>OY744602.1:26254107-26759107 GCA_963556255.1 Allolobophora icterica
CCAAAGAGCCATTGCTCATATGACAGTGCTAAATACATGATCCGAGCAACTATAAATGTGGGTAAAGAAAACTCTGCAGTCAAGTTGTCGATTAGCTGCTTTAGCGTTGCTGCAATATTCCACTTGGACAGGAAAGAAATCACGAGGAGAATCAAGTTCCTTTGTCTTTTGAGCTTTCAAAATGTCACTTGCACCAGTCGGCAGCTACACAAAAGTTAACTGCGATCTTCTGTTGCCCTGGGTAAATCAGTCATCAGTTTGACTTTTGTCAGCAAACTGTTTACGTGTATAACTGAGCTCCTTGACATTTTCTTATCATATTCATCGTCTGTATAATTCAGCTCATTCCTCTTCCACAGTGAGTAGTATCAAGCCATATTACACCAACTTGTCTTAATATCATTAGGTAAGATCAGGTCTCTTGGTGACTGGTCCATATATTTCAAGTATTAACCCATGTTGCATTTCCCATGTTGCATTTCCTGCACCGACTCCTGTGGAACAGAGGGTTCAATTCAAGATCTGTCTCAGTTTAGTTGTAGATCAGTCCATCTGTCTATGTTAGTTGCTCATCTTTCTGACATATAAGAATTTCATGTGAGCAATGAATGGCTCAACGGTTGTTAAGTCCCGTACTTGGATCCTGCGCTTTTTTGGCAGCAGGCTGTCCTGGAATTCATTTACCACTTCCCACCACTCTGTCGATGCTGTGTTGTAATTTAGGTCTGACTGAAAACCCATCTTTTATTTTGAAGTAACCATCAACTGATTCCGTATGTTTTGTAATACCAACAACATGTTACTCTAAATCAATGTGTGTAGATGTTGTGACAATTTTTTGACTTTTTCAGGAACAACAAACTATTCCACCGAGCTGTGTCACTCGTCCAGGTGAAATTTCTTTATGCTTTTTAAAATTGACATAAAGGCTATAAAATAAAAATGAGTAGCTTAATGTTAAAGTAGGTGACCCATCTTCAGCTCATTACTTTGGCCTCAAGTTTAAGATACAGATCTTGGAGATAGATATCTACACAGCCATATCTGCTTTTCTTAATGCATCCCAGTATGTGGTTCATCCCCTTTCTCGTACACATACGTAATCCCATGTTCTTTGGGTCAGCCATACCTTTGCTACCGGGTACTTTGAAAATGAAACAAAATTCTGAATTTGTTACTCAATTGTGACACAATGTTATTGACCTTTCAGATGATTTTCAGGATTTTGCCCTACCTACATTGCAAATACATGTAGAATTTTCCTGATTTAACATTTTAACAATAAGAGTACTAAAAGCGACTGGAAAACCAATGCAGTTCATCACTAAAGTGTTAAAGACCCCATTCATTTATTTGTTCACAGTGAACCCAGTTCAGTTTCACAGGATAAATGTTATAAGCTTTGCTTTTGTAAAAATGCTGTGAGACTGTTCTTAATCTGTTGATAAACACATTAAGTGTCACTGACATGATTTTCGCCCAATCCCAAACACATTGATATGTGACTTTATTTTCTGTTTTGCATAAACTTAATTATTCAGTACTTTCTCCTCTCCATTGCTCAACTACTCGATGCAGTCAACCTAATCAAAACCGAATTTATCATCCTTGGCCTCCCAGATCAGATCAAGAAAATCCTCGGCCCTTCCATACACCTACCCACCAACTCTTCATCCCTTGCTATCACCTCCAACTCGCCTGTGTGCAATCTTGGCGTTACCTTTAATCCACATCTGTCCTTCTCTAATCAAATCTCCAACCTCTCATGCACCTACTTCATGCATATTCATGACCTCTGCCCAGAGGCAGCGTTCTTGTTTGACAGGTGGGGGACACAGGACACTTTAGAACTGATCTGGTCAAAAAAGAGGTCAAAAGTTTTTCGCACACCATGCGCAAAAAATTTGTTTGACCTGTTTTTGGTGTTTCTTCAAAATTCGGGGAACAACTGTATACTGTGTTCCCCACTGTTAAATGTGGGGTCTTGGTCCCTCCACCCCCACGCCCTCCCCCGGGATCGCCGTCCCTGCCTCTGCTGCATTCAACCCATGCTTGACTTTAAAATTGCATCCACTATCGTTACCTCCATTGTCCACTCCCAAGTTTGATTACTGTAATTCCCTACAACTCATTCAAAATTCTCTTGCCCAAGCTGTCACCAGGATACCCAAGCATCACCATATCACTCCCATTCCTAAACCACTCCACTGGCTGAAAATCCCTGAGCACATCCACTTCAAAGTCCTATCACTAACCTACAACTCGCAAGAAAGTACCGAATTACCTTTGCAAACTCTTCACCATCCAGCCATCCCAGTCTACCTGTTCATCATATCTCACTCTCTCCCATCCCTCAGTCACTACTTGCCTTCAAGTTCTCAACTGATCCATATCCCACACCACCTAAACTCTGGAATGAACTTGCCGCTGAATTGCGCATATTCTCAATTCCTCCACCAATACCACCACTCGCTCACTGTCATCTGCTGCAGGCTTCTCTATTCATCACCTCACCAGCTTTCCACTCCAAATTGGAGTCTTGCCTCTTTAAGAATTCCTACCCTAATCCATGCAATCCTCTGCCTTCCAAGCTTTCTCATCCACAACAAAACCCACCATAACAACAGCTCTACCTCTCTCTGGCAACCAGACTCAGACCTCCATTGAACATCTCTGGACAACCCCTCTGATAAGACACAGCGCTCGTGAATAAGCTGGTGCTTTGAAATAGTGCTGGAGAAATTTGGAGTTTACGACTACGATTCAGAATCTATGTTGTGTTAATTAATGGTTTCAACTCAAAAGTGTGGTTATCTGGAAAAAGGTGAGCCCACTTGTTTGTGAACTAACAAGAAGAAAGGGTCATACAAGGCTGGAGGCAATTTCCATAGAACAGTACAGTATACGGTAAAAAAAGGCTGGGAAACTGCAAAAATAGTTGTGTTCAGAGTGTTTTTGGCAGAATTTGACTTATATCTTTAATTGTCCGCTCAAGTTTCTTGCTTTTGTTGATGGCAGCTTTCAAAGCGGCATAATGAAAATGCACCAAATCCCAGTTATGTGTTGTTTTGCAGTTACCTTCTTCTGTGCTAGCTAAATCTCAATTTCATCGAGCAGTTGTCTTGCTCCTGCTCCAATGTAATCTTACAAATATTTTCATCCTGTGGTCATAATACACGACATAAGTTGATGGTCAGTTCTAAGTTGATGCACATTCCATAATCATAACCTTTCGAACCAAACCACTTGCGATCCTAGAGGCCACAGCAATTGGAAGACCAGCTACAGAGAATAAGCAAGCACAAGATCAGATTTTTAGCTCAGCCCTGAGTGACATCAGAGAATTGGGAGAGCAGGAAACAAATATGACACCTGGACCATCAGCCAAGAAAGCTAATCTAATCAAACATTTCTACACAAAAAACCATTGCAATAATACATTTATCACAGGCTGCTGCATTAGCTCAGTCAAGCGTAACCATGAACATATATGTACACAGGATAGCAAGCCTCAGAAACATATCATATAATGCCTTTGAAGTGCATCACAATTAAGCACTGTATGACCATCATACTAGGGAATGTAATCCCGGAGCATTCTGTCAATCTCGGGATTACGGGATTAGAAATTAATCAATCCCGGGATCCCGGGATTATACTTTATGCAATGAAAAATTTTCCCGCCAATAGCATAAATGTATATTTAATACTGTTACGCGGTTGTGTATTAAAGAGGTTGGTTTTAAGAACATTGTGGCGATGTGTTATAAACATGTAACCTTAAAATAACGAAAAGTGTAAGCGTTCGTTAGGAGTTATTTATGATAAAATTAATCGCAAGAAGCGTGAAGTGTCAATACATGTAGTACAATCTCCGAATACTGATGACTCAGAGCATAGGCAGAGGCACTTGACAGCAGTAGGGCTCGGTTGATACTTGATCAAGGTTTCGCCACTAACAGCTTGGCCCGCTTGTTTGGTCCTCGGAGGCTAATTAACTTGGGGTGGGGTGTTTCTGAGTGGAAAGATCTTGATAGTTGATAGCGATCCCACAGTCAGAAATGAGGTCTGAGAACGACAGGTGACCAGCGCAGCACCGCTGCGGGAGGAGTGCACAACAGCCTGCAGCACCTTGATATTAATGCAGCCAGAGTCGGTCTGTAGTCTGTACTAGGGCTCGTACTCGTCGTTGCTGCTTATCTGCCGTAATTAGCGTCCGTTGCCCAAGCCCCAAGGAAGAATTATACAGTGGATAAAGTAATTTTAATCCAAAAATCCGAATTTTTTGTAATCCCGAAAATACGGGATTCCACGTTTGTCAATCCCGGGATTACAGGATTGAAAAATGTTCCGGGATCCCGGGATTCGATTCCCTACATCATACTGATCTAAACAAGTACATTTTAAGACAGTCTAAACTTGCCATAAGTATAGGTTTATCTTGTGTAACTTATATACTAACCAGTAGTGTCATCACCAACAATAAGAACTTGCATGTATATAGTCCCAGTGTATAATGCGATGGTCTGTATTAAGCAAAAATTGTTGTGCAAGCCAAATTCCAGGACAAGTCCGGTCAAAAGCCAAAAAAGAGAAGATATGAAAACAGCCTACAAGGACTTGAGTACAGGGAGTGGAGAGTTTAGTCAAGATCTGAATGCCAAAACAGACTTTGCAAAGCAAATGTTTGCCCCAATAGAGTTTCGGAGTGTAAGGCCCGTGACAGAAAAGGCATGCCTGCTGAGAGCTGTCCTTCACAGAATAATTGGGATTCAAACGGGCAGAACACTGGTCGAGTTGAGAGGCCTTTGGAGTCTGCTTAGACTGAAGATGTAAGGTTGTGTAGAGTCATGTATACGATTTATAGCCAAGTTATTTGCTTTTCTATGAGTTATATATGTTCATATTTTGGAGTTTTATTTTTAACTCTCTGAACCTTCATCTAGTTAAAAAAAGTGCAGAAAACGTGTATACTTGGTTTACGTGCATACTGGGTTTATGTGTTTTAACTGATGTAGCTGATGTGAATGTGTTTTACCATTGGACTTCTTAAACCCATTCTACCAAATTTTGCAAATGAGCTGAAACAAAACTCTGGATAAGAATTTTATAAACAAGGTGTGCTGCTCTCAAGTACATGTTAGTAGTACACTGTAATTCTTTCCAACTGATTTAATTGACAGAAATTTGGCAGCTGTTCTAAAGAAGAAGCTTTCCTGGCACTGATCAAATCTATTCACAGCATTGATCAGTTACCAGAAAGTCAACTGCAAATGCCGATCAGCGAACACATCAGAAAAGCCACAAATGCAGAAAAGGTAAAAAAATTTATAATTTAATTACTTCTGTTATGTCGATTATTGGATTTAAAACATTTTGGAGTCATGGTACAAAGACAGGAAGAGGCAGCTAAGACGATTAGGCTAAATGAAATGCCAATACCAAATGAGGTGTTTATGTGTGGCTGCCTGCCACGTGTTGGCAAGATGGAGTATAACATACTGGCATGTAAACTTATGCACTTGACAGAGAAAACAAAATGTATGATGCAAATAAATTTTATTTCTTAGGAAATCTATTTGTTTATTGCAGTTCTGTTACATGGTGACTGAAACCTATAACACAATTCTTAAGACGACAGCAGTTGAAGGCCATACCAACATACGCAACAGAGGAATAGTTGCCACCTTGCAACTTATTAGTGTTTGCTGTGATACCAATTAATTATAATAATTATTCAAAGATTATTAATAGTTGTAGTTATTAATAGTTGTAGTGAAATGCACAAAATGATCTGACATTCCAGTACTAATCAGTCAAAGCCAATTGTTTGCAAGAAAACCGACAGCTTTACACTGATTAATAAATTTTCTGAAATTGTATTGTATTGTATTGTATTGTATTTGGATATTTATAAAGCGCTTCTAGCGGGAGGGCCATTCAGAAGCGCTCCCAGTGCGAGAGACCCCGAGAGAAAAAGCAAGTTTTAAGAAACTTAAAAGAGGAAGAGACGTTACCTGAGAGAATAGAAGAACGAACGTACGGAGGAAGCTCATTCCAAAGAGCAGGGCCAATGAATATATAATGTATACCCGGTAATTGTAATGCAGCCACAAATGGTTTTGTTTTTGCAGATTGTCTCCACAGCAATCATCATAGCCAGACGACAGTGCAGGGTAGAGGAAGCCAAGAAACTGCTCTCTGCTCATTCAGTTGTTAGGACTGCCATGGCTAGTTGCTTCTGATACAGCCAACTGCAGCTCATCCCTTTGCTGTCTTTTCATAGAGCATCCAATCAACCATCCTCACATTACAGACATCATAGTTTGTGAAGTTGTTGGATTGCAATGCACTTTCCAAAGCAAATGAACAAATTTTATTATCATAGAAATTGCAACTTCCAATGCCACTTACAGAGCTTCATTGTCTAAAATTTAGTAACCAGAGGTTCAAGTGACCATTTTATCTATTTGTGATTGTCATACATTTATTACATCTAACACTTTGAAACAGCAGATGTTGATTTAATGAAACTGACTTCTCACAGAAACGATACTTCTCAGGGTTATACCCTACAACAGCGAATAACAATGCCTTAAAAGAGTGGCCTGCATGATAAATCATGTACAGCAATTATGTAGCCAAAATATTACATTTAAAAGCACTTTTGTAACATTTGAGTAATTATTTTAGTAACTAAGAGCCTCTGCAGTATACAGTGAAAGCTATTGGTCATTGGTCAACAGCGGACATTATCCAAAGTTCGAAATAGGCAGTACATTCATATCAAGCTTTGTCCAACTACTATGTAGTACAAATGCATATTTGGTGATATGCGTGGTGACTGTTTGTTAAAAACTAATAGTAGTTGAAAATTGTACAAGTACTTTGGTTAAGTGTAAAGCAAACACTCTGCAACATTCCAGACGACTACAAACCTTAACAGGAAATTGTTAGAAGAGTTGTTGAAATAATAGCATAGTTTGTATGAACATGATCTGCTGATGGTAACCAAATTTGTAGAGCAAATAATTCAAATTTCAATCTGTCTGAACTGCTGGCAACCATTTCTTTTTGGTGTGTGTGTACATTTGTATGTACACGTATATTAAGACAACACAGCACCTTTGAAGTACCTCTTCCAAGCGTTGCACATACAACTATCAAAGTGGTCTGAGCAAATGTCTTTTAAGGAAGTCTGAAAATGTATGTTGACCAACTAAACCACCACCTACTTTACTTTCATTAGCTTTGGGCCATGATGTAAGCTATATAGTCGTTGACACAAACTACAGATGGGTTCACAAAGTATTACACTTTAAATATCCAACCTATCTCTGCTCCACGGTCATCCCTCATATGACCAACACATATTACATTCAATTAATGGACACTCCTTTGTGCCTTGTACCAAGATAGTCTTGTGTTCTTGGTTGCTGGTCCAAAGAGTTTTCTGTCATTTCTTCAGTCGCGTTCAGATCTAAACTTAAAGACTCCTCGGTTTCAACTTGCTTACCCACTGTACCCCAATGTTGCTGGATTCTCTGACCTATCAGAATTCAACCTGACTTCTCCAACAGATTATGATTTTTTTTATTGCACTTCACTTAAAGTGACCATCAGTTGATGCCTTGGGCATTGTGAAAACGGTGCTACAGAATGATGGTCTTGTTAACACCAATCCACTCCTATTGAACTGCTTGATTTGCAGATTCCTCTCTGTGCCATTTCCCTGAAATGCTCTGCTGGATCATCTCAGGATTTTAGCTCATACACATTTTATTTGTGTCACAGCGAAGACTTAAATCATCAAAGGTATAGCTGTAGTGCTTTCATTCCAAAATAACAAGACCATTGTACAGATGGATATCTCTACCACAATAAATGTCTTCCTCTGATTTCAGTCAAACTCAATCAATTTCTTAGTACAACAGCTTTCAATCACCAAATGCAGTTTCTGAAGATAGCTGACCATTTGACCAAATTTAACAACACGGCTGCTGTACTTATTACTCTGCACAAGAGATCCAGTTACAAGGTTGTTCAGGGTTCCTACTGTTTGTTAAAAAATTTCATTAGCGAAGTCTGTTTATTTCCTTTCTGCGGCTGAGCCTTCTTCTTTGACATCTAAAAAGTACATCCAATAACATTAAAATATAATTCGTGTTGGGCCTTTCACAAAATGCTTATTCAAGCAAAACTAGAAAACAAGTAGAGAGATTCAAGAGTTGCACTGAGGATAAAGAATGATGATGGTCACATGAAGTTCACAGCAGCACACATCTGTGTTCACGGGCTGACATTTCTTTGTAGGTGCTACCAGATGCCACTTTGAGTGCCACCAGGGGCGTCTATCCCCTAAGTCATTGGAGCAATGTCCCTTTCCCCCTCTTTTTCCCCTCCCCGTTCCTTCCCCCCCATAAAATGGTGGCACACACACTGACAGATCTCCCCCCCCCTTATTTCTTGGATGGAGCATTTGGTCCAAGGTTTCTATGGCGTAGACGCCCCTGAGTGCCAGGCCTGTAAAGGACTATAGTATATAGCTGGACACCTGATTGTAGAACCTCTCCATGTTTGACAATCGACACCACTTCAACGACACTGTCTTGCCACTGCTTCCTGAAGCGGAGACTTCCTGGATGCAGACGGCATATGTAAGTTTTGGGCTTGACAAAGTCCAAACAAGACTACTCTGATGTCTGTCTATCTGTTATAGGTCGACCGATTCAGACTACACAAGATGAACATGACCATTGACCAAATACCATTCAAAAACACAAGAAATCTGAAGCAGACCTGATAAATAACTCCTTATGGGTCATCCATAAAGGACGTCCGTAAAATATGACCTACTTTGGACCCCTCCCTCCCCTTGTCCGCCGAAGCCAATGAACAAAAACCACCATTGTGACTAACGTCATTAATAAGTTACCAGTTCTATCTTATTTAAAATCACCTTCAAATGCCAACCAGCACACGCTATTTAAAATTAAAAAGTAAGCAGTGTTCTACATCAACTGCATTTGAAAACAACAAACACCAGTAATATAAATAGTAAGCAAATGTTTAACTATGTGCCTTTTAAAACATTTTTAGGCAATCACCTCACTGACCTTTTTGTCTCTCAGTGAAGGTTAAAACAAGGAGGTGTTTAAAAAAAACAATCAAATTAAGAAATTTAGAAGCAGACGTCTGCACTGGTCACTCCCCTTGTCCACATTTAAATGACCCCCTCCTCCTCCCTCACTGCGACATCCTTTATGGATGACCTCTTAATGCTCACTCAGATACAAAAGAAGTGAGAACGTAATAGAATAATTGAGTGAATTCCACACATGATGCACTTGTCTATCAAAATGAGAAAAGAGGCCAAAAAAATGGCCATCTTGGCTGTGAACATCTGCAGACTGATAAGAGCAGAACTGCTTCACCACTTCCAGTGTGAACTCCAACAATAAAAATTTGAATTCATAATGAATGACCCTATAATGTAACAGTGCTGTTCACTCACAGTTGATGGCTGGGCAGCAGCAGCAGCATCTGGCTTTTGAACAGGTGGTTTCAGTGCTTTCTCTTCTGATATGTCCATCACCTCACTCATTTCCCAGACCTTTTCTGTCACTGCAAAAACAGTTTACAAGTTTTTAGTTCACACAAGGCTAATTCATGTAGTAAACGTCGAAGTCACGTACACTGTATTACCTTAACATAAAATTCACCACTTCTGCGTCACATTGACTTATTGTATAATGCAACTTATAGTCTAGAAAATACTATATTAAGCATGCATCTGTAAGGAAATAATTTCTTAGGCCAATCAACCGGTTGGGTCATTAAGAATTGTGAAGGTAAGATCTAATCTGAGAAACTGTATTACCCAATTTTCATAAAGTACAAGGTTTGACAGTCATTTCAATAATCGTGTAGACCACAGTCCACGTGATTATTTTCCATTTAGAGAAACTGAGTCAAAATCCAAAAGGACAGAGAAGATAGATGATGTAAATAACAGACATAACTTAGACCAAAGGGTGCTTACCCATAAATCCTTCATCATTCACATAAGTCTTGGAAACCAGTTTCTTTGTGCTTTTCGTCTGACTGGCATCTGCTGTTGCTCGAACTGGTTCTTCTACATCAGCAACAGGCTTGTCCTTGACCTCTTCATCTTCACAGTTCATTTCTTCAGCCATTTCGATCCTCATATCTAACAATAAATAGAAATGGGTCAAATATGAAAAACTCTTACATCCTGTTACTGCTGTAGTTGAAAATAAGTAAAAAAACATTAACAAAAATCAACTTTTTGTGAAATTTCATAGAAACCTTGTTCGTCATTCTCGTCTTCTTCGCTGCTGGAAGTTTCTGCAATTCGAAGCCTCTTCCTCTTGCCTTAAATTACACAGCACATTCTGTTAGCTATTTATTTCAGGCAATGTAGTAACCTATTAGACTAACACCTCATTTTGCAGTAATTAATTTTTACCCATTAGGAGTGCATACAAAAATCTTTATTAAGAATAACCCAATAAATGGTTGATTGACTCATGTCCTTGGCCAATAAGCTAGCCTGTTTGCAGATACTGGACAGAAGAGATTTCTTTATAGCTACTTTTGAGGAATTGTGAATTAAAGTTTACCAAAACGAAGGCAAAACCTAAGTCACTGTGCCTAGAGCGCATTGTTGTTTCTGTGTAGACTAATTTGGAGCATTGTCATATGCCTCTGATGTTGCCATCAACGCAAATCGCTATGAAAAACTGGTTAAATAATGCACGTTTCTTCAAATTAGAGGCACAAAGACAACATGTTAAATTAAATCTTTTTCAGGGCATCACAATAAAACCAAAAATACAGTAACCCTCTGCATAAAGACTAAGTTTTATAGCGCTCAGATAACAAAGCAAGCAATCCAAATATGCAAAGAACTTATTTTGACCTGTTTTAAGCCTACTTTTCTTCTGATAACTTTTCTTGCAAATTAACCGCTCTGATGCTGAGGGTTTCATCATGCAGTCAGATACAAAGCACCATTGTTTCAGTAAACATACACTGACCTGTTCGGTTTTCTTTTTCTGAAACTCTATAAAAAAACATAAGCCGTGTTATTACAAAATACAAATCCACACTTGAATTCATACAGTTATGATTACAATTACAACTGAAATGATTTCAGAACTGGAAATAGAACTGAAATTATTTCAGCACTGAAATTAGGAATTATTTTTCAGAATGGTAATAGAATTAGAATTAGAATTTGATCCTTTGAACTTTTAATTTTACAACTGAAATATCACTGAATGGCTCAGCCACAACCAATGCAAACACATACAAACAAGGCAATGCAAGGAAGCCTTTGATACACCATCCATTTGTACAATAATTGTATCTTTCCAGTTTCCTTCTGCATTTGCAACAATGCACATGTATTTGTGCTTAGCTAAGTAAAGGTAATTTTTTTATCAATCTATCAATTTATCAATCTATCAATCAATATATCTATCAATCAATCAATCTATCAATCTCAATTTTTTATCAATCTTAGCTAACAAGTGCACATTCAAGCAAAGGTAGGCAATACATGTACATCACTGATACACCCTCAGGTAGACTTGTTAAGCCACGCACGTGCAACATGTAGTTCCAATGGCGTGCCTCCCATTGGCCACGTGTTAACGGCGTGTCACTGTACATTGTACAGATTTGTTTAATTATCCAACAGACTAACTTTTGCTGCTTTTCCTTTCCATTTTCCACTTGAGATGACTTTGCAGCAGGTACACTGTCATCAGCCAAGTTATTTTGATCACAGAATGGAATGTTGGTTGAAGGCTTTGACTGCTCAGGTATCGTTGGTCCTGGCTTTTCAACCACAGATGATGCACTGCTGCCATTGCTAATAACTGATGCCTTCCTATCTAAACAATTCACACATACATATACAAACACCTGAAGCATCCGGATCCAACATTTCAACCCAATCGTGCAGCGCTGGCTGATCATAAATAACATTTGGAATACTTTATACATCAGAAACAAAACAACAAAATGACTCCGATGCCCATTCATGAGGCCATATTGGTCACCCTCTCTCGCTGAAATCATAAATTCCATATTTCTTGGATGAGAAAGATAAGAAGCCACGACAAGATTCAGCTTTGAATAAAAGGATCAAAAAGCAGACACTGCAAGAGAATCAGAGTTGGGGGCAAAGGTCAGACAGTTGCTGTTGTTTTTACAGGAATTTCTTCCAAGGGGTGGAGCAGCATCAGCTATCAACTGATCACCAAATGTTACAGATATCACATACGAAGTGATGACGGGTGTTAGGGCAGACGAGAAAAGAGCAAAAATATACCTTACAGGCATAAACCACAAACAAACATCAGTCAACACATCAACCAAAAACCCACAAGTCAGAAAGTCACAAAAAGTAACTGAGGCGGAGACACAACGAGAGACTAGTTACAACAAAAACGGCCTCACAGGACCAAACACCAGTCTAACTTTAACTCAATCCAGTCTAACTTTAACTCAAGCACAAAGCCTTGATATACCATTACAGTTTCCAACATTTACTCGATGGTACATAACTTATCCGACTCAAAGGACAAAAAAGCTTAACTACAACATACAACAGCTTATCACGTACTTTGTTTACCAAAGAAGGATGAAACTCCTTTACTTGCTGCACTGGGCTTTGCTTTCTCTTCTTTCTAGTAACAACCATTAAACCATTTCTCAATTGACTTTAAATGTAATACTACTCCATAATAATCTATTAGATTCAGCCGCTGTAATAATGCTCACGGCATTCATTCAGTGTTCACTGCAAACGTAGTCGGTGTGTATCCAAGATGATAAAGTAACAGCCTATAGGGAAAATAATAATAATAATATATTCGCTTATTAATTCAAACTGACAAGTATGCAGTAAGATTACATGATATAGTAGTAACAGACAATAACAAGTTTAACAGGAGTCTAATTTAACTGTACGGCAGCCATGCAGGGCGCCCATCTGTACTACTGCTCATTTTACAATCGCCACCTAGTGAATGAAGGCTGAGTTAACCTTGTGGGCTAGCGGGTATCGAACCTGCGTTCTTCTGATCTTCGTGCCACCATATTACCATTCAACCATCTCCCCACCCCCGAGTGAGTTCAAGAAAACAGCGAACATTTGCCAGAAGAGAGTTCCAGAGTCTGGGGCCAGCAACACAAACAACACACCCTTCAAGAGTTGTCCTCAAGACAGCAAAAACTTCATTATATCAAAGTTCAGAGGACCATCGTTAACAGTTCAATATATCCAAGATTCAAAATAAGCAAGATAGATATTCATGTCAAGTTCTAACCGACTTTACACAAAGGGAATGTAACCGCTTTTGTATAGTGACTGTATAAGCTATGGCCTCCACATTGCTCCCATTTGAATGGGAGTCACATCATTTGAATGGGAGTCACGGATCGTGCTAGCCTTATATTCAAATCTCTATAGCCACTATTGGTTTGAGAGCTGGCACCTTAATGCAGTCCCATTATCGGTTTCCTCAAATTCTATGCATCATCTGATAACTACTACCCTTTTCAATGCTACTGATGCTAGCAGCACACTGTCAGTGGTGTCACTGTTGCCAAACCCTCTCGTCTGCATCAAACTACCTTTCAGAAGCTCTAAGATATAGGTCAATAAAACGAGGCTATGGTACAAAGATTTTGAAGTAGATAGCGTGGAAAATAAAATAGGAACATATTTTATTGTGGCTGTTGTAATCAATACAGATTATGAACACAATATCACCTCGTCACCTTGTGCTGTCAACTCCTGGAGCTCTAGCGATCGTCATGATACACATTTTCCATTGCTTCCTGTTCGAAGTCAGGTCTCTTAGTTCTTTCAATTTCATGCCAGTTACATCGTGAATCTCATCCATCCATTTCTTCCTTGGTCGACCCCATCTTTTTTTTTCCTTACCACAAGCCAACATCATTTCCTTTTCTAGCCCATCAGATCGCATAACATGACCAAAGAATCCTAGCTTCAATCTTGTCGCCTTTTGTTTTAATGACTCTTCATTCTCGACACCAATCTCCACTCGTATTGATTCATTCGTCCTTTTCTCTGTCCATGATATTCTCAACATCTTTCTCCATATCCACATTTCACATGCGTTGACCTTTTTCTCCATGTTCTTTGTCATTGTCCACGACTCACAACCATACAGAACACAATATACCTACTTTTATTGGAACAGATGACGGCTCTTCATTTAACAGTTTTAACGGCACTTCATTGGACTGAGTTCTCATCTTAGCAGAGGCACACTGTATAGCACTAAATCTGAAAGCAAAGCAAAATCTCAGTACAATAGTTATCAGGCCTTTAGTTGAAACACTCAGTACAACTTTAATGCTTATCAAGTCTAGAACTCCCAAGACAATCTGAACTGTCATCAAGATAACAAGTCATCAATCAATGACTGTCAATCAATGACTGTCAATCAATGACTGTCAATCAATGACTGTGTTCTAAAATGTACCCACAAAGACCAATCATAGTTGGAAAATCAGCTAGCTCTCCAGAAACAATCTATTTAGTAAGCTAGTGCTTTCAGAGCAAGACTTATACCTAATGGCTAAACACAATGAAAGCTAAAGGGCATTTACCAAAAGCTAATCCTATGCACCAGCTTCACATTTGACGAACTGCTACTGAAACCAGTGCAGCATATGATGGTTGGAGAAAATAATGAAGTCATTTGATGTTCACGTTTTTACTTCTATGACTCTGATGTAAAACAAAGACGAAATTTGGTATATGAATTGTACTACTTCAGAGAGGAACAAAAAGTCAACATTGATGGATTTCACTTGTTTACTAGTGTCAGGATCAGTAGTACTGTATGTGGCATTCAGATTGATTTATCCAACTTTTCAAGTGACAACACTTTAACTACTAGCTGCATTGGTTTCCCAGTCGCTTTTAGTACACTCTCATTGTTAAAGTGTGATACCAGCAATAATGTTCTGCAAAGTTGCTTCAGTTACACTATTTTTGCCAGCCTTTGATAAAAGCTGGTTGTAAAATTTTACAAAGAAGTTGGCCCGCTCAGTTATATCATAAGTTCGTTACCGTTTGATTACATTTTCACAGATTTACAACAGCAACTGCTAGCTCAGACCTCTGCTGAAACCTGTTGTGGTAATAATTACCTAGCAATTTCAGCGCTATGCTAGTGATACCTGGATGTAAACAAAACAGAAAATAATACAATACAACTGTATTTGAATTTGCCCTCCTTCAAGTTCAGAAGCGCACATGACAATATGACAGAACATCAATGGCGCAGAGCAAAATTTTGTGAGTGAAGGGCATACTCAAGGTCCCTACACTGTAACTGCCTTGGGCGAGGCTCAAACCCATACTCTCTGCATTACAGGCTGAGCATTCTTATCAACTGACCACCATGCCACACAATTCGTGTCTATTACAGCACCACTACATCAATTTCTGGTTACGAATGTTGCAATTACAATATGATGTTATAACTAAAGAACTTGCAATGTTCAATCTTTATTATTCATTAACTCTATCTGTCATAGAACTTACTTGTTTGAAGTAAAAATATTTTCTTTAATCAACTCAAAGTCAGCAATGTAGAGATTGGCAAGGTTCTGAAAATACCCAGGAAAAGTTTTAAATTTTAATCTTTACTCTGACTTGTCATGACAGCCATTGTGGCTAAGCACCATCACTCCTAACATTGTCATTATTGACACCGCTAACTAACAACCTAACATCATACGTCAATTACATTTAAACTCAGTAATTAATGTAATCACTGATTCCAAACATGAAAACAAAATTGTGCCAAAGATAAAGATCAGAAAAGCAAATATTGTATTTTGCCAAAGGAAAATGTCATATATGTTCTATTAGCTTAAAATTGTTTATTTCTATATTAACAACACTGCTGGACGGCTCTAAAAGTGCTAGACAAACTGGCAGAAGCAAACACTTGATGTAAACAACAAATCAAATACAATAAACTGACCTTTGGAGCTGACCTTTGTACACTGTAGATGTGACAGCTAACTGGAGGAATAAACGTTGCTTCAACATTCTTAAACGATTCTTCTGGCACAAGTTCAACCTTATACACCTACACAATATAACAAATCATAAATAAACGAATAATGTGCCCAGTTGACAGATTTGGTTTTACTAGAATCAGACATAACAAGGAGGTAGTTTATACCAGATGCGTTGATTTCCAAATTTCTTGTGTCATATTTGCATAAATTTTGTCTTTTAAAACACTTAAATTACCTTTTCTACAGAGGACATGAGTCCAGGAACAGATGAGTGTTAGTCAAGATCTGAAGGTCAGAACAGACTTTGCAGGGAGTACATTTGCAGAAGAGAGTTCCAGAGTCTAGGGCCAGCAACAGAAAAGTGCACTGGAGAGCGCTGTCCTTGTCCAGGTCATTATTGACTAACAACCAATGTGACTTTTATATTCCTACGGATATCACAGATGTGGTATTAGTCAGATTGAGAAAGTCAGAAGAGCTGGTTGAGTACAGAGAGTTTTTTGGGGTCAATGACTGACGATAGTAGCAGGGTTGACTGAAAGGTAGGTTTGTATATACAATTAGTTCAGTCTTGAAAGTTATTCGCTTCCAATTAAGTAGGATGGAAGTGGGAGGGAATGGCTTTAGTACCATATGTTATCTTAGTTAGCACTGCAATTAGGTCTGAAAAGTGGAGAAAAGTGAAGCTGCACATTAAGTTCACTTGAAAACCAGCTGCCAGCAGTGTCACCCCATCTGTATGCAGGCAGCTGTGAATAGCTTATGCAGACTGCTACACAGCAAGTTCCTTGTACTGTGTATTAATGGGTCTCACATGTTAAATAGGTCTCACTGAGAGCCATGACTCTGTGTGATAAGCGAATTTGCATGTAAATGGGCCATGCGTAAATGGGTCTCTACTGTATGCTCAAATTATGGAGTTTTAGTGCTAGCTCTGTTGGACTCTTTAAAGCTTCATCAAGTTAACTTTTGAAATGTCAGTAAGAAGCGAGTTGCAGTAGTCAAGATGATTGGAAACCAGAGAGCATTAGCCAATCAATCATAGCAGAAAAGGGAAAGTGATTTCTAATCCTACGGATATCACAATGTGGTAATAGGAAGACCTGCATATAGAGTTAAAATGCTTGCTGAAAGATAGGTTTGAGTCAAACACCAAATCCAAATTGCAGCTGAATGGCTGCATTGTATGACAGACATGACTAGCTAGATAGAATTCAAAGAACTAAGTGTTTTCAGTTGCTAATAAATGAATTTATAGCAATGTTGAGGAACAGAATAAGGGTCAGATCTCACGAGGTGCCCGCCCGCCGATGATAAATGCTGGTTTAAAACTTCTTCAGAATACCTCATGCCATTGGTCGACCTGTGATAACCAAGGCTTCAACTAGAATTCATACATTTTTTAACCTTTTTATTAATTTTCTGGCTCTCATCACTGCTGCAATCGAGCAACAACAAAACTCCCTGGAAACCAGAAAGAGCATCAACATGATTCTGACTTCAGTGGCAATGTTTCCCCTGCTCTAGATAAAATTATTTTCTCTGTTGGCATATTCTGCTGTAGATAAACATACTTCTTTCATCAATACATTTAAGTTTCACACCTTGGTTTATCCTCTGGTTAGGATGTTTTCACCTTTTGGTCTCAAAAACAGTAATCAACCTATGCATTTATATATATATATATATATATATATATATATATATATATATACACACATATATATAACATTTCATAAATATTTATACAATTTTTTTATGATTACGAACCTCAAAGTCACCGTTTTTCACCAAACCACTGACACAATAAACAACTGATAGTTGGCATCCAGGCTTGTCCTTGTTTAGTTTAACAAATGCCTCAAGAATCCTGCAAATGACAGAGCACTAGTTATAAACAGCAGTCATCAAACACATTCATAAATCTGAACAGAAAATTTTGTTACTTTTTACAGTGATTTCCTGATGTCATAGCATAAAAACAACAGCCTAGAAGAGACATGGATTTATGTAGTTTCTGAAATTAGTGAAATACATGTCTGAAAAGCAACTTGCTTCCCATGTTTCTTCTTTCAATCACAAACAGATTTTCTTATAATTTTCTAATTTGGTGACCGAAACAATTCAGTATATAGTAAACACAGAGTATCTGCAACTTCATTAAAATAAAAATGTTCAAGTGTTCGGTGTACCATAACTGTCACGCGTCAGTCTTCTGTGTATGTGTGTGTTTGTGAAAATTAAGATCTGGAGTATAAATGATATCCACATTCCACAGAAATATTATTGCTGCTATTTTTAGTATTAATATCATTTGTACTATTGCTATAGTTATTGCCATAATGATTATTTTAAAAATCAATACCACTGTAAAACCTACGCTTCTCATTGGTGCACAAAGAAGCCATGAGAAGCCTAGGTTTTACAATAATATTGATTTTTAAATAATCATTATGTACTGACCTGGCCTCACTCACAATGGTCTGGCCTCATCCACAATGATCTGGTCTCACCCTTGTTCGACCTGGCCTCTGCTAAGATTTTTTGGCCTCATTAATATCAATCACTGCAAGATAGTGTGACTGTTGCTATTATAGCCCTTTTAAACTTAGCGTATAAGCACAGCCTTATTGGAATTCAAAATTTCTGGTTTGTTCTTACAAGTTATATTTCCAGTTCAAACAACACAAGAACAGAAAAACAGCAGGAGAGAAAATAACAGCCTCAGAGATGCACCACACAACTAATAACAGATGATCATGCAAGAAAGCAACATTTGACTCTGCTGTAACGGTTTGTAAATAACCATTTGTCACAAGTAATTTCTAATTTTCCACTCACCTCTTTGATTGGTTGACATGCATTGACAACATCAAACTCAGCCACTTGAAAGTTACCTAATTATTAGAAATATTTCAATTTTCAACCACAGAATGAAACAAGTTAGATACTGTCACTAATCAATTTGCTAATCCAAGGTCCTACATTTTGCAAACAGCAGTCGGAAAACAAGGCCAAAACAAACTAACTTACTTACACCACATTATATCATAGCTGAAGAGACTTGCTTATGCTCTATTCTATCCAATTCTGGGTCGGCCATAATGTTTACCTTGTGAACGGCTACAACCATACCACCATAAACCTTTACCTGTTTGTTTTTACTTCAAAACTAGATTTCGGTAATCCAGTGGATATTCTATTTTGGGGATTGAGGTTTCGAGGATTCATTAGACACCCATGTACGTTCTAAATAGTGTGAATAGCCATTGATGATTGGTATTTCATGAGAATTTTGTGGCTAAAACTGACAATATTGCAATGTGTGATGATTTGACCTACAGCTTTCCATATCGAATATCTAATATCCGAATGTGAACATCAAAGCAACTTGACGGGGTCAATTACAGCTTGAGCAGGGCCCGAGTTAAAATGCGGCAGAGCGCGAAAATGCTTAATCAAACAAGATGTGTTTCAAACTATTGCAAAACTGTTACATGGCATATACAGCAGTGGGAACTCCAAAGAAGAGTTTCATTGGAATTCATGTGTTACCAGGGTTCTGTTATTATCATTCACCCAACTTCTAGTTCGAGTTTACTATGAAATAATTTTCCTGCACGGTAATTTACCAACCTAAACTACGGTTTAACCCAATAATTGATACTTTACACAAAACCACACAATATTTGCAAATTTGAAAACAAACACAAAATAAATGTAAGATATAAATGTTACAATGAACTGTTCTTGCATTATATAAACCTCGTAAATGAACTGGAATTGCATTAAATTAAAGTGTACATGGGGGCCATCCATATATTACGTACGCAAAAATCCCGGAAAATTGGACCCCCCCCTGTTCGCAAGCGTACTTTCTTCCACCACCACCCCCCCCCGCGTACATACGCTTGACGCACTCCCCCCCCGGAAGACCAGCTGCAGAAAGTGTCTGGACATCTCCAGGCTGTCTGAACTTTAGGCCAGATTGAAGGATGAGTGAGGGCCAATGTAGACAAATTATAGGTGTCTCGTTCACAGCACAGAATAACTGCCCATACCTTTTATATAATGTAATAAATTGCCATCGGACGACTATAGGACAATACAGAGTTATAAACAGGCTAATGTGGACGTCATAATTAGAAATTTATTTTGCGTACGTACACATTTTGTCCCCCCTCCACGGTGTGAATGAGGCTTCACTGTTGTTTTGGACAATTATTTTGACTTCCGGTTATTTACCATGGAATGATTTCAAAACAGACTCATGATTAATTTGTACATTTACATCCGGTTCTTGAAAAGGTGCATTGCGTGCTAGCGATTTCAGCACTTGTAAACCGTGGTTTTTTCACATGGCAGAATTTTTACGAGGCCCCACAGGTCACGTCTTGGTCAGAAAATTCTGAGCAAATTGGTTTCTATAAAATTCAACAGGCATTTGGAATAACATTTTGCATGAAGGAATTTTGTAAATACGAATTCGGATTCTCTGCAGTCTCCATTTAGAGTTGTTTTGCTTGAATAAAAAAACTCATGTTTTCATTAAAATAACGAGTAGTCCAACTGGACAATTTTTAGTAAGGAATAGAAGTCTGGATACACTGTGATTTTTTTGGGTCTTGGTCTCAGTCTCGGTCTTGAGGTTCAAGGTCTTGGTCTTGAGGTTTAAGGTCTTGGTCTTGAAGTTCAAGGTCTTGGTCTTGAGGTTCAAGGTCTTGGTCTTGAGGTTTAAGGTCTTGACAAGACTGGAAATTAGAAAGTTCGAAGAGATTCTCGCCTCGAAAGGCGTATCGCCACATGAATTCCTGGAGGTAGGTGCCGAAAACTCTCGACTTGTTCCGCATTTACTTACATGTTGTGTTCATGACCAATTACTTACCTATTAACTTGAGCGGAGGTAGATGTGATCATCTCACAGGGAAGGATTACATTACCAGGTTATTGTATAAATGAAAAGAAAACAATTGCTTACTTATTTACTTATTTTATAATTTTTATTTCGATTTATTACTTGTATGTTTTATATTCAATGCTTCTAGCTACTGTCCCATTGTGCGTTTGCTAATGGTGTAATAAAGAATATACTTACTTACTTACTTAGATAGGCTACGAGAGTCGTAGCACTCTATCCAATTCTGGGGCGGCCATGATGTTTGCCATGTCAACGGTCGCGACCGCGTCACCGTAAACCTTTACCCAAACCGCAACCAGGTACAGTAAGGAAGTCTAATTTTTTCTTACAATTTTGTTTTCGTCAAATATCCACTCCTTTAAGTTTTCTATCGCCATCTCCACTTCGGCCATGTTTCGAAGCCGTACCGCTGTACGGGCAAATCAAATATACTTAATAATAATAATTAAACATAACTGTCCAAATACAAGTAAGCAACCACGGACCAATAACATTGATTCTTTGATAGGTGGGTAGAGTAGATCGGATACTTTCCCGCGCAAGCATCGACTTCCGAAAATAAGTAAGTCATGTTTCAGATATGTGTTGACCCTATTTTCAAAGTACATAAAAATAAAATTAATTATACATGAAAATTTACCGAAGCAAAAACATATTCTGCAGCACTCGCTTGACCAAACCATTAAGCACAGAAGGTGGACGTGATAAAACAATCCCAAACCTGGAAACATCGATCTAGCACGTGCTCGTCCTCACGCAGGATGGAAAAATTAGATCGCAACCATTTCGTCGTTGTTCAGATGCTGTTGAACCAAGGAACGAGGTTCTCGATCTCGGTCTTTTCCTTGACAGAGACCTACAATGACATCACACTTGACAGGCAGGGCTGTAGTCGAGGGTGCATGCGGGTATACAGGGACCGTAGGCCTATAGGCCTACTCACCTCACCAAATATTTAAATACTCACCTCTAATTTGCTTCGGAAAACTAACCGGTAGCGTGCAGGTACGTAGCGTGTACTCACCTCTAATTTTACCACTACAGGACTTGTAACACAGGCCTAAGCACTTTGTGCCTAGGGCTTACGAAACTTTCAGGGGCTTACGAAAGTCTGAAAATGAGATGAGCTTATTGAATGATTGACCGGACAAATGGAAAAAGGAAAATTGCAAATAACAGCAAATTTAATAACTTTTGTACTGAAACAGTCTAAGTTAAGCCAGGGGCGTAACTTTAGTCTAAAAAGTGGGGGGTACCAATACTTTGGTCTAAAAAGTGGGGGGTACCAATTTCTTCTCCACTTTAGCTTTTCGCATGGCGCCCAGTTTGAACATATTCCCTGCCAGTATTCTCATTAATTTGGCTCTCGGTTTACCTGTGTGTCTAAGTATTTTCGTACTTTTGGTGGTGACTGCGTTCTCTGAGAAGGCACAATAATAAAATATTGATTGGCATTGTTTAAAAAGTGGGGGGTACAGTACCCCCCAGTCCAAAAAGTGGGGGTACGGGTACCCCTCGTACCCCCCACAAATTACGCCTATGAGTTAAGCTAATGCGAATGCGTCGATATCTAGGCTATAGCTTTAGCCTAATGCAGAGTTGGCAGTTGATTTGGGGTGTACGAATGCAAGAGTGCCTAGCAGTGGCGTAGAAAGGTTTTTGGGGGCCCTTGTGCAGAGCTTCGATGATGGGCCCCTTGAACCCCCTTCGATTTGAAACCAAAAAAAAACGCTGAAAACACGCTGTGCATAATGCTTGGCGCTTTTGCCATAGGCCTATTTGCATAATTTTCTCAAATAACGAAACGTAAGCAAAAACTACTTCCGTCCAAAGATTGCATAGAGTCATTTGAGTGTGTAGTAGGCTACTGTGTACGCTGTTGCTAACTTTCTGTACATGTACCCATACCTGGACGGAAGTAGTTTTGCTTATAATCCTTTCTACGCCACTGCTTCCGTCCCATAGATATATCTATGTTCCGTCCAAAGATTGCATAGAGTAAATAATATTGTTATGGCACACCGGTTGTTTACTAAATCATGCATTTGGACATTCCAGGTTCAGATAATCAGATTCAGCCAATAAAACCAAACTATTGCGTCGAGTCATTTGAGTGTGTAGTACTGTGTACGCTGTTGCTAACTTGCTGTATATGTAGATTTACTTTTAGGTGAAAAATAACTCCACTAGCTGCCAGAGGCCCTTTTGACCGCCGGGGGCCCTTGTGCACTGCACAACCTGCACAACCCATTGCTACGCCTCTGGTGCCTAGGGTCTAAGAGGCTAAGACGACCTAAAAAAAAGGCCCTGGATTGAAGTGTGAATCGTAATCGTAATCGTAATCTCCAATTTTCTAAAGCGCCACTGTGAAGCTGAGCGCAAAGCACCAGCTTATTCACGAGCGCTGCGACGTATCCGAGGGGTTGTCCAGAAATCGATGTCCGTTAATTGGTGGTCCGAGTCCGGTTGCCTGAAAGACCAAAGAGAGGCAGAGCAGCTGTACGTTACGGAGGGTTTCGTTGAGGACGAGATAGCTTGGAAGGCAGAGGATCAGATGGATTAGGAAAGGAAATCTTGAAGAGATGAGTTTTCAGTTTGGAGTGTGTTGTAAGTGAATGACAGGGCTATTCTATTTGTTCAGGTTGTTTAGGCCAGGGGAGTGATTAAGGACAGGATCGAGTGATTCAAGGACCCGCCGTAGGCCCTAACAGCTGCTCTGCGCCTCTCCCCGGTCTCTCTAGCAATCAGACTCGGACCACCAATGGACATCGATCTCTGGACAACCCTCGGATACCGGGATACGTCGCAGCCATCGTGAATAAGCTGGTGCTTCGCGCTTAGCTTGACAATGGCGCTTTAGAAATTTGGAGACTGTGGTTACCATTACGAGGTGATGGTGTTTGGGGTTATTTAGTGACGACACGAGCGAGAGCATTCGCAATCGTAATCGTAATTGTAATCTTCCAACTTCTAAAGCGCCACTCGAAGGCCAAGCGCAGGGCACGTGCCTATAGTTCACGAGCGATAAAACATCTGGATAGTTTCAGGAAGAGTGTGTTCCAAAAGTCAATGGCCGAGGTCATAACACTTGGATCTTGCTTTTTCGACTACATGAGCGCCTGTGCAAATAAGCTGGTGCCCCCACTTGTTTTTGCTTGTTAATTTCACAAATTGTGTAATAACCGGCTCTTGTTCCAGGTTGAAAGAAGTAGGCTATAATTCCGAGCACCCTCTGAGCAATTGTGAAGCGGGCCCTATTACAACAGCGGTGTTTCGTTAAAAGGCCATAAAATTGTAATTGGTAAAGTCTTGGCAATTGTGGGACTTGTTTTTTGTTTAACATTTATAAATTTACGAAACTTTCTTAAATACTGCAGTTTAACTTCGGTGAGGCTCTCATCTTGGCACATTTGCAATAAGACATTTTAATTCATAGAGTTCCGGTTCACCGTCAACTGTTTTGGGTTTCCTCCAGGCTTAGTGCTCTGTAGGGCGTGTAGGCTATCTACTCACAGTAATATACCGGCATATGCCAGTGTTACCACTAAAGTGTTTTTCTTCACCCTCCACACAACTACGCGTTAGATTTTGCTTGGTGTATTGTCTGCATATTTACAACATTAAACAATTTATTTCTTCGTGGATCCGTTCTTGCCTGACGAGACCCTCCAACTAGAACCAGTCGGGTAATTTTCAAAGAAGGTAGAGGTTTCCAGCAGTCCGGTTGGGAACGATCACCATAATAAACAATACGGATAGAATAGAGTGCTGCGACCTGCCACAGTCCACTACTTCTGCCCCATAGCCGTAGCTGTTCTGCCTCAAGTAAGTTTTAAGTAATGGTTCAGAAACGATGTTTTAGGTGAAAATGAACTGGAGGGGGTACAAAATTTCACATAATATCAGCTTCGCGACTGTTAAATAATTATAATGGCTTCGTTTGTATTTACAAGCATAATAATAATTATAGGCTTGATGATGATGACGATGATGATAGCGACAATAATAATAATAGAGTGATGATGTTGGTAATCACACTGATGATAATGCTGGGTAATTTTTTTATCTTGAGGGCTTCCTCAGATAAAATAATATTGTCAAAAACAATGGGGATGAGAAGTGTTACCCTCCGGTCCAAAAAATGGGGTAACCCCGTAAATTACACCTATGGCCATACCTGCTTGATCATGGTGATTGAGAGCAGATCAGAGATGTTTTCTTTTCAAGAGGTGCTGTATATGATTACAATTATATTAATAATATAATTATTTATAGTTACTTTATAGACTTTAAAGAAAAACAGTTGAAATTGTTAAAGTTGATGCTTTTGTCATTTTTAGATCATTATGGAAATGTCAACTGCCGACAAGCTGTTGCAGTTTATGCAGTTCAGTATTGCACTGGACCATGGATTTTGGCACAAACTAACACAACTTAAACTGGAAGTCTACAAAACAGATGACAAGCCTGTCACACTATTTGGTTACTATAGCAACAGTAAGTTACATTGATTTCATATTATTTTTTCATTGTTTATGACTGCTGATTGTGAAGCATGACGTGCAAACTTTTGACTTGTACCTAAACCGATTTTCAGTCAGATAAAGGTTATAAAACAATACCCAATTGGACGAGACATCAGACATGGAGCAACAGAACATAAGACAACAAGTGAAACAGACAAGAACTCAGTCATATATATGGAAGACACTTAGAAACATCTCTAATTTATACCAGGTGCATTTTTCAAAAGCACTTGCACGAGGATGTGCATATTAAAACTTGTAACTTTTTATTATATGTGTGGTAAAAAGTTGTGGTTGTGCATAAATTATTCAGCAGCACGCATCACTACCTTGTAGTACTTGTGATGGTGGCATGATATAGAGCAGTGGTGCACAATGTGCAGCCATACGGACATTTGTGGCTGTGAGAGGGAGAATTAGCAGTAGATCTAATTGTAATGTAGTTGCAGCTATTTGTGTATAAATTCCTAAATACTTTCTTCCATTGTTTTTAAACTGAGGTAGTGTGAATATTGTTGTTACGTTTGTCTCTGTTTGAGTATATGCATTTAACAAATGTTCAAGTACTATACTCACACACACATACATGCGCACGCACACACACACACACACACACACACACACACACACACACACACACACACACACACACACACACACACACACACACACATACATGCCTCTAATGCATATCCGAGAGCATGTATCTCTACATTCAGTCCGAGAACGTCTATTTCGCCTATGGCTACGCCCACAAATTTTATATCAAAATGTTCGTCTGAATGAGTAGCCAATCACTGGCGGTTATTTTAAAAGATACACGTCTTAAAATTCAAATTATAACCAATTACATAAATTACATCATTAACGAGATCGTCGATCCGAGCGCGTTCTCGGACGCTGTATTAAAGATAGGGACGCGCAGAATAATAAATTAGGTAGCACGCATAGCAACGTGGGTGTAATTTTGGGTTCTCGTATGAGACGTAAGTCGCTTTAGAAACAAATTCACACTACAATATTATATTGGGTTCTCGAAGGAGACGTAAGTCGATTTAGTAACAGTCACACTCACTATAGCCAAGCCGTCATCGAGATATTAGCTACAAATACGATATTAGATGTTGGGTCTAAACATTACTTTTGTTTCGAATTTAAATCATATTGTTTGTATAGTTTAAACTATTCGTAATATAATAACAATTATTTATTCTCTGCTTTTAATAGAATTATATTTTTGCATAGGTTAAGCGATTCGTAATATAATAACATGTAGGGCCTAAACATTATTTATTCTCTACTTTTAATATAGTTTGTCCAAGCAATAAAAATTATATTTTTATAGGTTAAGCTATTCGTAATAATTATAATAGCACGTAGGGCCTAAACATTATTTATTCTCTGCTTTTAATAAAGCTTGCCTGTAGTTTGCCTAAACAATTTTTTTATAATACCAATAATATAACATGAAATAAAAATAATAGTTAATATTTCTTGACATACTGATCTAATTTAATTACTGAAAATTTATTTCAAGGACAGTAATGTGTATATTCATTTGCTGTCGAATGAAATTTATTAAATGAATATGGAACAATATTAACTTCTTTTCGTACTAGTTCGATTAGTCTAGTGTTCAAATTAACTATGTAGAAACTTAAATACTTGGGTTGTTCTCTTGTTTCTGCCAAGTCATTTAAAGTTAGTTTGCATGAAATGAAAGTCAAGTTCTGCAAACCTTTCAACCTTTTGTATAACAAATGTTGCAAATTCACTGAGCATCTTGTTAGTGCTTTTAGTGCTGCATCTTGTTAGTGCTTATTGTAAGCCATTCTTGCTGTACGGAATGGAAGCTGTAAACTTCAGCAACAGTGAACTGAACACACTAAAGATCAATGCTATCTGTAAGATCTTCAAGGTCAGTCAATGCAGTGTTGATGACTTACTGCACTTTCCACAGGAACTTTATGCAGCACTAAGTACTGCTGGATGTCATGAAGAACAAGACTCTTTCGAAGAGGCCCAATTATAGGGAACACTGTTGTAAATTTGGTGTGTGATCTCCTGTTCACATAGGACAATTTATATTAAGGAAACGTGGACTCTATGTAATATGTTTAATTAGTATAGTACGGACAGGTCTATTGTCCAGATAATGCTGTATCATTTGTTTCTGTGCTACCATATTTGGTAAATAAAAGACTGATATATTAACTGAAACGAGGTTTATTATTCACAGCAATTATAATATTATTAATATTATATTAGTAGAACTAAATCCTGCAAAGACTTTATACTCTCTCATCACAGCAGTACTGAACATCTTTCTAATCAGACCGTCTGTTTGAACAGCAAATATTCTTTGAAAGCCACAGGGAGCTTTTTGATTCCTTGAACATACATAACTTTAACAAGGGTTTTAAAGGGTTCAGAACCATTCCACAACTCTTGCACCGGAAAATTTCTGCTTAATGTTCCTTTCGGTTCTGAAATAATTTATACAGGATCTATGTCCATGAGTCGCCTTGTTTGGTGCTAATTCAAACTGCACTGCCTCCTCTGAAGTGATAATTTTGTAGGCTTCAATTAGTTCTTCTCTGCTACTCCTCTCTAATGTTAGTAGGGCCTACACACCTCTTCAACATATCTTCATAGCTCAAATCCTTGTAAACCCAAATCATTTTTGTAGCTCTTTCTTGCATTTTTTCCATTTGTTCAATGTAAGGTAATCACAGATTTTAGGTATTTTAGTGTACCTCTATCCAATAAAATAGATCTAAACCGGAAAACCAATGGAGGTCGGCCTGCACATGCCGAAGAGCAAACCAGAAGTCAGTGTCATTGTTCAGGTATGGAATCCACACCTGGATGCAGAATTATTATTGTGACCTCACCATTGATTTGTACAACTTCAGTACTTTCTCTACTGGCTATATATAAATCTTTTTTGATACTTTAGAACATTGCCTTGAAGGTTTAGCACCGGTTTGCATGCTCACTCCAAAATCCTTTTCTTCCTGAATTAATGTCAAAACCTTAGCACTTATTTCATACGAATTTTTTGTTTCTCTTCCCCGTTTGCATTACTGAGCACTTTTCCAAATTAAAAAGCATCTGCCAGTCCTTTGACCATCTGAACACTCCTCCTCACAGTATCTCCGTTTCTTCTTCATCATCCACTGCTCTACAGAGTTGTGTATCGTCTGCATATTTAGAAATTTGTGATAAAATCCCATGACCTATGTCCTTAATAAAAATTATGAACTGCAGTTCTCTACCAATTAATCTAAGATTAGATTGTGTAAATCAATAATACAACACATTACTACACTGATTTTATAAGATTTATATGGCAAAGTAATTGTAATTACAACAATTTATCACCGTCAGCAGCAAGCTACTTTTAGGATGCTTTACACAGTGATATCTGTGGGCTACTATGTGATACAAAATCAACTCATAACACAGAAATTCAGTGGCGGCGGGTGGATTTTTCAAAGGTGGTGCGAAGCATCAATGTGCCGCCCCTGAGAAATTTATATTAGCTATTTTCCAGAATATTTTTTTGGAAACATTTGGTCTAATAAATTCCCAAACTTGCTTACAATGGGCTCCCAGACCGAGAACGCTTTTAGCACTCAGATTGAAGCAGTGTGTACATACTTGAGTTCTCGGACCCGACGTAATGCGTACTCACTCACACACACACACGCACACGCACAAAGACACACCTCTGTCTACATTCGGACTGAGAACGTCCATTTATCCACCCTCAGAACTTGTATTATGTAATTTTTGGTTCTCGCAAGAGACGCAAGTCGATTTAGTAACAAATTCACACTCATATAGCCAAGTCGTAATCCTATTCTCCAAACTTCGAAAGGGCTAATCAACATTTCTTTAGGCCCCTATAGCTCATATCCTTGTAACCCCAAATCATTTTTGTAGCTCTTTTTCTAGTTGTTCAATGTAACGTAATGCATTCACAGATTTTAAGGTATTTTATTGAACCTCAAATCCTTGTAAATCCTTGTAAACCCAAATAACGTTTGTAGCTCTCCCTTGCATTTTTTTATAGTTGTTCACATAATCACAGATCTAAAGGTAGTTTAAATATTTTTATCTCAAATCCTTGTAGACCAAAATAATTTGTGTAGCTCTCCCTTGCATTCTTTTCTAGTTGTTCAGTGTAATGTAATCACAGGTTTTAAGGTATTTTAGTGTACCTCTATCCAATACACATTCCGAAGCGCAAACAAGTCAATGTCATTGCCATTGTTCAGGTATGGATGCCACACCTGCACCATTCTAACTGTGGACTAAACAGTGATTTGTACAACCTCAGAATTGTATCCTTTTCTCTACAGACCATTGTCCTTCTTATCATATTATCCTTAAGTCTTCTCAGTATCTCTTCTTCATCACCCACTGGTCTTCAGAGTTTTGTATCATCTACAAACTTAGATATCTGTGGGATACTATGTGTTACAACATCAATGCATAACACAAAACTTTACCAGTAAAGTGAATTTTAATTGTAACAAATCTGCATGTAACATAACATCTGCATTTAACACCTTGTCCAGAACTTAAGATATTTTGTACATTAAGCTAGATCCTAAGTATATGCTCACATGTAGTATGTCGCACTAAAATCAAAAGTTTTACACTGAAATCCTAAGCATAAACAATAATTTGATGCAATTGTGATTAGTAACTTCTGTTGCGCCGGTGTCTAGTGCATGAGACATCAACCAAAACCAAACTGTAAGCAGGTCAACACCCATAAGATCAATCCGTAAGACAGAAAGGTCAGTATATAATGTAGCATCGTAACATCTGCATTTAACAACATGTCCAGAACTTAGATATTTAGCTGTGTACATAAAACATTACACTAGATCCTAAGTAAATAAATGCATACACATCATACAAATCAGAAGTTTTACACTTAAATCGTAAACATAGTCACAAGACTTGTGAATGGTCGATCCATCAGCTGAAATCTCGTAAGCATAATGTAAGATTACAATATAATAATAATAATAATATTTATTCTTTAATTAAGCGCCTGCAAACGCACTGCGCTGTACATGTACATGTTATGCGATAAATCTTAACTACTAACAGAACAGACAGCCTGCAAAATGATTACATTGTAATAAAAAAAAGAGTAAAACCAATCATAGGGAGTCAGGGACTGACTTTAAAGAATTAACCATAGAAACCGACTTTAAGAAATGTTCATAACGACTGCAGCCTTGATTACAGCAATTGCATAAATGGACTACACAAGTACATCGTGCCTGGTTAACATATTCTGTGAGAAAACCATCTTACTCAGTTTTCTTTAAATGAGACTATAGACAAACTTAAAACTAATTCCAGAAAACACTACAGTAGCAGTTGCCATATGAGGCAAAGTTCTGGGGTTGTATGGTAGTTTGGTGTAAACTGAACATGATTCAACCACTGAACAACATTTCTAGAAGCCAGAGAATGATTTTACAAAGAAAAGACAAATTAAGAAAGGTCTCAATCAAAGGCACAAACAATACACACAGAAAATGTTTACAGCCCAAGATTTTAAAAGCAACAGAATTTTTAGCAACAGTTCTATTATTAAAGCACACCAGAAATACATATCAGTAAAATGAATTTTAATTGTAACATATCTGTATGTAATGTAACATTTGCATATCTGTATGTAATGTAACAGTGCTTCGATATTTAACTGTGTACATTAAGTATATAAATGCACACATATACTATGCTACACTAAAATCAGAAGTTATACACTGTGAGAAATGTAACTGCAATTGCAATGAGACACTACACGACCCTAAAACTAATCTCTGGAGCTGCACAATAGAGAGGAAAAATTACAGCAGTAGAAGATTTTAAAAACGACAGAATTTTTAGCAAAATTTCTATTATTAAAACACACCAAAAATACATAACTCAAACATGTTTTCATTTCGTTTATGACTGTCGATTTTTGCAATCTACCCCACATTTGGGGATGACACTATTTTAAATGATCTCAAGAAAAGTAAGGACTATAAATTTGGAAACAGCAATCCACGTCTAAAAGATTAATGTCACTTCTGCAGTTCAGGAACAAGGCATGGAACTGTCCAGTAATGTAATCATTTATTAATTTAATTACACATTTCAATGAACACTAGCCATTAGAGGCAAAGTTTTGGGGTTGCATGGTAGTTTGCTGTAAACTGGACAATAGATACTCCACGTTCCATGTACTTCATGCAAACTGTGGACAGACATTTTGACATAGATAGTCATAGACATTAAAGTCTAAACATTAAAACACAGACAGTGAGGTCTTTCTGGTAACTTATTAACTAGGCAATGGACTGGCTGAAAGGTCAATTATTACCCTATGGTGTCAGTCTTATTGCTCACCAAAGAACATCACACAGGACAGTTTGTAATGCATGTCAATCAAAAGCAAATTTCCTTAGCTCTGTTGCCAACACAAGAGATTGTGACCAGAGTTAACTAAAATTTCTGCTAATAATGTATAGCAATTTGCCTGAGGGGCTTCAATAAAACTTATATATCTGCAACAAGCACACAAAACTGAAATTAAAGTTCAGCAGGCATTGAACTATCGAATTCAATTCAATAAGTTTATGACTGCCGATTTGGGGATGGCACTACATGTACTAAGCAGTCAATCACAAGCAATTTCCTTAGCTCTGTTGCTGACACATGAGGCTGTGAAACAAGTTAACTAAAATAAAATGTCTGCTAATAATTAGTAACAATGTGCCAGAGGAGCTTCAGTAAACATTTAATCTGTTGCAAAAATGCAGTTATAAAGCTCAAAGCTCAGAAGCTATAATTCATGAATTCTGAGACCTATGTGACATTTTAGACTTATAGTTGTTCATCTGTGTATTTACATAAAATTTTATATTTTTCCATGTGCGATTGGCAAGCACTGGTTCCTTAGCTTTTGCATTTAAGCAATCAAGTTGCCTAGGACACTGCATTTTCTTTATGAAAGTAGAAAAATGTCTGTTCACTGCTTCTTTTTCTGCTTCAGACCATTTCACGTACTCTCGGTTGGTATTCTGCATTTGCTTGCGATGGCCCACTGCAACTTCTCCTGAGAACTTTCTACTGCCCAGATGAGCTGTAAACATTATACAATACAATATTGTACATTTCACGCAATTAGTGATAGTGTAAATACAGCAACACCGTAATTTATGGTCTATCTATATTTACCCTATCAGTAAATATAGTTACCCCATAAAACATGTTTAAGCAAGCAACAGCAATTATATTACAATTAGCCAAACTCACAGCATCTGCTGCTAATTATGCATAACTCCTTAAATGTTATTTCTTAATTACCAAAAATGAAATAGTCTTAACACATCATAAAATAAATGCTAACAATCCTTCCTCCCTCTATAACTACCTCATTCTGATTCCATTTCTGTCTCCCTACCTTCTGGCCTCGAATAAATATTATTAACAATAATAATACAATACAACAGTAATACAATAGAACTGTAGTTGATATTGCCCTCCCTCAAAAGTTCACAAGTGCATACAACAATACATATGACAGAACATCGATGGCGCAGGGCAATTGTGAGTAAAGAACTTGCTCGGGTTCCTACACAGTCACTGCCTCGGGTGAGGCTCGAACCCATACTCTTTGCGTTACAGGCCGAGCGCTCTAACCACTCGTGTCACACCAATAATACATCAACAACAATAGCAACACTAACAGTAATAATACTAATAATATAAAGAAAAAGGTATTAATTATGAACGGTACATCATAATACCAATTTAAGTAGAAATTTAAATAGCAGACAACCAACCACTGTACCATTATGAATCTTTGCACTCATGTCGACCTCATCATCAGTGTCGTGATCTTCTTTCTTGTCAACATCATCGTTGTGATCACTGTAGTTTCCATTCTCATCCTCCTCCTCCTCATGATCATCATCACTGTGGTTTTCATTCTTGTTAGCATCATCAACGTCTATGTCATCTTCATCAGCATCATCAACATTGATCTCATCCAGAGACTTTCCATAAAAACGTTGCACATCGCCGCGTTCCATCAGCATCAAAACTTTACTGAGTTTAGCCACCATCATTGTGTCCTCAGGCAGTCTGTAATATTCTCTATGCACGCGAATATCGTGGCCCATGAACTTAGCCAGGAGGTCTAATTCATGACCATGGAGATTCAGAAGCTGAGATATGGTTGCAACGTGCTTGCGAAGACCTACTGAGGTAATCAATTCTGGTTTCTGAGCACCACAGTCTTTGGCTAACTCCTGCAAGATGTCTCTAGCTCTTAACGTGGTTGACGAGTCTCCACAACGAGCAAAAACGTAGTTATTACTCAATGAAATACCACAAACGCCTCGAAGCCTGGTTAGAAGTTCTGTAGATTTGTACATGTCAGGTGTAAATAAGACAGGAACCCCTCGATTTCTTTTTCCACGGATAATGACATGGTAAAAGCTATTCAGCAAGGTTCTCTCTACAGGTGAAAGTGAATCATATACTTCACCTTGCACATTGGCATTTGACTTCACTATGTTTTTATACACACATAAAGTCATTCTCTGAACTTCTCCACTTCTCCTTCTGTTGAACAGTACAATCCTGGCTAAAGTATATGACGCCAACAATCTCCACTTATCAGGACTTGGTGATGAAGCCAGATTGTTTTCTGCCTCAGCAACTTTGTTGATCAGATGCATGTTAAGTAGTTTTAGGTCTTCGGCTAGGGGTAATTTCTTTGGATTGTTCCATTTTCGTTCATCGATAGTTTGTCTAGCTTGTGTTGAAACTTGTAAACTCCAGTCTTCTTTGGCAACGTCTAGAAAGTCATCGCACTGTTTCCTTAAATAACTGCAGCCTTCTCGTATGGCCTTTCCACGAAGATTCTGGGCACATTTTGTCAGTGACTGGCCAAGACGCAGCGCCAATGATGGAACTTTGTAAGTGCCAGTTTGCCTATCATATCCAGAAAGCGTCTTCACTGCATCACAAACAGCCTCAAATTTCCTCACGTCAATGCAGTCACTGAGGCTTTGAATTTTATGGTCAATGGTACGAACCTCCATTACAAATCGTCCAAGCTCTCGCAAACGACATCGTATTTCCTGTTGACCATGAGGGGACAGCCCCTTACGCCCTTTAATGTATAGACGCTTTCCAAATTCTAAGATTGTGCTGTCATTTCGAACAATCATAGCCACTTCCCCATTTTCTAGGCGAGCTAAAATATTGTCACAGAATGCTTGTATCATCGCTGTATCGGTCCGCACAGGCAGAAGCCGAGCACCCTGAGCCTGGTGCCTCTCCTTGCTTGACGTACTTTCCACAGTCCCACCACTTTCTCTGCCAACACATTTTCGTTTGTGCTTGTACAACTGTTTTCTGCTGAACAACCCATGACACTTCGCACATGGTAAAAATTTACTAGGATCACTAGGCTGTCCACTAGGATCTCGTTTGGCGACAACAAGTTGTCCCGCTCCTGTTTCGTAAACTTTCTGATTATATGAATAGTTTCCTTTGTGAAGCAGTTTCTGCCACACTCTTCTACGTTCCACAGATCTAAGTGGATAGCTCAATGCCTGCTGAACTTCAATTTCAGTTTTGTGTGCTTGTTGTAGATGTCGAGCAAGACCTTTTGATGCTTTGCCACAAAAAACACAGTAATTAACCTTATCCCAGATGCGTTTTGCAACTTCTCCACTCAGAATGACATTTTTTGTAGACATGACTATGATCCCAGAACTTGGTGAAGATTCAACTTCGATTACTGGAATCTCTGATTGTGACTTAGATAAATAACTGGTGAATTGTTCCCTGCTCTGTTGTAGCAGAACTTCATTGAGTGGAATTCTCTGACAGCCCATATTATCATCAAGCTTAGTAACTGTTTCAAAATTCAAAGTCTGTGGAACTTGAATAAAATGTAGTTTGCTTGAAAACATAGACTCTGAAATAACTGGACTTCTGCAAAGCAATTCGGTCTGTAGATGTACCTCCTTATCATTCAAATTTAACACTACAGCACCAGTCAAATTTCTGCAATTCAGTGAAGAATCAACTGTACTCATTTGAATTTCTGACTGTGAATAATTGCTAGGATATTGTAGTTCAACGTTGTGCTGCAGAACTTCATTGAATGGAACTATCTCTCCATCACCACAGACACTCTCAACTACAAACTCTGTCAGTGACTCATTATTCAAAGCCTTTTGAACCGCCTCTGAAGGTAAGTTTTCTTTTGACTCATTATTCAAACTCTCGTGAACCATCTCTGGAGGTACATATCCTTTTGACAGAAATTCTAAAATATCTTGACTTGTGCTAAGCATCATGGGCTTATCTGTCAGTCCAAGAAATGTACTCGGTGCAGAAGTATTTGGTTGTGTGATTCCTTCACCCAGGAAGTCCAAACTGTATAAAAAGGATAAGATAATGCTGTCCATTAGTTCATTGTCATTAAATGTCATTGTGGAATCAGCTTCCTCCATCTGGTGATCCTGCCACAGCTTGTCATTGTCTTTAAACTTGCCTTTATTCCCAAGGACTTTTGCACTGGGAGGGCCTCTGATTGATGGACATTGTGTAGAGGCGCTTTATAAGTTTTGAAATACAATACTATACAATACAATACAATACATATTTGCCTTATGAGATTTCAAAAATGCTTCCATAATAGATTATGATTTTGACTATGATTTCCCTTGAATTGACTAATGATTGCTGGTTTATGCAATTATGAAAAGAGCATTACAGAAGCCATTAAAATAGATTAGATTCGCTCTTAGTTTACCAGATTTATATCAATCATTATTATTTATGTTAATACTACTTATTACAGGTATGTGCAGGTGCAACATTATTGGATCAGCCACATAATTACTTGCAAGACCAGATAAAACAAGTCATAGGTTACACTCAACCTACTCTTTCCATGTTACTTGGTGTCAAGTTCTGAGATCCCCAATGATCCTACATTCATTACCCAGAGAGATGGAGAAAGCAAAGTGTGAGAAAGCGACAGAGAGATAGCAAAACATTCAGACAGATAGTAAAGACAGAAAGAAAAAATGTGTAAGCCATCCTTTGGAAAGTAAAGTTCAAATCCCTTCAAACCTCTGTACCCATACAGTTTGCAAGGCTGTGTCAATCATAAGAAAATTTACGCATGCATAAAATATAAAAAATTACCCTTCAAGAGGTTTGACACCAACACTTCCTCTCAGTTCTTTGATTATAAATGGAGTTTCAAGCACCATATCCATTTCTTATACAAGCAGAAAGAAAAAATGTGTAAGTCATCCTTTGGAAAGTAAAGTTCAAATCCCGATAAGCCTCTGTATTCATACAGTTTACAAGGTCCGCTGTGTCAATCTGCTGGAATGACCTTCCCCCTGTGCCCAGGGCCAAACTAATGACTGAATTTCCTCATCGGTGTCGCGTTCCATAAAGGCATTTCTGTTTCCCCGGGGCCTCTGTGCTAGGAGCGCCTCTGAAGAGTTATTCTGCGAGAGGCGCTTTATAAATTTCTAGATACAAATACAAATACAATCATAAGAAATTTGAAAATTTACACATGAATAACATATAAAAATTTATACATACAAAGTTAAGCATCCTTCAAGAGGTTTGCCACCAACACTTCCTCCCAGTTCTTTGATTATAAATGGAGTTTCAAGCACCTTTTCCATGTCTTTTGTAGATTCAGTTGTAGCAGATTTTTGCATAGTGGGAGTTAGCGGATGAAATATTTGCTTTATTTCACAGTAGACAGGTGATGAAGCAGTGATTTCCTTGAATATCTCGGCTGGACCTAAGGCACTGTTATCGTCTTGCATTTTCTTATCTGACAGTGTCTCTCTACACTGCTGCATTGGCTTAGTAACTAAGACTGGAAGCTCCTCAGACATCTGTTCAAACTCTGGGTAAAAAGGATCCTGCTGTTTGAAGTGCAAATCATTTTGCCACTTTTTCATCTTCCAGGACAAGCCTGCTGTGCTGGAGCTAACAGCGTCATAGTCATACTTGTTGCTTTGTTTCTTTCCAGAAGTCTTTTTACCAATTGCCAAATTCGGTGCTGGCAAACCTTGTTTCATGTATGATGCCATCAACATTTGCTGTCCTCTCGATTGGCACTTTGCCGAGGTCCACATCATATGGCTGTCCTGTTATAAAACATCCAAAGCCTGTTTATTGAATTGTTATGCCAAAGTACTGCTACGACACTACATCTCTAATGTGTATCATTCATACTTTGCAGTCAACAGCCAGTCTGTGCTACCATTACAGAACACAGACTGTGCTGTTTTGTGCACGTTACATATGCTTCAAACAATGAGATATTTATGTAAGCACGCGTTTACGTATAACAGAAAACCTTACAAATTGACAAGTTCTCAATTCAATTATGTGGCAGAGAATTGGCTTTTGTCTATTCAGAAGCAATCGTAGCCAAGATCTGGGCAATAGCTCAACAGTGTAAAGCTACCAGATTAAGGGCTTTTATCTAGGAATGTGCATATCACAGGTGCTTCACACAATGAGATAATTCCCACTGTTCCTGCACGGTACACATGCGTGTATGTATGCACAGAAAACCTTACAAATTGACCAAGTTCTCAATTCAACATAACAGAGAATTAGTTTTTGTCTATTCAGAAACAATCGTAGCCAATATCTGGTGTAAAATTACCAGATTAAGGGCTTTTATCTAGGAATGTACTCAGTACATTCGAAGAACACTCTGCTTGATTTAAAGTCAGCAAATCATTTTCATGTACTACACACATCCCTGGCTTAGTTTTCTGCTTTATTCCATCAATATTTAAATGACAAACATACAGTGCAGTAATTTTGGGATAATTGTTTTAAACATTGCCAATAGATTTGTCTTTTACTACAGAAAATAGCGATGACCGATGAAGAGGTTACTTGATAGTTAGGCTAGTGATGCATACAGAAAACATTATTATTATTATTATAATTACTACTACTATTATTATTATTATTATTATTATTATTATTATCATTATTATTATTATTATTATTATTATTATTATTATTATTATTATTATTATTATTATTATTATTATTATTAATCAAATTTGCAACGCGTTCATGGTCACACTGAAATGTAAATCTGAGGTGTGGATACTCGGCTGCCAGAAGATGCAGCTTGATATCCAAGACACATAGCAGCACTACACGAGTTAAAGAGCTTTGGATGCGTTGCAGCCTGTCGAGTTCAAAGAATAACAGACCAACAAAAACCAAATTAGCATCATCAAGGCGAGAGGAGACAAAAGGACAGTAGCCGATTTGATGCATCGTATTAGCCTGATGTGACAGAATTACCAGCTAAGCTACCACTTTCCTCCAGTATTTGACTAAGCATTTCGGGCAATCGCTGTATCACCGCTTGCTCAATGGCAGGACTCATCAACAAAGAATTCAATAGCCGGTCTGCATCAATCTATCGTTTAATTTTAATATTTAACTTAAAATTATTAGTTATCTCAAAATGTCTGCACAACTTAAAATCACTATTTAAAATCAATCATAATGTCATTGATCAAGCGATAGTCTATTCTCATCCATCACAGGGCCTACAGCTAGTTTCTACGTCAACACAACGGGCGCTTACAATGCTATGTAATATTAATTATTTCTTATCACTTCAGTTCTCAAAGTTCAATTTGGGACCTTTGGGCAATCGGGGTTAAGCACTTGACATTTGGGAAATACTACGACAGAAAACAAATCAAATGTACTCCCTGCACGAAACAAGATCAATGAAGCAATGGAGCTATATCACTCAATGGAGGCTGTCTCGTAGAACCTTCTCGATCCGTTTTACTATAGTGGTCACCAAGAATTTAGAAACTTCGCTTGCGGTCTCTTCAATTCGATTATAAAACACAAACCTCTGCGTCACATACAGAGCCAGGCATTCAATCATACCTTGGAAAATCGAAGTTACAGAAAAGTTACGATAAAACCTTAATTTCGAAACACTCAAAATCTACTCGGAAACACTTCCATGATGATCGAACCTTCTCGATGCCTGCAACTGCCGCTGCTTCCCTAGGCGCTCAGCCCTAGCTACAATAATAAGAGCCCTCTACTGGTCAAATTGATATAGCGCATTTCGTGTAAACCAGAAAATACTGTAGCCGATCAGGTCGATACATTTTGACAGTATCTGTTGCCAGAACGGCGCAGTATAGTCTCATCATTGCCATTTTTAGCTTTAAAAATCTGAGTTATTCATGAAGAAAACGCAGGATTCGTTCCCAGTCCAGTTTGAACCCCCAGGTTTATTTTGGGGAAGTTGGAACAATCACATTTGTTGAACCGCGTGTCTCAAACACGTGCCCGATTGTGAATAGACGGTATCGGGTACCACATGCAACAGCACTAAACCAACATCCGATTAGGCCTACTATTTTTGACGTCGTTGGGTAATAAATTTCCCATTAGCTTGTTTTACGCTGTCCACATGATCCGCTATTAACATCTTACAACTCGAAAGAAACTGCATAAAAATAAACCATTTTATAATAACCTACCTCCATGTTTATTTCGGTCGTTGGAGTATTACTTCGTGTATCGCGCAGACCTCCGAAAACAAGCCCAAAAACTAGCCGAGTGCAAATTTTACATGCCAAAATACATGACTGTGTGTTTCCGATGGAAACGTGTGTCTTAGTTCTCAGGTTGCCAAGTCACTGGCTCCGCCCACTGACAGTCCGAGACCTTCACATTATCGCTAATTTAAAATCAGCTACCGATCGGATTTTTAAAAAATTCAAAAAATTAGAAGAACTTTACATTAGCTATCTTCCAGTATATTTTGTGAAAAGAAATTTGAGGTAATAAAATCATAAAATTGCTTATAATGGGCTCCCAAACCGAGAACGCGATTTCACGTACGCGGATGGCTGCCCGGTCTCGGAAAGAACGTGTGAATCTAAGGTATAGGTCTCAGACCGGATGAAATGCGTACTCACACACACACACACACACACACACACACACACACACACACACACACACACACACACACACACACACACACACACACACACACACACACACACACACACACACACACACACACACACACACACACACACAAACACACACACACAAACACACACACACACACACACACACACACGCACGCACACACACACACACACACACATGCACCGTTTGAGAATGCACCATCTGAGTTTGCATCCCTGCAGGTGTAGCTGAAAGAGGCAGACAGACTAATAATAACTTTCATATCTAGCCTTGGACAACCAACCACTGTCATATCTAGCCTTGGACAACCAACCACTGCATATGTTGTATGAGCATGGCCAACAGTGTGGTGCAGGAGAGAGTGGCCAATGAAAGTCACAGTGTACAAATGCATTTGTGTAGGTCTTGTTTGCATAATTGGTGGTGTATGCAGCACTTGGCAATGCATGAGAATGGCAGTGGCTCAGCCGTTGATCATGCGGCTGTGTGACTGGTGTGAATTGGTCACCCCTCATGACTCACCACTGGGTATAGGAGAGAATACCAACCCAAGACTTTTCTGTATTTGTCCTGTAAACTTTGTGTAAAGCACAATCCATCACATGTCATTTAGTGATGTCTTTGAAAGAAAGCAAACTTTGGAAGAGGAGAAGAGGACCTTTAATATAACAGTGGGAAACGGATTTTTTTTCATCATGGAGACAGCAAAGCAATCAATGAAATGCCTCGTCTGCAGTGAAGTTGTGAAAACTCTAAAAGTCTTAGCCAGAAATAAAGAGTAGGGCGTCCAAAAGCATTCAAAGTCGTGACCGCTCGATGCCGCGACCATATGGATTCGCGAGCGCCCGATGCCGCGACCGTACGAGTCCGACTGCAAAAGTCTGCAATGCCCCTACACTGAATGACTTTTGGGTTGTGATCACAATTGTAACAGTTTTGTTTTACATATAATGATGCAAACAACAATCTGTTGACTTCAGATTGTAACGTTTAATTCCCTTTATATTTGATTATTATAGCCTAGGGAACAGATATTGATCACAATGTCCTGTTACTTGTTATCAATCCAAGCCTCCATTCATAAAGTCAAGGTATTTATATAGTCAAATCAGTTACCAATTACCATGAAACAACCTCATCTAATTGGCACTTAATAACACCTATCCTAGGTCATAAGTAGGTGCTAGAGAAGTGTATCTTGTGTGGGAAAAGTAACATCATTACACAGATGAAGGGGAATGGATTATACATTATACCACATTTAGCCGTCCAATGCCGTCCATGCACAATTTATGCCCGTCCAAAATGATTTTCAGCCATCCAAAGGACACTGGACAGCTGGCTGGCTAAGGGCCTGTCTAAAAGGGGACAATGCCAAGCAGCATTTTCACCATCATGAATCTCATCCCAGTGCTAAATTAGAAGGTGACTTGAGGAAGGTCTGTGTGGAGAATTTGAAGAGAAACTTCTGACAGCAGACTTCTCTCATAGGCACCTTCACGAAAACTACGAATGTTCTTAGTGAAGCTTCATACAGAGTCAGGCCTTTAGCCAGAAAGACAGAGTTGCCTGTCCAAAAGCATTCGAAGTCGTTACCACCCAATGCTGTGAGCATACGAAGTCGCGACCGCCCTATGCCACACCGCCGTAAAGTCCAACTGCAGTGCTCTTGTGCCTAATATCGACCTTTGCTCCTTGCAGAACTGTCATCTGAACACAGTGGCTCTAGAGAAGAAACTGGATGGTGCTGGAGGAGAATCATGCACAATTTATGCCCATCCAAAATAATTTTCACCAGTCCAAGGTATGGGTGGATGGGTGGCTGGCTAAGGACCTGTACAGAGTGGCATATCATCTTGGCATTGCTGGAATGTTGGAGCTGGAAAGCCCTATTCAGTTGTCAAAATTAGATGCAGTTAACTGCATTCACCCAGGAAAAGAAACTGATTATTGAGCAATCCCTCTCTCATACAACAATGCTGTCAAAGCACTAGCAAATGAAAAGTGCTGTACATGGAAAACATATTACAGTCAAATAATCAAACAAATTATATTAGCCAATTATATAAAAAGAGAAGTTACTGCAAATTAAGTGATACATAAGGAGGATAGGAGAGGAGAAGAGCAAGGTAGCCAAATCACTGGCGGCGATCTTGTTTGACAGGTGGGGGGACACTTTTGAACTGATCTGGTGAAGAAAGAGTTTTGAACTGATCTGCTCAAAACAGGTCAAAAAATTTTTTCGCACTCATGCGCGAAAAATTTCTTTGATCTATTTTGGGGGTTTCTTCAAAATTTGGGGGTCAAATGTATGGTGTATCCCCCACTGTTAAAGGTGGGGGTCTTGTCCCCCTCGACCCCCTAGATCGCCACCCATGAGCCAAATCTTGGAGAGCATAGTTATTTGTATAGCATCCTAGCGAGGAAGCATTTCTGAGACAAGTTGTCATACCTTGGGAGCTCACGGTTGTGGGACCGTGGTCGCATAGAGTAGCGTAGAAAAATCACCTTCTGAGTGCAGCTATTTCCACTTTCCACAACTGACGTGTTGAAATACAATGGGACAACATTCCAATTGCCTCCTTTACCGCTGCCCTGAATGCTTTGCTGCAAGAATTCACTGAATGATTCAATGGCTTTTAACAAGATTTTGCCAGCACTGCGATTTATTGCTTCTCCTCATCTTGTGGAGACAGAATGCACCCGTGGACCTCCAAATGGAATTGGTGGTGTTGAAGAACGACAAACAACTCATAAAGAAGTTTGAGGATAAAGCATTGGAATACCCTCACTTCAGAGAAACTGGCAAGAAATACCCTGATTCTCTTTGTAAGCACCTGTGTATGCAAAGCAGCCTTCTCTCGGATGAAGTATTTGAAAAGCAAGGACAGAACTCAATTAATGGACAACTACCCGGATTCTAGAATACGGCTAAAAGTCTCCAGAGAGTCTCCAGAGACTCCAGATGGGAGGAATGTTTAACCCTTTCTGACCCCTTTTGGAAAAGATTATCTCTCGAGTTTTCGTTGGGTTTAACTTGAGGTTATTGTTTTTAGCCCATATCGCAATGTGATCATATTCTTCAGCCACTGTTCGAATATGCGATGAACCTACTATTAAATAAGTGTCATCCGCTTATTTAACCAGATGATTAAAACTATATTTAGGGTGAAGATCAGATGCAATATTACAAACATGCAGTAATTGTTAGCGATTTTTCATGTTATACAGATACAACTAAACCAAGTCTGACAGTTGATAGCAATGCTTTTGAAAGGCAAGTTACTATTCTGCTTGTATCATTGAATGTTATTCGTAATTAGTTGATGGTTATGGATACTGAACAAATCAGCCTTTATGTGTGGCCAGGTGAATTTAGTCAATGAATTGTCCAGAGTAATTTAAACACAAAAAAGGTTATGGTCATTGTCCTTAATGATTTTGCTTGGTTTATAATCAGTTGATGTGGCAAAAGCACTGCTTTGTAAATGTAAATTTAAGAGGGCATGTTTTTGTTAATTTGCTTTTGTTTCTAACAGCTCGTTTGTGACACCACCTAAAAATTTCACCTCTCATGGAGTTCTAAGAAATTTTAATACGGTCGAAGATTTTCAGAACTGTGATATGAAAGAACTTCTCCACGAACGAGGTTACAAGGTGAAAACTGTTTATAGATTTGTGCATGCATATGTAGTGTTTGATAGTTTAGAAAGTTCATAGCGGGTTACTACATGCTGGCAGGAACTATAAAAAGTAGTTTTTGTAATAGCAATGTTGTAGTATGAAGAAGCGTTTTGCACTATCGTTTCAAATTTCAAAGTTATATTAGCATATGAAATGACTCGTGAACTAAGAGACACTGAGTATAATTGGTATCTGGGATCTACAGTCTGAGCCCATAGCCATCTTTGTTGGTTTTTCATCCGGGAAGGATTGAATGCAGCCAAAATCAACCACAGAGTCCATTTGAGGTGCATGATTAGGATTTCTTTGTCCAACTGCCTCAATTCACCAGAATCAGTGGCATCACAAATGTCTGAGATCAGTCTAAGCAAGACCATCTCCACAGAAATTTTGGAAGCTAGATTGCTTCTAACTAATGTCTGGTCTCCTGAATTACTGTCTTCTCAATAACCCTTGGTCAGAGTGTTAGATTGAGGTTGGATGGTAGTTGGTCATGTTATAGAGATCCAGTGCAGGCTTCTTGAGCAATGGTAGAAATTGTGCACTTTTGACTTGCTGGAAGAAATCCTTCAGCCAATGGTAAATTGCAGATGGCTCAAAGAAAGGGAGTAGTTCTTCAATGAATTCATTATATTGAATGTTGGAATAGAGTCAAATGCACACTTTGTGGTGGAGAAGGTAATGTAGATAACAGAAGCAATTTCAGTTCTTCACTATTCACCTTGTCACCTTGTGCTGTCAACTCCTGGAGCTCTAGCGATCGCCACGACACACATTCTCCATTGCTTCCTATTCGAAGTCAGGTCCCTTAGTGCTTCCAGATTCATGCCAGTTACATCGTGAATCTCATCCATCCATTTCTTCCTTGGTCGACCCCGTCTTTTTTTCCCCTCACCACAAGCCAACATCATTTCCTTTTCTAGCCCATCAGATCGCATAACATGACCAAAGAATCCAAGCTTCAATCTTGTCGCTTTTTGTTTTAATGACTCTTCATTCTCGACACCAATCTCCACTCGTATTGATTCGTTCGTCCTTTTCTCTGTCCATGATATTCTCAACATCTTTCTCCATATCCACATTTCACATGCGTTGACCTTTTTCACCATGTTCTTTGTCATTGTCCAAGACTCACAGCCATACAGAACCGTTGGAAAGACTAGGGCTCTCACGAGCCTTTTTTTTGTATCTATGCTCACATGCTTGTCCTTCCATATCTTTTCCAGTCCAATCATTGCAGCTTTCCCAATCGAAATCCTTCGTTTTGCTCTTCACTATTAACCATTTCAAATAATAGATCTCAGTGGCATTGTGTTGACATAGGTAGAGCTGAGCCCTCTGTCTCATTTTGGATATATGTAAGACTTTCTTGATCATTTGGCATAGGTAATTCTCTGCTGTAAGGGATGTGGACAAACAGCTCAGAAGATTTTACATATCAGTCGTTAGCCACTGGCTGTCTTATGAGAGAGGAGGACTGTAATCAAACTCTTCCAGTAGCATTGCTTCTTGTCTTGAAAGCTGTAGTTTTTTCTCAGAAACTGAATTCATTCATTGCTGTTCTATTATGTGTGTTAATTTTGAAGCATTGGGAGGCATGGCATTTTGGTGTGTTGATGGAATTAGTGCACTAATGGAAAGTGTGTGATACGACTTCACTGTACTGCTTTTTAAAGCTGGATTTTTAGGTCATGAACTTCGAATTTTTCAAGTTCTTTCATTCATTCATCCTGGAAATTTAAATAGCGCCTCTTCAAGAGACCTCAGAGGCTCTCCCAGCCCAGCCACAGCTAAACAGATAGGACTTGAGGTGTCGTAAGAAAACAGGTGAATTATTCTGGGGGAAGCAGCGTAAGGAGTTTGGAAGACCATTCCAGGTAGACGGGCCAACAATTGAGAAGGCTCAGTGTTGCCTGACTGCAGAGCGGACCCAAGGGACCAATAGCTCCCCATTAGTTGCAGAGCGCAAAGCTCTGCGAGAGACTAAGCGATTCAGACAAAGCGTTTAAGACCGTTCTGTAAGTTTAATGTCTGAGACCATTTCTGTAAGTTTAATGTCTGGTTTTAAGGATACATTTCACATGCGTCCAATTTCAAAATTATACTGACAGATGAAATGACTGATGAACTAGGGCAGTGGGGGGACACTGATTAGAATAGAAGTGAATGAAGTGACTCACGCATTTGCTGTGGCCAAGATGGCTGCTCGTTTCTCTCTAGCATATTATTATCGATCAATTAGTTGGTCACATATGAATTTTGCTCGATAATTTTCATTTGTTCACACTTCTAATGTGACCTAGGCAGTGGTGTGCAGAGGGTCTTTGATGCCCGGGGCCAACCCCTTCATTGGATGCCCCTAAATTGTTCTTTCCCTAATTCATTCCCCCTCCCCTCCCACTGCACTGTGCTGCCCCTTCTCCCTTTCCCCCAGGAAATTTTTGAGAATTGCACATTGCCGTATGGTACTTTTAGCCTATTTTGACGATCGGAAACCGAATTGTAGACTTTGTATTTTATGCTTAGGAAGTTAGGCTACTATTACTAATCATAGTATAGCCTGTATGGAAAACATGACATAAAAACTTGCGCACTCATGTCTTACTTCACGATGTATTGTAAACATAAATATTTGAATGGCGATTTATTGGCGGCCAGTTATTAGTAACTTGCAACGAAATAGTTGCAAGAACACAAGATTTATCTAAAGTAAAGACGAATGGTACGCGTATGCCTGCCAAGCCAACGTCGGCTGATATTAATGGTTGTCTGCAAATGTTTGATTAAATCCATACAAAATAGACAATAAAATTTCTTACTGTTGCCGCGAGTGTTGCGTCTTGCCGAAAAAATTCTAACAGACGACACTAACCTAATTAAACCTATGAACGATAATACAATCATAACACTGCCGTTGTCAACCGCTGATTTCATAACACGCTAAAAGGGTTCGCATCAGACACTATTATTAGTACTTAAACTACGGCATACGATTCGTATGATACGAAATTAGTCCGTCAATACAAGCGCAAGAGATGTGACTGGGCCAACGCCAACCGTTGGATGCCCCCCGGCTGGATGCCCGGGGCCGTCGCACCCTCGGCACCCCCCTCTGCATGCCACTGGACCTAGGTGTCCGTTTGAACATATTTCTCTTTAACTGTTGTTTCTGAGTGATTCAGACGGTGTTCAGACATCTGCTACTGAGGTTTCATGCATAAAACTGGACTCACACCGTCAATGGATTTAAGGTTATTGAAGTATCTGACTCCATTTGGAAAGATCATTGATTGGTGGTGGCCATTCTGCTGCAGTGTGACGTTACAAACAATTACTGACTATGAAGAGTGTCGTTGTGCATAGACCCAGTGACAGAGGAATGCCCAGATTCAGTGTCTTTTACCATCTGCGAGGAACTGCTTGGTTTTGGGCTTCATGTGTTATGAGTCTCTTTGCCTGATATCACTTCTTCTTCAACATAGTCCATGTTCCGTACTTGGTGTCTCTGTCAATTTTGCATGGTCATCCATTGAATGGGCTCCGAATATATGTGGGAGTTGTGTCTGTGTGTGATTTCACTGATGTCTGCTTTAATTTCTTTGTAGATAATTATAACTTATTTTGCATACAATTTCTATGTCAATCAGTGTCTCAAAACATCGGAGGTTTTTGTTGAACTTCAGAGATGGCTTAGCTTATCATCCAGTGCTCTATTTTCCATCTGTATTTCCTTGTATTGTGACATGCTCATTTCTGCTTGGAATTGGTAGACTTTGAGATGGAGAAGCATTTAATCATTCTCTGTTTTGAACTGTTACCAGATTTTAGAAGACATCACCTCAGGAAAATCTATTGAAGATCCATCTCTCCTCTCATCATTCCTTCTGGTTACATATGCTGTATGTTGCACCTTTTGTGTCTTCAATATTATTGCTAAGTAGTAGGCAACATTTTTCATGTCAGGATTGTTTAAAATTAGTGTAATAGAATCAAAGTGTAGAGTTTTCAACCAGCAGTTAAGGGAGAACAATGAGGTAACTTCTGATATTTCACAGAGTTCAGGATTTATTCTTCCTGTATGTTTTCTGGAATCTTATAGTTAGCTAAATCCTGTAAGTAGCCCAAATGTTTACTTTGTTGCAATTCTTACTGTCATTTGCATGATTTTTTATTTATGTTATGATGTGATGTGACACTTTATATGCATATTTAGGACTTAAAGAAATACCGATACCGCTACATGGTTGCGTTTCCAGCCATGTGTCTACCAGAGAGAATCACCCTCAACAAAGACGTCATTCCAATTACTGAAAGGTTTTCAGAGAAACAGGTTAACTTTTATTTTTGTCCGCTATTGCTCATAAGTTTCTTGTATGCTTTATACTGTGTAGATATCTATGCATCTGCACACGCAGCACCTTTCAGGTCTTAATCCTTTAACGACGAGAGCGATTAGTTTTCCATGTATTTTAGTACACGCTCATCGTTAAAGGGTTAAACATCAGTGCATGTGCAGGAAACAACAGCATATAACATCAATACAGGAAATAAGAGCATATCTGCTACCGGTTAATAATTCTGACAAGCCTGAAACCATAGAAATTCTCCTAAACCATACATTTAAAATTCATTGTCTCCATCAAGAGTCAAAGATATACATTGTAACTGGAATGTAACTTGTGTATAGTACTCATTTATGAACCTCTGTGTGGTGCTCAGTTTTGGCATGTATTTGGGCTGGTTGTCATAGTCCACAGCACCAAGGACTCCAAGAATAATTACATGTACAAATTGTTTTCTTGAAAAATATTATGAATTTTAGAGTTTTCTTGAAGGCACTTTAGCTGTTGTAAATGAATTTTTACAGCATTAATTTGAGAAGTGCCTTTAGAGTAAAAGATTGTCATTTCTGCAAAATTAGCTAGTTGTTTTCCACAAGCACGGTTCTTTTTTCTTGCACTAACTACTGTTTACTTGTGTTGTGAATTTGTGAATCAGTTGTTGCAAATTTTGTTTAGATTGATGGACTGGTGAAGTCATTTGATGCTCTTTCTTCTAGTCACCACTTGAATGCATTTCTTGTGCAAGAGAATGGTGACAGTTTGGAGGTTGGGCTTCTGAAGGACTTCAAACGTATGTCTTCCTCAAAGGTTAGTACTTGTTGTGATTCAGAATATTCTTACCTGTGATATGCATCAGATTCAATTTCTTTTGGAAGTAAGGTGAATTATGACCATAAGTCTTGAACTGTTAAGAACTGCCCCTCTGTGTTGGTTATCAAGAGCCTGATGTTGAAGAATCTTCAACTCAAAGATAACAATGGTGGGGCAACCCAAATATAGAATAACCTTGATCCTTCTGGATTGCATAGCTTGTTGTCAGAGTTACATCATCCACCTGGATTTTAAAGCCGAGTGTAGAACTGAAAGGCCGTAGAGTAGAACAGTTAAATAAAACTGGTGGCCCACTAGAATGTTTTCATTTTTTGACAGTTGCTGCATACCACTGATATGAAACATTCTAGTGGGCCAAAAAGCCTTTTGCTGCGTAAATCTCAGGTGACTGCAGGCTGCATAAAATGTTAATTTGAGTGCTCAAAAATTCTGAGTTATATATATATATATATAACTATATATATATATAATATATATATATATATATATGCAGTTTTAATATTGACCTTTGAATTCTGTCTGCCATCAGTGGTTTTCAGGGTTTTATTAAGAGTGAGTTATAATTGGCAAGACTGCCTTAAGGGGTACTGTATGAATCATGAGTCACAGTATAAAATGATTCTGTTTGACTGTTGGATGTGATTTTTTGGTTTATTTTATTTGCAGGTGTTGTTGGGCATCTGTGATCCTTGTTCACATCCTGCTTACCCTGGTTGGCCATTAAGAAACCTCTTGACACTTGCTGCATACCATTGGTAAGCAGCATTTGCAACTAGTTGTGTATAGGAACACTCGTTCTGAATGGATGATGGATGGATAGACGGACATATAGATCCCAATAGCTAGATGATGATCATGTACGGAGGAACTGTTCCAATGATAGGGATGATCAATAGATGAATTAAGAGGTCAATGGGAACAGAAACACAGTGAAATCATTGCATTTCATCCAGACCAATTTGCATTTCATATTTGTTATTTAAAATCGACACCATTTGATACTGATCACAATTATTTTGTTCAGTGTTTGAAGCATGTTTTAACATTATAATTTAAACAGAAATAGAGGGGTGCAGATCAAAAATTAATCTGTGTTCTAACTTTGAATCTTGGTGTGCCATGAAGTTGACAGGTTAAGCCTTACGGCCTTTATGTAAAATTGTCCAGCTCTTGATACAGCACTTCTGCAGCAGCTATGCTGTCTGTTGCTTCATTGTCATTTGGATTAATTGTTTCCTCTTGTGCAGAGGTTATACTTGATAATAATCGTATGTTTTGCTTTGGATTTTGTGCATTCGTGGTAATTATTTGGTTGCATATCACCAAAACCTGACCACCATTTTGAGTTGGTCAAGGTGGCCTGGTCCGTGTCAAATCAAAGCAATGTAGAGCCCAAACTTATTTGTACAATCTGCAACTAGGAAATCTTTGATTTGGCAATGGCAAAGCAGAGTCTTTGAACTGGTGACAACTGTCAATCACAGAGAGGTTCTGTCACCAATCAGCTGGCCTTTTTACGAATGCCTGAATTATATCTGGACATGGTGTCCTGTGAGAGTGTGCCAGTCAATGTGGGTAACCGTGTGTTGTGGACTTCATTTGGTTGTTGTCATTCGTTGTCGTCAGTGTTGCACAAGCCAGGCACCTGGAACATTGTCATCTCTGACTGGGACTGTTTTGGTTGGGCTCTACATGGACATGAGAGCACCTAATGTTGTTTTTTCCAGTTGGTTATTATCTGCTTACATAAGATCATGTGGTGTGTAACAAACTTTAATACCACTTACGCTACAGAGAACAATGCTTTTGAAATTTACTTTAAAGGTACTGTATCAAATGTCTAGATATATACATTATACAAACATAATCACATCATAAACTCCAGATTTCTAAAGCTCTGCTCTGAAGCTAAACGCAGGCACCAGCTTAATCAGGAGTGCTGCATCATGTCAGAGGGGTTGTCCAGGATGTCTAGTGAAGATTAAGGTCGGTTGCTATTGAGACCAGGGGGAGGAAGCAGAGGATCGTTGCTTTTGGTTTTGACGTTCAGCTGAAAGATCATTTAACTTTAGAGCTTCTGAATGCAAATGCTGCTCACATTACGCTAATGCTCTTTTACATTTTGTTTATTTTCTTTTTCATGTTAACTTTATGTTTAATGTTATTTGAGTTAATGGCACTTGTTCTGCATGCTCTAGGGCTGATCAGCTGGGCAACCAAATCGAAGTGATATGTCTGCGTGATAGACATAAGGATGGAGCTCGCCATGTGTCACACAGTATCATCCTCAACCTATCACTACCTTCCATGGATCGATCATTATTTGGTAGACATTCAGATGATGCTCTCTCATTTGCATTCGATATTCTTTTATGGCTGTCTGTCATGTTACTGTCTGACACTACACACTCGGACACCATTTACCTAAGTGCACTGGCATCAGTTAGATTGTCAGCAGAGGTAGTGGACAACATCATTTTTCATTATGACAGTGAGATTGTTTATATTTAAAGAGAACTGAAACTGAATGTTAATAATATAAAAGGCTCACATTTTGAGAATGAATATTAACACAGCAGAAACAGTGCTTGTAAATTAAGCAAAAATTAAGCATCACTGGTATTTGAATCTCCTGCTGTAGACACATATGTGGCATAGTTAAAATGGGAAAAATAGTGGATTGAAAGTGAAACACTGTTAACATGCAGCCAATGGGAGGCATGCAGTCAGAACCGCATGTTACTCGTGTGCTGGTTAGTGAGTTTACCAACAAGGTATAGCAGTAATACACACGTATTGCCTACCTTTGCATGAATGTGTAGTCGATGAATCTCAACACCATTATTAGCTTAAGTTCCTACGCATTAATCTCGTGGCATCAGAAAGCATGGTAGTACTGCTTGTAAACCGAACCCATGGGTTATTGGTCCGTGTGTTAGTGGTGTTTCATTGTAATCCTTTTCTTGCCAATTTTACCCTACTGGATAATACATTAATGTATATATATATATATATATATATATATATATATATATATATATATTATATACATGAGATTAATGTGTGAGATATATGGCAATCAGTTACAGATCTGATGTAATGGATATTAAACTGTATCAGATGTACAACACTGCCTTAATTTTCGTTAGATGAAAATTTGGCAACATTCTTTAATGTTGTCCTATTGAACAACTTTATTGAATATTATCAAATTATTTAAATGAAGCACTGGGTGATTTTCATGCATGTTTTCAAATTATTTATAGGAAACATTAGACAAGTGTTGCAGATATTTTATTTAAAATGTGCAATAGGTTAAGTTCCAACAGAATTTACCATGTAACAGTTTACCTAAGAATTGTATTGGTAATTTTCAATACAGCAATTGGGTTCCTGTCCTGATGGAACATTGGAGCCGCAACTCTATTGATGTTGCATATAATCTATCTAATCTATTCATTACAAAATATCTGTTGTTTTGTATCATTTACAAAATATCTGCTATTTTGTATCATTTACCAAATATCTGCTATTTGTATCATTTACCAAGTATCTGTTATTTTGTATCATTTACAAAATATATGCTATTTTGCACCATTTACAAAATTTATGCATTTTGCGTCACAGCATCTTGTTGCAAGGTTCTCCTTGTAGTATGGAAAATGTAGTAGTTTAGTGAACTAGTAAAAGTAAATTTCCTAAAATGAATTTTTTTAGTAAAAGTTTAGGTTAAATGTGTGAGCATAGTTTTGCAGCAAATTCTAGTTCAGTTCAAAATTGGCTAAGCTTTATTACTAGCCATATACTTTTGCTTTGCACAACAGAAACCTTTTGAAACTCAATGAAAACTACGACAGAGTTATTATTTGTGCTGTTTTTTATGTTTCTCCATCAAATACTATGACTTACCTTAACAGAATGTTGTAGTTCAAAAAGCACAGTCCTACACTGATTGACATCACATGTAAAAATCAGTCCAGGTTTGGGACATATACGCTCGCCCAAAACTGGCCCAGTTTCGCTAACTGTGTCCTGCTGAGATTTATTCCTTTGAGAAGCACTCAGAGTAGGAAGTACTTACAATGAATGATTTCAGATATACACATATCACATGTGGTGTATATTCTAAAACGTACACCTCGGGTAATTTTCATCCCTATCAAGAAACATTGCTTCATTACAAGTCTTTGTGTTTGCTGATACAGATCTGAGACTTTTTTTACTACTTTAGATCGTTCTGTTGTTAAATTTGTGGGATGGGCAAAAAACGAGAAACAGAAATTCACAACAGTGATCAACCTAAGCTCCACGATGGACCCCATCAGGTAATGTCAGATACTATCAAAATTATCATTAATGTTTACATGAACAGTTTTTACCTTGAGAGACGGCTTCTTTTTGTTTTCCTGATATGGTCTATTATGTTAGTCAAGTAGAGGTGCTGTTGACGTAGAAACAGAGTAGCATGGCATTACACTGTGGACACAGTTATGTTTACCTGAGTTTGCCTCTTAGAAGAAACTTAGAACTCAGTGTCTTTGTATGACCTTGCATTTCAGTCTTGCACCAGTATCATAGATCTATGATTTTTATTGCTAAAAAATTGTAAAATGCACAGAACCAAAGAATAATAATAATAATAATATTCTTTATTATTTCAAACTGCAGCAAGATTATATTGAAACATGAAATCAAGATCTTAATTAAACACACGGTTTGGCAGCCATGCAAGGCACCTCCCAAAAGGGGGTTTACGGGAGTCGATCCGCAAACCTAATGCTCTTCTGGCCATGAGTGTTACCATTACTCTATCCTCCCTTTCAGAAGAGGAGTTTGAATGCAGTCATGTGGTGATAGTGCCGATAAATATCTATATATCTTTTAAACAAATAGCAAGTTTTCAACTTTTATCCTGAAGAAAGACAAAAATGTGGACTTTGGGGAATGACTCAGGTAACTCCATTCCTTTGGGCTGTGATGTGGGCTGTGCATGAGCTGACATCAGGTCTGAGGCTTGACTCGGCCAAAACAGCCACACCTAAAGCATGCAGGGTGGAGGAAGGTATACCAGGAGTGACAATTTTTGGCTGATAATGACTGCAAGATGCTGTCACTCTATATATGAGATAGAGCATTCATCCTGATCCTACACTGTCTATGTCATGTTTAATATTCATTCTTAAAGCTTGTTTCTAGGCCTTGGGTTTGTGTCTCTGGCTTAGCAGATGTCAGCTGGCTTGGATTTGTAATCTTACTCAAGAAATTTAAAAAAAGTTGAAAGAAGTATTTTTCATGTCTGTTATAGGCTGGCAAAATCAGCGGTCGATCTAAACTTGAAGCTGATGAAATGGAGATTGTTGCCTGACCTTGACATTGACACTATATCCAGTACAAAATGTTTGCTGTTAGGATCTGGAACCCTTGGCTGTAATGTTGCACGTTGCCTCCTGGTAAGTTACTTTTCCAATATTCTCCAGGAAATTGAAGCCATAGCATTCGTGTAATGGATATGTGCTTGATTGTATGGACATACTATCGTACATGCTGTGCTGCTGTCACTGAGATGTTCTCTTCACGCAACGTCACTCACCTCACACCAGAATCATTCAGCCCACTTCCAATACAGGAATGCTAAAAGGGATAATTCTTATGTTTCCTCTAAATCTTGATAACTTGATCTGTCTGTGCCTAGAAGATGCTTTGTGTGATTTTGCAGTTCATGAGAAATGAATTGCTATATGTTTGTGATATACATACATACATGCATACATACATGTGTACATACATACACACATACATGCATACATACATACATGCATAGCACTGCATACATACAACTTCAATTTAAAAACTCTTAGGAGTGTAGTAACAGTGTGTACCAGTGTTACAGCCCTGAACATTAACTATCGATTATGTATGTGTTCTTTTTAGGGTTGGGGTGTAAGGAACATAACGCTGGTGGACAACAGTTGTATCTCTTACTCTAATCCTGTGCGACAGTCTTTGTTTGTATTTAACGACTGTTTAAATGAAGGTCAACACAAGGCTCTTACTGCTGCACAGTCTCTCAAGCAGATCTATCCAGGCGTTGTGAGTACTAAAACTCTAAGTTATGCCACAATTAACGTAATATGCTCGTTGTCTAAGTTCTGATCGTATCATTCAGTTCAGCCATTGATTGGCTGTATTCAATGTGACCTGAGATAATTGAGTTTCTCTGTCAGCTGAGGATCTGATATGCAAAACCAGTTATTCTGGGCAATAAGAAAAAAATCTGTTTGTGATGAGTGTAAACTGATGGGGTGTAAACTGATGGGGTGCATGCTTATATAAGACAGAGCAAGGCAATGACCAGCCAGCTGCCTTCATAGGTAGTGCAGTTGATAACAATGGACCATTTGTCAGAATTAACTTTCAAGACAAAAGTGACCTTGATTCTAAAACTCTTAATCCCTAACCGTTTATATTTATGGATTTGGAGGGTATTTTCTTAATTCTAACAAGAGCTTGGAAGCCTGGCTTACTTTCATGTGGCAGAGAGGATATTTTAACATAAGTTTACAGAAAAAGATTGGCTTTGCTGATATACATTTGTGATTTGCTTCTTATAGAATGCTGTTGGGATTGATTTGTGATTTGCTTCTTATAGAATGCTGTTGGGATTGATTTGTGATTTGCTTCGTATAGAATGCTGTTGGGATTGATTTGTGATTTGCTTCTTATAGAATGCTGTTGGGATTGATTTGTGATTTGCTTCGTATAGAATGCTGTTGGGATTGATTTGTGATTTGCTTCTTATAGAATGCTGTTGGGATTGATTTGTAATTTGCTTCTTATAGAATGCTGTTGGGATTGATTTGTGATTTGCTTCTTATAGAATGCTGTTGGGATTGATTTGTCGATACCAATGCCAGGCCATACAGTTCCAGGTTAGTAGTTTCTGTACATGAAGTTGTTACACCTCATCTTTATTTCGTTTTCGTGTATTTCGTACATTTCCTCTCTTTTTCACCTTTTTGTCAAGAAAACTCTATTCTTTTATTCTCTCAGTGAAACCACGTATCTTATTTTGTATAAATTAGTTTATGAAGAATTTTAATTAATAGTTGTAATTAGAGGTGTACCGATAGCCCTTTTTGCCGATTATGCCGATAACGCGTATAGCCGATTATTGAAATAGCCGATACCGCATATGAGTCCGATTATTTTGTTATCGCCCAAAAACTAGGGTTATTAAGGAGTTTTCAGTCCTGTGTATAATAGGTGCTTGGTTTCTACGGTGCCTAGTAAGTAGTGCAATGCCAAATATTAAGCAATAACCAGAAACAAAACATATTTGTGCTAAATTTTTTGTAATGATTATTGTGCAAAAAACGTTAATTATAAAGTAATTTGCATCGGCGCCGATTACTTTTTGCCGATGCAAATTATGCCGATACCTCTAATAATCGGCCCGATTACGAATGCTGCCGATGCATCGGTACAGCTCTAGTTGTAATCATACAGGGCAATTTGAAAGAAGAAAACTGGAAAGTCGTTAGAATGCTGTTATTTTGGGTTGAGAAATTCCTTGCTAGGAATTGCTCTTTGTTGGCCTGCTGAGAGGTCAGTCAAAATGAGAGCTGTGACCTTTTATTTGTCCATGAAAGGCATTATCAGCTTATGCCAGAGGATGTTCTAAGAAAAATTTATCACTGCACATAATCGCAAGTCTATAGTGGGTGTCAATAATAAAAATCATAAATAATTATGAATTGCAATAGATTTCCTGCACAAACAGTCTTTCATCACTGCACTTTTCAATTTATCGCTGCGTGTTTTGTGCATCATTGCACGTTAAAACAATCCCTGGCTTATGCTTGTGGACAGCAGACAATGTAGTTTTAGGGAAATGGTATTTGCTACAGGCTGATTGCAAAGGAAGGAAACATGGCAGCTATGCCTTTAGCCACAACTACATTACTTTTGAAGTAATTCCCTCTATAGGCACAGATTGTGATTAGATGCCATCAGTTACTACTTTTATAGATACCAAGGGGCCATCCACATAGTACGTACGCACTGAGGGGGGAGGGGGGGGTCCGCGATTTATGCGATTTTGCGTACGGGTGCGTATGGGGGGGGGGGGGGGGGAGGGGGGGTCTCGACTAAATGTACGTACGCAAAAAAAGTCTCATTATGACATCCATATTAGCCTATTTATAACTTTATAAATAACTCTGTACTGTACTATAATCGGATGATGACATTAATTTTCATTATTATAATATAAAGCCATGTGCAGTTACCGGTAATCTGTGTTGTGAATGAGACACTACAGCGCCACCTACTTACAAAGTAGCAGTATAAACACTATTAACATATAAATCAATCTCAGCCCACAGATTTATTAATCAAATTAAGTACATGTTTTCCAGATGATTCCCAAGTAATATTATCCTAATAGTATTCAGCAATGTTCCAACAATATTTAAAGTCGTAATACCCTCAAAACACACTTTCATTTGCCAGTTCTATCACCTAGTGTGATACTTACTTACTATTGTGAAAACATCAATGTCACGGCTTCGTCTCCCGTCTTCGCCATAACAGAAGCAACCCACAGCAGATGCCTCAAAGGACCCCACCTCCATCCACCCGGTCGCCACAACCGCTACAGAGCCGAGGAAATCAGACACCGGCCGAGTCGGGTGCACGATGAGCGGCTCTCTGCCTTCCGACCTGCATTCTACCCTACCGGGTGTGGAGCCGGTTCGGCAGGCCTATTGGGGCGACACAAGGGAGCGTGGAAGAGGGGAGGGTGGGGGAGTGGAGGGAAACAGACTGGGGTCGTGAGACGGGAAAAACTGGCTTGGAGGAGAAACGGAAAAGGGAGGGACTTTCGACAGATCAGAAACGATAAACTTTTTGGTTATTATTGTCTGAAGCGTGTTCTCTCGTATTAAATAGTATTTTATTTCTTCATAACAGTTAACAAATTTCAGCTAGCAAATATGATGTTTAACGCAAATATTCGTCGCCTACGGTAAATTAAATATCTTATAGATGACTTAATTTAGCTAATTTTTTTCTTGGGGGGGGGGTAGAGCTTAGTTGTACGTACGCACAGGGGGGGGTCCACAAAATGTACGCGGCCAAACGGGGGGAGGGGGGGGGTCTGAAAATACGATTTTTTTGCGTACGTACTATATGGATGACCCCCAATGCTTTCTACAGCCATGGATTTGACTAGACTAAACACTATTTGCGAATAAATTTGGAATCTGGTTCTTGTTTAGTAGTATGAGTTTTAATCAAAGTACTTGTTTAACGCAGAAACTTGCTTAGACCAAGTCAGAGAGGACGTCCGGAAGTTAGAGGATCTGATCGAGGAACATGATGCAATTTTCCTTTTAATGGACACAAGGGAAAGTCGTTGGCTGCCAACTGTCATTGGAGCACACAAACGCAAGGTCAGAAATAAAAACAGAATCTGTTGCCTTTGTCTGTCTTAGTCCTCCTTTGGATGCAGTATTCTGTGGCTTAGAGAGACTCTGACAAAAACAGCGCTGTGGAAAGGGAAGCATTACGTGAAGACTAGGCAGAAGAAAGAGGCAGAAGAGGACGGAATAGAGAAGAGGAGGAGAGGCAGGAGCAGGTCTAGGTCGAGTGAGACAAGGACTAGCAGGAGAACAGTCAACAATGTTTTGCATAACATGAAGCCAGAATATTTAAAGCAAATAGATAATTACTTAAATTTAGAGTTTTATAATGTAGCTTTTGAAGTAATTTCCAAGTTAAATTGCAAGAACACAGATTACTTGAAGTTTAGTTTTGGCCATTGTAAGAGAAGTGTTTCTTACGTTGCCTGAAGGACTTCATGCTTACTTAATACTTAGTCCTTCCCATGCAGGTCTGCATATCGGTCAACACATCTCCTTCACTTGTCTCTCTCTACTTTTGATGAACTTTGCAAAAAAGCTGATCGTGATCTCTTTAAGAACATTCTCAAAAACCCTAGTCACCTCCTCCACGAACTTCTACCTCCTGTTCATAAGACCGGGTATGATTTGCGCCCACGTTCTCATAATCTGGTTCTCCCTAGATTTGACTCCCTTACCCGACGAGGTTTCCTGGGTAGAATGCTGTACAGCTAGGCTCTGTTGCTATTATTTTCATTTATAATTTAACGTCATTATTACTGTTATATTTTTCTGTCCTCTTTGTGTATAATTGTATGTAAAGCGCTGTGCGTTTGCTAGCGTTTAATAAAGAATATACTTACTTACTTACTTACTTACTGTCCATTGCCGTCTAAGGACTTCATTAGCGGAATAAATGTAGGGGACTTAGAGGACTTAGGTTTCTTCATAGCTGAAGTGCAGTTGGGTAACCTATCAGACGGATAGGTTATTCAAGAAGCTCACAAGACGTTATCTGTCATTGTCATAAGTGTGCGTTTAACTTTATTACATGTGAATATCTAGATTGTTATAAGTGCTGCCCTTGGATTTGACACATACCTTGTGGTGCGTCATGGTGTCAGAGCCGACCTACTGGCAGAGACTGTGGTAACTGGAGCCACAGCAGTGGATGTCTCTGCTACAACTAGTTCCTTGTCTGTCCATCAAGCGTCTTGTGGCCCGATTCCTGGCACTCTTCTCGGCTGCTATTTCTGCAACGATGTTGTTGCACCTGGTAACGTAAGTGTTCTGTGTAATTCTTTTTGCTGTTCTCGAGAACTAAATTAATGGAAAATTATTTTGGATAGTTATTCTTTATGCTTATTAAAAATAAAAATCCGTGGAGTAGTCAGTCGTTTGCAGAATGTACCATATATGAACATAAGTAAGCCACACAATTTATTTCTGAAAATATAGGTCCTGCAAATTGAGTTCAAAATGTGCATGATTGATATGCACTGTGCTTTACTGTTGTGGCTTATAACTGGATAGTGATTCATATTTTGTTGCTAATTGTAAATCTATTAAAACATTTAGAGTCTAATTTTAGACCTTGACTGATGTTGGTGCATTTTAATGTGATTTTAATACTTTCGATAATATGTTCAAATGTGTCAGTAGTCATGAGAGAGCTATATAAGCCTTGCAGCTGTGCTACAATGGCAGACTTTCAGTTACTGATTTCATGAACAGGATCAAAAACTGTCACAAGTAGTTTGTGATCAACAATAATAAAAGTAGAGTAAATTTTATATGTTTAGCTTTAAAGTTATAGTTCCACTTTTGGAATTGAGTATTTTGGTGTATAAGTTTGTATTAGGGCATAAATTATTAATTTGAGAAAACTAAAACTGCTGATGATGTTGACACTGATCATGTCGGAAACACCAATGGCAATGTTTCCTGAAATTCTACAGCTATTTGTTGTGTTGGCTTATTCTGTTACTGCAGTTTAAAAGAATATATTGCTGAAGATAGACATTGATGGGATGAATGGAGAATGTTGATTTGATCTGAATGTTGTTTGTTTGTTTAGTCCATGCATGACCGCACTCTAGACCAGCAGTGCACCGTGTCTAGACCTGGAATCTCTATGATGGCTGCTGCTGCAGCTGTTGAACTTCTGACAACGGTTCTCATTCATCCTCACAGGTAATTGACTCTAACCAGGACATCAATTGTCCCAATGGTGTTTCATCTGCTATAACAACACTGACTGTGTGATCTTTGCTTCAGGGAAATTGTGTGGACTGGTTAATTGGGTTAAGTAACATTGTTTTAGAGGAGGCACAATGCTGACTAGAATCATGAGCTGCTGGATTGGAGGGTCAGGTTACAGCCACCTGCGTCTTTGCAAAGGCACCTTCGGGAATGTTTAGGTCTTTTGACTGAAGAACAGACGTATCATGTAATTGTATCATTACTCAGCACTGAGAGAGGAAGAGCATTTTACACTAGTTACACAAAGTAAGTAGAGATAATCAGCAAAGGCAAACAGAAAAACATCCCGAGTTTAGCATGTGTCGTCGACCGACTGTTTAGATTTTTGTATGGTTGGTTGTTAGCATCTATTATGCATTGGTTGACTGACAGTTGAATCCGATTGTTAAGTTGTACCTTTGTTGTCAGGTGACAGTTGAATCCGATTGTTAAGTTGTACCTTTGTTGTCAGGTGACAGTTGAATCCGATTGTTAAGTTGTACCTTTGTTGTCAGGTGACAGTTGAATCCGATTGTTAAGTTGTACCTTTGTTGTCAGGTGACAGTTGAATCCGATTGTTAAGTTGTACCTTTGTTGTCAGGTGACAGTTGAATCCGATTGTTAAGTTGTACCTTTGTTGTCAGGTGACAGTTGAATCCGATTGTTAAGTTGTACCTTTGTTGTCAGGTGACAGTTGAATCCGATTGTTAAGTTGTACCTTTGTTGTCAGGTGACAGTTGAATCCGATTGTTAAGTTGTACCTTTGTTGTCAGGTGACAGTTGAATCCGATTGTTAAGTTGTACCTTTGTTGTCAGGTGACAGTTGAATCCGATTGTTAAGTTGTACCTTTGTTGTCAGGGGTCGAGCAGCAGCTGACACAAGTAGTAAGGATGAAAATCTTACAGCTGCTTTTGAGTCTCCTCTTGGTCTGGTTCCTCATCAGGTAAATGACTCATGAAATCATCTGTCTTCTACAGGATAGACTTAAACTAGTCTCAAATCAGTACAGTACCCAACATAACTATATCCAATTTTGTTTACATGTGGCACAGTTAATCATCTTGATGACAAACTGTGAAAACCAACAGGTTAGATTTTTGAGTCAACCAGTGTCCAAGATATAGGTCATAGAACTTCGACTGAAATGCATCAACCCACACGAGTCAAACTACTGCATCTCATGTTCTATTGTGTATAGAGAGATAATTATATTTACTTCAGATTGAAGGCGTCTTATAGTTCCACATGGGTAGCTAGGATCCTTAACCTTTCTACATGCCAGATATTTTTAACTTGCTTCAACCCCAGTCAGATGTCTGCTGGGGTTTTAATCCATTTCACTCCTTTAGGATAAATGCATTATATTATGTGTTCTTTTTAGCATCATTAATATTCCACGTACTCTGTAACCTTCTTATAATGGGAGACATTTAAAGTGCCATGTTAGAACAAGGTTCTCTTACAATAAGCTCGGCTAAATTAAACTTGGGATTCATTTTACTGATCAGAACTTGCATGACAACTGAGTCAATGATCTGTCTTTATGAAGTTTGTTTTGCTTGTAACTTCAAATCTGTGTTTCACGATTTATTAACATTAGAATGTTTAATGATTTATTAACATTAGACACTTAGATTGCAAAAGCAATGTACTTGGTGCATTTATTTGTTTTCAGATTCGTGGATTTTTGTCTCGATTTCATGTAATGCTGCCAGCCAGTCAAGCATTTGACAAATGTACTGCATGTTCTGACAAGGTAATGACAAAATTTAAACAAAAACTCAGCATTAATGTTCCCTCTGTGCTGAAAATTTGTTGCCAGGTTCAGAACTTGCTGATGGAAAGATTCATTCAGATGACTTTATACTATTTGAACGTTTTTGCTATGAGAAAAGCTATGGTTGACCGCACATGAGGAGAACTGTATCATCTTGCTATGAATATATGTATGCATGTATATATGAGGATACTTAATATAATACATTTTAAGTGCCTCAAAAAAGCACTGTAATGCTACATGCACTTGTTTTACTTTGCCATAGACTGGAAGTGGAGCATTTCTGAGTGGATATCTTGAATTACCATAGTGACAGACTATTTTACATATTCACTGCTTTGCATTGCAAGCTGCCAGTGCAATAAACTCTGATATATTTGATGGACTGCTTTAGGTCCTGACATCTTACAGTCAAGATGGATTTGACTTTCTGATCAACGCGTTTAACCGACCTTCCTTCCTAGAAGACATAACTGGTTTAACTGAACTACATGCATCAACAGCAGATGCAGACGTTAGTAGCAACAGATCTGGCTAAACCTAACTTCGGTTAATGTGGAAGATTCAGCACTTTTAAAGAGCCTCTTGATAGGTGCTGCGTACACACATTCATAGCTGAATGCTTCCCTTCTTTGTATGGATTAGTAAATGTGTTGGGTTGAACAAAACAGCAAACAATGCAGACATAGGATGCATTCTGTATATTGAGAATGCATAAATTTTAAGCCAATACAACAATAAGGCCATGAACTCTGTGTAAGAGATGCTGGAAAATCGGAAACATGAGTATATTATCAGCCGAGTTGGCAAGAAATTTAGATTTGGTGAAGATGGATATTTCCCAGCATTAAATTCCCCTACAGCAGAGTTTCCCAAACTGTGGGTCGCGACCCAAAAGTGGGTCGCAAAGCTCTGGCAAGTGGGTCGCCAAATTTTTTCGAAAAACATTTATTTTTTGCAGCAACACCATTTGGCTGTGATTGGCTTTAACTAGCTGGATTGCAATAAATCGTAAACTGTTTTTTACCTAAGTTTCTATTAATACTTTAAATTTCTAAGCGCTGTACGTAAATCCACATATATTTCGATACCAATTTACGAAGCAAATATTAGTACATAATGCTTAATTTTACACAGTGGCCAGAGGGTATCGAGACTGCCAAAGATATTCACAAGTGGGTCGCGACCCAGAAAAGTTTGGGAACCGCTGCCCTACAGCACCATCAGTCTGAGAAGAACACCATAGAAACTGTGATTACTTTGTGCAATAACTAGGTACTCTTTCTACAGTCCATTTACATTGTTTGCACGAGTTTTTAATAGGCTTTAAAAGATGCCATAATTTGCGTGCTGATATGTACACACATACGCAATGAAATTGTTTCTTATACAGGTACTCTAAATTACACTGACTGTAAATTGCCAAAATTTCTGAGTGCCACGTCAGCGCTGTGATAGGGGAACCAGGTTTGTCATGAGCACGAGTTAAATAAAATTTCAAAAAGCTGTTTTGATCAATCATGCGTTCTGTCATTGTAGATATATGATTTCAGCGATGAGTTTGAGGATGAAGTCGGAGACGCTTGATGATCGACCAAACGAGAAGATGTGAGAGAGCTCATCATATGAACATCGTTGGAATAGTGTCTTGTGTTCAGTGGAACATTTTACTGAAGAAAAGCTAGGAATTCGGGACCTTAAGAAAATACTGGATCTTTTGGTGTGCATAATTGTTGTTTGTGCATTTGTTGTTTGTTAGATATGATGGTCTTGTCTTCTGAGTCGTTCGAGTGGAATCGAACAAATGCAGTTAGGCCCTGAAATTTCTAAGAGTATTATCTGAAGATTAAGCAACAGGTCAGTCTCAGTAAAGACTGACATTATCATGATATTCACCAAACAGATTCATCTTAAAATGTCTATTTGTGACAAGAATTAATTGTTATTTAAATGCAACATAAAAGCAATTAGACTGACTAATGTTTTTACTTTGAAGCAGCACAAGGCTCTGCTTCAAGGCTGTATCATTTATCAACAATGGTGATTTATAAAACCCATCATAGCAGGACTGCAAAGGTTCAGAATATGTTTGCTTCAGTCTTTCCCCAGATGTGCCACCGTGGTAGCAATCAGCCAAACAATTGCAAATATCTGAATCTATGTGAGAAACGCTGCACTGGCTTCCTGTGAAGGAACATATTCGATTCAAGAGCCTCCTATCTGAAAGACCCACGATGTTTGTTGCTGTGCTGCCATATGTTGTTCTTTGCAGTTATGAATCAGCCTGGTTGCTGACCACCATGCTTTGCTGCCTGTAGAGATTACAGGTTCCTTGCTTTCCTGTTTACATCACCAGCTCCCGACCAGTCATGCACCTTACACACTTTTATCAAAGGTTTTTGAGAAGATAGTTTCTCGGCACATGGTACACCGATCAGTAGCATGAGAGAGTGAATGTGTCCACTAACTTCTTCACTAGCAAATAACAGGAGTCAGAAGCATCTATACTTTTAAAAGGCGCTATATTAATGTTTGTTTACGTTTCATTACAAAACTATGGTGGTCAAGTTTTGAACTAGTTATTAAGCCTGCCATTTGGTGTCTAGGGGTCATCCATAAAGGATATTCGCAAATTATGACCTACTTTGGACCCCTCCCTTCCCCTTGTCCGCATTTGACCTTACCCTCCCCGTCCCCCTTTGTGGACGTCCGCACACCAAAACCAATGAACGAAACAACGGACATTGTGACTAACGTCATTAATAAGATACCAGTTCTATCGTGTCCCCTCTGTCTTGAACAATGAAATATTATCCTGTCAAATCAAAACTTCCTCCCTCTCTGAGGCAATCAAGAAGAAACTCAATATTTAATGACCATTTTATTCCTCTTAGAGTTTTTAAGTCCAGTGTGTGTTAAAAGTTCTGGTACATGGCATGAGGTTTAAGCAATCACCCACCGACCTTTTCGTCACTCGGGAAGTTTGAAACAAGGTGTTTAAAAACCTGTCAAATTTAGATGCAGACGTCTGAACTGGTCATAATTTCCTCCCCCTCATTGTGGATGTCCTTTATGGATGACCCCTACGTTGATGTCCTGGCTGCCAAAGGTTTCATAGTATCTTTTAACAGTTTCTATTGAGATATTGAAAGGGTTATGTATGGTAGAATTACGTTCATGTTTGGAGGTTCTGTGGCAATGCCCTGGATTCACCCACATTTTGGCTACACCTTTACAGTGAAATAAAAAGGTACTGGACTACTGGTTGACCTGACATTTATAAGAATCAAACAATGTTGTGAAGTGGCTGTGAGACATTGAAGTGCTTCAAGCAGAACCAGATGTATGGTATGGGGAACATAAGTACCATACGAGTTATTGTAACGTGGAATTGATAAAAGTGGTTGAGTCATTGCCTGTGCTAGTCTCTGCTAATCTGCTTCACATTATCATATGCATTTGTCTGATGCAGGTAAAAGAAGTTTCTCATATACTAAAAATAATTGCTGCTTTCTCAAAAAGGTAGAAACATTTGTCGAATAGCATTTGATGAGCAATGTAATGTAATGTAAGTAACATAATGTAATATAAATAACATAAAATGCAAATCTAAGAAATTTATCTCTAGCACACAAAAGCCACCACATCAGGCTACCAGCTTTTCGACAATCAGTGCAATTAAGTCCACAAGAGGCACAGGTTGTTTGGTCAGGTTCAGTGCCAGATAAGGTAAAGCAGTCACTAGTTTTTTATGCGACTCGGCAGGTTGTTCTAGGCTCTGTTCGAGGCTCTTTCAAGTGGCCCACAGCCAAAAATTCTACATTGTCATCTACAAGTAGTATGGCTCAAAGGTGATACAGAAATCACATGAGGAACTGGTATTAACACCCCCCCCCCAAATGGTGAAAGAACGAGCCATGAAAGAATGGCTACCCTGTAGAAAACATTGAAATCCATAATAAACCATTGTCCAGCTGTCATGGCCATTAACACAAAAATTATCCAATTTTACAATTACTGACTGCAAACTGTGAATATAAGTAAATTAAGAAACTAAAGCAATTTCCACAGGCTCCTGGCTATTCCTGTACTGGAATTAAGTAAATTACCAAAGAATACATGAATGTTGAGATACAAACCGACTTTGATAATTTACTTGCCAGATTTTTGTGGTAACTTATGCAAAAACTATGCAATATACTGCCACTGGTTAAAATGTATATGCAGCTGTAGGGTGCACTTTCTTTCAGATGTTCATGTTTTGCCAATTTTGCATCTACAGACAAACTACTTCATGGTTATTTTGATCAGCAAAGCACACAATTTTAAAGCATCAAGATTTCTACTTCTAATATCAGTGTCCTTGTTAAACTACCAGTGAATTCTAAGTTCCTTGTCTCTTCCATGTTCAAATATTTCAAAAGCCAGAGGGAGATCGTGTCACTAGGGCATTTATCAGGAGAAGTACTTTATTTAGTAGGAGATGAACAGGATAAGGGGAAAGTAAGAGTTACTGTTTCAGAGGATGTAGACTTTAATACCAGAGAGATTACTGTGGAGCAGCTATTCCTAGGTCCAGATAAGCAGTTAACCTTTTCAAAATGGAACAAATTCAAGCATCTAAACGGCAGTTAAGTTTTCACTTCATTTGAGAGTTTAAACTCAAAATGGCTATTCAGGCAAATTCCTTGGAAGGAATTTTTCTCTGAATTAATGGCATCAGGAGTTTTGCCATCAACAGCAGATCGTAAGACTATAGAACGCCAGTCGACAATCCATCTGTAGAATTTGTATGCGCTAGTGTATCCGCATGAGGAGTGGAGGCAGCTCTTCGCATGGCCAGTGTTCGCAGGGATTGCTGACTGTAAGCGGATGACAAACTGTAACGGTCGAAGCTGTCTGCCTCCACACCCATTCGGAATGCATTGACAACACGAACCTGTAGCATTGATATAAACCAAACAGCATGACATAACTGCAGTCAACTATCACAGCAATAGTTGCTAATGAACTTGACATCACATGGAATGCATTGTAGGTTTCTGTTGGGAGACGATTTATTTCCAGCCTTCATCACCAAATAACGTAAAACTGTTTTGACCAAGGGAGAAAAGACCTAAGAATGGGTCAAAGTCATAATTGGTCAAATTCACTTGGCAAAACGTTAGGCAGAACTCATTATAATTTCAACAAACTAAGTTCAGTTCTGTTAACTGAACTTCATTTACTGCATTTTTACTTCATTTCACCTATCTGCAGTTTGATCATACTTTGGGGTGCCATAAATCGTCTGAAAGAGAGAAGCCAGTTGTATATAAACGTCACCATAGTCACAAACTTCACACTCACATTTTATTTCTGCCAAATGCTCTGCTGCATTTCATTTGAGATAATGCATGCAAATTGAAAAGCGAGTAATAACATACTTGATATTGGAGACGTGATAGACCACGTATCCAGAGTATCTGGCCACGATCTTCTTCCGCATTCAAATCCTTATTTTCTATGTTGGCGATTTCTTCTTTTGTCACTGTTCCCATGGTTAATGATTTTGGCAACTTCTTTGCTGGAACAGATGTTACCAACTGAAAAAACATGAAACAAGAAAGCAACATTAGCCCGTCATTCTTCGAGTAGCTTTTTTTTACAAACAAGACTTGTCCATTTCAGTAATGGCTGTTCGTCATGTCAAGTGCCGAGTATTCAAATAAAAAAATTACAAATAATGTTAGTATGATATTCAGTGTTGTGCACAAGACCAAAGATCTAAGACCAAGACCGAGACCAAGACCGCATGGTTCAAGACCGAGACCAAGACCGCATGGTCCAAGACCGAGACCAAGACCGCATTGTCCAAGACCGAGACCAAGACCTAAGCCTCAAGACCAATACGTAAACGCAATTCTCAATTTAAATGTTACTTAATCCCATAATCATTCAAATCAGATGTTTATTACATTTTATAAGAACTGAATCACACATGGTTCAGTCCCGAGGTCTTGCCCTGTGATGTCTCATGTGAGTCCATTGCAGCTAATTGTTGCTGAGATACAACAACAAAAACTTTTCCAATATGGGAAAAAGTCCATCAAATCCCTGATCTGCAATGCTAGCTCAACTACTAATTTTGTCTCCTTAAACTGCTTCAATGTCACTAAAGCACCACCAGTCAGGGTAAACTCTGCCTCAACGTTTTGTCGCTTCTGATAAGAAGCGGACAATGAGGTTCTCTCTCGCTTTGTCCTTGGCGAATCGTCGCATGAACTCGAAGCTATCTTGCACTCCACTCTCGATCCCACCCAAGTCCAAGACCAAACGCAAATGACCGAGACCAGATGTCCAAGATCAAGACCACACCTTTAAGACCAAGACCAAGACCGGTACGTTCAAGACCAAGACTAAGACTGCATGTTTTCGGTCTCGAGACGGTCTCGAGACCAAGACCGCGGTCTCGAGACCCCATCACTGATGATATCACAACAAGCTACAAACTTGAGTAACTTATAACTGTAATTACATTACAATTTATGTAACTATGGTAAGCGACTATCTTCAATGCACTGCATATGCAAAGATATTTTATCTGACCTGAGCCCACAGCAGATCTCCAACGCCAAGAAAGACACACCACAGCCATTGCTCTATTGTCAAAGGAGTTGTCTGGAAGGCTATATTTCCGAATTCAATAATCAGAATCTACAAACAGAAACACATCTGGATGCTGGTGTTGTTTGCTACGTCTAAGTATTTCCTATGTTTCAGCTCTTACAGCTCCTCTTTTCACGCATAGAATGACAGATCAGAAAAACGAGGCAGATGTCCAAGTGCTATTTATTTCACACAGGAAGTGACTAGTTGCAAATAATTTCAGAGCACTTCTTGAAAATACCTTTAAGAATTTTTGCTTTTAATAAGAACTTTTTGCTTTTAACACTTTAACGATGAGCTGCATTGGTTACCCAGTCACTTGTTTTAGTACACTCTTACTGTTAAAGTGTTAAAGGGTATTTGTGCAGACCAGATAAAATACTGGATTAAAAGAGACAATCCTTGGTTTGTATGTTTTGATAGAGACTAGTATGGTTGACTTTTGACTGAGCCATGTCGCTCTGCATTAGGGTCTTGAGCAGAGATCTGGCCACCAATAGGGCATACCTGTTAAAAATGTATATTAAATGGTACATCATGTGCATTTTTTGTATCTTTGTGCATCTTTTGAACATACTAAAAATTTGACTAATAATAAACTGGCAGTTTCCAAATAGACATAAAACTGATCCTCTGAAAAGAATATATCTAGCAAGACTGGGGTGACTGCATTAGTCTTTTGACATAGCATATACTTTGGAATTTCTAATAACATTTTACTTATAAAAGATAATTACAGTTTAAAACCGCCATACCATGAACTTTTCAATGAGGACTGGGGTGTTCGACTTTTGACCAAGTCACTAAGCTTCCCTCCCCAAGGTCTGGTGCTGAGCTGCAGCCTTCAATAGTTTTAGAGCATAATATGGTTAAATTTTCTATCGAATTTTGACTTTTATATGGTAATTTTGTGCTTAATTAACCTGAATTTGCTAGGGATTTAAAACAAGTGCCTGAACATTTCAATCAGGATGGGAGAATTTGAATTTTGACTGGGACTTGAACATTCTAACGACAGATAAAAATGTTTCATAAAGCCAACCATGCAGATGATGCAGTGAACTATTTGCAATGCAGTGGAGCCTGTTGATCTGTTACAGCTGATATACTGAGCTCAACCTAACATAAAACACTGAGAACTTCTTATAAGGAGTGTCCCATAAATCGATTGCAGTTTGGCCTTATAAGTTATAGCTCTTCTTTATTCATTCTTGACAGTGAATGGAAGGTAAATAACGGGACTGTATTCGTGTCAAAGTCCAGGCCAATTTTTTTAAGACTGACTTAAGGCCTGGGGTTGAACCTGTGGCATATTGAATATTTTGCATTCCCCTCAGAGCCTTTTAAACAACATACCCATTGACTTAAACTTCACTGGAGAATCAGTTTGTTGATAGCATCTATTTGCCTATAACATCTTTTAGCATTTAAAGACATCATGCCTAAATGTCTGCATATTTCACAAATGCATGGGATAAACTCTGCATTGGTTTAAACAGCATTCAAAATCTTCTGCCGAGATGGGCTTTGCTTTTGAGAACTTTGTGTTTCAGTCTCAAGTCAACCAGTCATCAATTGTATTGTATTGTATTTAAACATTTATAAAGCGCCTCTAGTAGGGTGAACCGTTCAGAGGCGCTCCCAGTGCGCAAGGCCAAGAGAAAAGAAATGTCTTTTATGTGCTCTGCTGCCCATGAAAATAGGGTAGGTGCCATGCTTCCACAAGTCAGTTAAGCCTATTATGCCTTCTCCTGTGTCCTCTACTTGGTCTTCCACTCCATATATCTACCATTTCACTTAAATCTGCTCAACAAAGATTTTCGGTCTACCTCAAAGTGCGAGCACTTAACAGAGCTATGTGAAAGGAATTATATCAATTTTTTCATTCATTTATCTTCATATTCAAAACTTATTGATCCTAAAAATTGCAACACGTATAACTTTAACATGCATGAGTATGCAGGTTATTGGGTAACAAACTCATACCCATATATTGTATCTGTAACAAAGACATAGCTATTGATCCTATGACAACTACTGCCAAGTCATCAGACATGTTTTGATTCTTGGTACAAGAACATAATAAGCAGCAAAAGCAGGAATTGTTGGTTCAATCAATCGATCGACTTACCTGAGCCACAAATGTCGCTAGCCAGATGATGATGTAGATGGGATTGCGTAGAATACCTGAAAATACGTTTCTCTGGCCATGGAGCTTACGTGCATTGATCTCATTGCACAGGGTCATCATAACAAAAGCATTGAATATTATTGTATAATGCTGTGAAGGCTGTGACGACTGAGTGCATTCACTGTTCGGATCGATGCGTCCACTGTCTATGTCAAACCATATTTCTCCTAAAACAACATGAAACAAGATTAAATCCCAGATGGCCAAAACTTTTTCTAATGAAAACTATCAAGGCAAGATCAGGCTTCATTTCTTACACAGATGTTTTGTAAATAATAACCCAACAAAACTTTGCATCAGTAGCAATGATTTACATGAACCTGGTTATCTGATACAAATACAAGGCATTTTCTAATATCATATTAGACTATGCTTGAAAAAGACAAGTTTAGTAAATTTCTAGCATACTACATGTTTAAGATACATCAAGAAACTTGAGAATGACAGACCTGCAAAGAGAATGGTAAAGATCACAGCAAGCTGATAGATTGAATGACCCACAATGTTCTTCATCATTGTCCTCGATATCAGAGCCTTTGTTCGCCCATAGGGCTTACGTTTCAGGATTTCCTCAGTCGGCATTTCAGTTGCCAATGCCAAAGAAGCCAAAGTATCCATGATCAGGTTGACCCATAGCATCTGGATTGCCTTAAGAGGAGAGTCCTGTGAAATGACAATGAAAGAAACAGTCCACGATGAGAAGCAACAAATGAAGAACGAAAAATGAAAGAGACATTGGTAAGGAATCAAACACATTACCATTATGTACATACTGGTATAATATATGGGTCATCAAATGTTATGCCTCAATACCCAAACCTGATACAAATTTCTTTACGGGCATAACATGGCAAATAAAAGATTTTTTTATTTTTATTTAAAACTTGTTGTATGCAGGTGCAAAGTCATTAATCTGAATCACAGCAAAACCTAAGCCCGGAGAAACAGTAATAATAATACATATGATAATAATGATGTTGATGGTTATGATCTGGACAGCAGTAGCATTACCATAGCAATACACAATAACTAAATAATTCTGATAATAAGAATGATAATGCTTTTACTGGCAGACAAGTATTAATAGCACCTGTTCAGGTGAATTAGACGAGTTATTGTAGGCCTCATTCAACTGATCTATGACAATTGCACAGAAGTCTTTGAGTCTACGTTAGACTGTTGTTGCAATCTTAGTCTTAGACTTCATCTGTGCCTAAGCAAGAGTCTGATGAAAGAGCTGCAATGCCTATATATGCGACAGTATGCCTAATGGTAACCTATCTATGCCTAACAGTAACCTATATGATTAACAGTAACCTCTCATCGGCTAACGATAACCTGTCAAAATGGTAACTTATCTATGCTCAACTGGCCAGTTTAGTACGCTATTCTAGTAGCCCCATACTGTTCAGCACACTGCTCTGGATGTATTACACTGAACTATTAGCCTCGGAATAGTTAGCCAGTAAGCATCATTCTTTGGTGCAAGCAAATTCTTCACCCGCAATTCCTCACCTGCAGCGCAATATGGGAGTCAAAATAAACATCAGCTGTCAACAGAGGATTCAAAGTTGTTGGATGTTCTTTGTGTCGATGTGAGACCAACAGTGGAAACAGCTGTATGAGCATTTCCATACAAATGTGTCTTTCTTCTATAAATCTAAAATCAGTTAAGCTAGTGGGAAGTGCTTTGTAAGATACTAGATGGTGCCACAGATATGCTCAGATACCAACAACAAGGCCTGTGATATTTTCACGGCCTAACTGAGATCTTAATAAAAAAAAGCCCACTAGATAGGCCTTATATTTAATTAAGTGCGTTCAAAGTGAACAGCAGCACAAAAACTTACCTGAACAACGCAAGCACCGACAAATGCAACAATTACAGCCACAACGTTGACTGTCAGCTGAAACTGGAGAAACTTCGCAATACTGTCATAGACGTTGCGACCCCACATCACCGCTTTGACTATACTTGAAAAGTTGTCATCAGTAAGAATGATGTCAGAGGCTTCTTTAGCCACATCAGTTCCTGCAATTCCCTGTCAACAATTATTTATTGTTGTTAATCAGAAATCAATCACTGTTGAGTCAGATTATAATTAATTAGTTTTGAGCACTGGGGAAGTGGCTGGTCCAGAAGTCTGAAAGGGAGAAGGTAAGCAAGGTCATAATTAAAAGTTTTGATGACCCGTTTTTCTTTCTTGACCATCTTTCTTGTCACCTGATTTCCTGATGACCTTTGCACTCCCTACATGTCACAGCCACAACTTCCCACTGAAAACTTAAATCTAACAAACAGCTATCATTGTATCAAAGTAAAAAAGAAATACCTAAATCCCAAAATTGAAACAAATTATAAATCCATAGAGATATGAAAATTGCCTACAGGGTAACTATGATCAGAAAATGTTACTTTTCAATCTCAGGTACTCAACACTTTAACAATGAGAGTGTACTAAAAGCCACCGGGAAATCAATGCAGCTCGCCATTAAAGTATTAAGTTAAATTTCAGCCCAGAGTTGGTTCAGAATTTCTACTGACTGAATCACTTTCACATCAAACCATAGCATCCAATCTATTCTAATGATTTACATTCAATTTAACACCACAATGCATCAGTCAGTGGCATCAAATTTCAAAAGTCTCCATTCTACAGTACAGCTGTTCACAATTCAGAAAAACTGCAGCATAAGGATTTAAGCAGGAATCTGATTTCTGTACACTTTCCGACTGAGCATTTGTTACACTGGTTCCACTCAGTTTGGCACTTGTTTTCATGGAGAACACACTAGAGTAAACATCGCAAACTAAGTCTACATCAGCACATAATAACCGAATGATGATGATGACACAACAGTTTCCTAAAAGTAGCTTGGATTATGATATATCATTACCATAGCAAATCCCACGTCGGCCTTTTTCAGTGCTGGTCCATCATTTGTTCCATCTCCTGTGACTGCTACAACTTCACGACTTTTGCTCACTTTACTTTCGATGATGCCCTTGACAAGAGTGTATTTGTCCTGAGGTGAAGACCGTGCAAGCACTCTCAATTTCGGCCAGACTTGATCGAAAAGAACCTGATCGACCTACAACAACAAACACATCATGGCAATCAGACAAAACAGACAAAGACTCACCAAGCAGATTCATTTCATGTCAGAACCAGCAACTGAAAAGGTGAGCAGAAGCAGCAGCAGCAGCAGCAGCAGCAGCCGCAGCAGCAGCAACACAGGGATGCCTTAACAGTACATGAAAAAGACTAGCAACAACTATCATTTCAAACTAACCTATAAGATTACAAAGAATAATGATCAGCATCGGTTGTGGCAACAGTTTTGGAAGCAATTCAAGCATAGCTTTCATGCTGACAGAGGTGCAAGTTAGTCTAGTGGTTAGTGTGCTAGGCTGTTAACCGAGAGGTCAGAGGTTCAAATCCCTATCAGGGCAGAAATTTATTTCAAGATTTGTGCTCCACCTGTAGACCCTAGTTAACTCAGCTATAATGAGTAGACGACTGTACACTGTTGGTGGGAAGATCAGACAGTAAGGGAAAGGACTGACCATCCACCCTCATATGCTGAGGCTAAAATAATTGAATTCGTTAACACTTCATACTCCTGGCTGCCTCCCTGGGCTAGCTTAAGGGACTGCTCTTCTTCTCCTTCTTTCATGTTGACAAACACTGCTGTGTAAACTGTCATTAGAAGCTCAAATTCTGAGTTAAAAATATGAAACAAAAGCAACAGAAGGTCAACAACTAATAAAAAAAGTTCAGTCAGACAATCTTTGGATTTTTTCCAGTAAAAATCATCGACTCACCGGTGCATCTGGATGGGAACGAATTCTTTTGTTGAATTCTTGTCCCTCGAGGACAAAGAATTCTTCTCCTGGCTTCAGAATTCCACATTTCGTGGCAATTGATCGTGCCGTGTTAACATTGTCTCCAGTGACCATTCGAACCACAACACCTGCACTCTGGCACCTTTTAATCGCGTCAGGCACCTACAAATCACCAACCAGTGCCAACACATAATACAAAACCTGACCGAATGCTACCTAACACGAATTTATATATTTACCTGGATTTTTTAGAAAGGCTCTGCAGCATGCATATCTAATAATCCCAAAATGAGCACATAGGGATTATATATGTTAAATATTATGTTTAAAATACAAGGCTTCCTCAGCTTATTTGATCTCAGATGTGGATGTGAAAACGTGGTTGACTCCTATGGGAGAATACTAATAATTATAATAATAGACTCAGCAACTTTAGATTTTAGCAGATTTTATATAAAACAAATAACAGCATAAGTTAATAGTGGATGATGGCCAGGGAACAGTAAATTAAGGTAAGGTGGGGAGGGTAGATGAATGGTAATGCTCTTGTATGAAGAACATAAGATCTTGAAAGACGTGGTTCGATACCTGCAAGTCCCCTCTAGGTCGACTCAGCCTTCCACTCCCTAGGGGGCAGCAGTAAAATGAGCGGGCACCTAAAAGGCTGCCAAGACGCGTGTTCAAGAAGATCTTGATAACTGTACCGCCATGTTTAAATGTTTCAATGTAACTTACTGCGGTTTGTCAGTGATCATGTGAATAAACACGAATATATTATTATTAAGGCTTTTTCTCATATATCACATTCCTCTACAAATTAGATCCTCAGAGGAACTGGGATTGAAAGAAGATACTGAAGCCATTTTAAAGGTTCTTTCATTGATATATGCATTTAACATCTAGACAAGTTTAGCTACTAAACTATTTCAGCCACTTATCATGTGTCCAAAATAATTAAACCTCAGAATCAGTTTAGACTTGATTAAATTAAATTTAAACTTTAGTAAAACTTGTCTAAGTGAGCATATACTTCTGGTCTGACTGGGTCTTCAATTCCAACAATTCCAATGCATGTCAGCCGAGATATGATGTTATCCTCATCATCCCAGTTCGGTTCACTTTCAATCTTCTCTGCATTGACCTCCGTTGAGCTACCTGCAGCAATTTATACAACCATCACTCTAACCTATTAACTTCATAATCAGCCCAGCTCAGTGCCGTCTTAACGCATGGGCAATGTGGGCAGTCGCCGGGGGCCCCATGCTTCTGGAGGCCCCAAAAAGACCAAAAAAATTATGTGTGCGTGCACACATGACCTCCACACGCAACAGAAGTGAGACTTCTTAGCTATTGATGCAGGGATGGCAAACGGTTTTTAGGAATAACTCGCTTAATTATAGCTCTAGGGTATTGCTCTATTATTTATATTGTCTATGGAAGCAAATGACAGTCGTCTGCTTTAATAATTACAAAGCATATAGCCATAGGCGTAGACTCGGGGGGGGGGGGAGCCGGGGCACGTGCCCCCAATAATTGAGATGGACTGTACACCCAATGCAACAAGTGTAGAATGAATAACTAAATGCCCCATGTGCACCAATATTTTGGACAAGTTTACGCCAGTGCATATAGCGTTAATTTGAGCTTTATTGAGTGTAATATTTGAAAACAATTGGTTCTGCTGAGCTAAACATAAAATGTGAAGATCTGGCTAATGTGAACTTGATTATAGTGACCTTCTAAATGAATGCACTCATCGCAAGCACTAGGTCTACATGGTTCTTGATGAAAAATTGCGAGACTCTCCCTGTGTTGTACAGAAAAATAATTTCGGACAACTTGAAATCTGTGTTCTCCAATGTTGAAATTACACTCAGAATGTTCATGTGCATGATGGTGACCAAGTGTACAGGGAAACGTTCATTTTCAAAATTGAAACTTGTAAAGAATCAGCTTTGCAGCACAATGGGGCAGCAGCGTTTGAACTGGCTTTCACTCATGTGCATAGAAAATGACATCCTGCACACCATTGACTTCAAGCCACTTATAAAACGGTTCTCCTCAAAGAAATTTCGTAAAAATTTGTGTTGATTAATAATAAATAATTCATACGGTACCATATCTGTCTGTATCATACTGTATGGTGTACCAATTAATTATCATTTATATGTTGAAATAGGCCTAGGGGCCTATTTGTGCTCTTCAAGGCTGGTGTTATATTGAATAATTGTTCAAAAGTTTATGTTGATTAATCTTCGCTTTTCAGTATGTTTTATTATGTTTAAACATTCATTTTGTTACAAAGCGAATGTTGAAAGTTCCAACAAATCTATAGGTTTAAGTTTTATCCCTGTGGGTGGGCAGGGCCCAGCGCATTGCTTTGGCCAGGGCCCACAATGCTGTTAAGACCCAGCTTCTCCTTGTTTCATTTATGCAAATAATAAGAAACTTAAAACCTTCAAACATAACGTGAGACTTTTAGAATAAAATGTGATCTCATCAAAAGCATTGAGCAAACAGTGCTAACAATGCTAGAGTCAAATAAATATGTGCAGTGGGAAGTCAGAATCATTTCTACAATAGTTAAAGATTTTCAAATGCCTTGCGCAGAAACATTTGCGGACATCACGTGCTGATCAATGAAAAGACACAATGTGCTGAATCTGCTCATCAGTTAAATGATGAACTGTAATTTCTAGGACTCAGAGAATCATCAACCATTTAGAAATGAACAGGACAACATAAATTTCATACTCGGAGCACTTCCGAAGTCATTTTGTGTGTATGGTATGTAAATTTAGCAATAATAATACAAAATAAGAAGTAGAAAGTTTGAAAGCAATGCTTCTAAAGGCTATTACTTAGAAGAGAATAGTGGTTGCTTCTTTTGATCATGTTTTTAACAAAAAAAGAAAGAAGTTTGTAACAAAATAATAAAAGCTTTTTCATTTTCCAAACTAAAAATGGTTTGTTCGATATTCAAAAAGAATCAAGAGACCTAATGAGTTTGATGTCAAATAGCTATGGTTTTATCAGCAGAAAATATGACAGCATCCTTGGAAAAGAATGTGAAAAAATTGACTACATTACATGAGGCACAGAGAGTGAATGCTGGAACGATATAACACGAACCGTCATTATACAGTACAATACAATAAACTGTAATTCGATAATGACCTCCTTGTGACGTTCCAAAGTCGAGCAAGCAATAAATAAACTGGAAGCAGCAAGTTTTCAGTTTAGAGCGAAAGACAATCTCGCTACAAAACACAGTCATGCTAAGAAAGTTGCAAACATGAAGAGGAAGAGAGTTGAAGATGGAGGGACTGACAACTGTGAATGAATGCCGGCCAAAGACAAGGGCAGCAAATCTTTTAAAGATAAATGCACTTACTTGCTACAAAATCTTTGTAAGCAATGCAGATGGTTCTCATTCCATTTGAAGCCATTGGTTCAATCACATTTTCAATCATCCTCTCCTGGTCCTTTGCACTGAAGTTTTTTATGGTTCCATCACTTCCAAGAATCCAATTGCATCTTCAAAACAGAAATCAGCAACTTTCATTATTACAATGACAGAACTGCTCTACATAGTCCAAGATAAAGTTGCAATTCGGTTAATCTGATGTCAATTATGACATAATCTCTTCTTCTTTTCCTTCAGGCTCGAATTAATCCCTCTTTGGAGAGGGGTCAGCCACTCGGATCCTTCTCTTCCACTTGTTTCTTTCTTGAGCGTCTTCTTTCTTCAGTTTTAGGAGTTTTAGGTCTTGTTGTATTGTGTCTTCCCATCTCTTCCTCTGTCGTCCCCGGCTGCGGCGTCCATATACCTCTGCATTCATGATTCTTTTCACACAGCTATCATCCTCTTTTCTGATTACATGTCCATACCACCTCAGCCTGGTCTCTCGTACTTTGTCAGTTATACATGCCATAATTATGACATAATAAAACTGACATTTGTGATCGTGCCTGGAAAAACCTTATACAGCTGGAAAAATGTGAAAATTCGTTTAATTCATTGGATTTGGTTGGAAAAGCAGAATATTTTGGTGCAACTGCATGTTTTTATCACAAATAATAAAATTGTCATAGCTATTTAATATGCTATAGCTCCACAAGTTTACAAAATCTTGATTAAAATCACTCATAAAATTTGGGTGCCTGGTCTAAATTAAATAGGTTTTGCACATGCAAAATTAGTTATATAGCCTAAAGTTTAACAAGATATCTTCCAAGTGATGTAGTATACACATTTCTGCACAGAACTATTTTGGATCTATTTATGTGCATAGGCCCTTTAAGTCGATATTTCACACATGTTGATTTTTCTGACTTTGGGAAGGTTGTCTTAGGTGCTGTCACATTTCTTCACTTCATTGATCATTGTCTGCACCACCAGTGAAACCAAAGCATTTCAGAGTTTCGGGTCTAATATACCTCAGCATTGCTCTGTATCTTTCATTCATAAACTTAATATTTTTATTACGCAAGTATCAGTCCAGATAGCAATGACAGGCATCTTTGTGAGGTAGTTAAAAGGCCCATAGATATTAAGTGTCTTGATACATACGTCTGTTGGAGGAGGACAGGAAACAAACCTAAAAAGCTTAGGTTGACGGAATGTCTCAGCCCTAAACAAGTATTTATAAATTTCCATGCAACACTTTTCTTGAATACTTACTTGATATCTGGGCCATGGATTGATAGGGAGAGGGGTACATACAGAGGTTCCTAGCTAACTTGCCTACTGCAGTTCACTTCTCATTGTTATCACTGACAGGTTTGCATAAACCACAATTTTAAGACCTCCATTTATCAATGCCCATAACAAAGTTCAATCTGAATGACACTAATTTTTTTAATAGTGTTTCTGATTAAATGACAACAATTCTTTAACGTCATTCAGATAACAACTTAAAACTCATCTGTGTCAACTTGCAACCTACCATAACACAACTCCTCTAGTTTCCTAACTTAGCGGAATTAAACTACCGGTAGACTCTACAAACAGGTTATAATTTTTACAATGGTTGTTTCATTTGGCTCTTACTTCTTTAAGACAATTTCTGATGCTCCTTTAGTGAAAATTCGAAAGTGTCCTTGTTTGAGACAGATGACTGTACTCATTGATTTTCGGACCGAGTTGAATGTGTAGACTTTGTGTAGTGTTTCCTCAGGGAACTGTTCCCTAATTGCTTCGTAACTTTGCTCCAAATCAGTGACATAGCCAAGAAGCGCACATTCTGTCTTATTGCCAACTTGCTTTGGTAACTCCCCAGCATTTTCTGGAGGCTAGAACACAAAATGTTACTTTTTAAATCAATGCATTGCTCAGGAAACTGTGTAGACAGAGAGAAGATGGAATAGTATGATTAATTCATCAATTGCAATTGTTGCAGTTACTGAATGCCAATGGCCTTCTGTGCATTTTGACATTCAAAGTAATTATTTTCTGACTGAATCAATCAGCTTCATCTTGTGTTAAGCCTCAAATTTCTGAAAGAATGATCAAGTGAACTGCAAGTTCTGTGGAAGGTTAACAGCCTCATGGTTAGCATGCTCCAGGGGAGATATGAGATGTCAAGAATGGACAATATTAGATTACAGTGGAACTTTTGAGGAAGGTTATGAGATAATTCATGGAACATATATTAATTATCCAAAGGTGAAGTATTCTTATGCTTGGAGATTTTATGTTACAGAACGCAGGAATTGGGCAGCACAGTTCACTGAAATACAATAAATTTCTTTAAATTTCGTTGACTGATGTGACTGAAATGTGAAACAACAGCAAGAGACACAATGCTTACTGTGACTTTAAACATACCTTATGCTGTTTCATGATTAACTGAACTAAATATAATTGATTAAAAATATAGCAACAGGTGCCAATTAATGATTGTTTCAGCACTAATTGAATGAAAACAAATGTACAAAAAAATAAATCAAAAATCTTTACAAGAACTCTGGACGTGTAGCCACTGTTGATTGATACAGCATGTATCAAGACATCCAAAACGTTGTTTGGTATTTCTGCAGCTTTTGGGGTTGACTTGAAATGTGTACCTGTTCACAGGAAAATAAATAACAACAAGAAATAACTGCCAGTGAGAAAAATTCAACCATGAAACAATCTTAGCAAGCACTCAAAATTTAAATCTGGACAGATACCAACCATATAATGCCAACCATTCAGCTGGACTACCATCACTTCTAAGTAATACCATGAAGAACTTTTAAACTGCTGAAGGAATGAACAAATTAATTTTTCATAATGGTTAACGTAGCATCATTTTAATTTTCTATGCTGGCAGATCTATATCATAATTTAGTCAAGCAAAGGTATCTATATCCATCAGCATCAAACCAGCATATTTGTGGAATTGTCACATTAGTGGCATGAAAATGACAACCATGTGGAAGAAGTGCAACCACAGAAGCAGCTATGTAGTCAAAGCACGCAATAGTTGTTTGTTCAAATATACCCATAAAATAAGTCAGTAAGTCAGGCATTCAACCTAAGTTGAATGCCTGACTTACTGACTTATTTTTGACTTATTGGGTTTAGTCCATTCAATCTGATGATCTCTGATCTGCCAAACTTGTCTTGTCTTGTCTTTAGCCGTCTTCGATCCGAAGGTTGGCCGCAAGATGAACCGTCCGTCTCCAGATGTTTCGATCTTTTACTGAACTCAATAATTGAGTCATAGTCAAACCTGTCCAAGACCTTACGTTCTCCATCCAAGTTGTTTGCGGTCTTCCACGTGCTCGTGATCCAGCAGTTGTGCCTTGCATTATTTCTTTTTCCAAACATTCTCCATTTTTTCTCATAATGTGGCCAAAGTATTTCAACTGTCTTGTTTTTATGCTACATAACATCTCTTGTCCCTCTTCCACGAAGAAAACCTGCCTGTTCTTCTGCAATCTCGCTTTCAGTCTTGTTGCGAATCCATTCTAAAATGATTTTGAGCAAAATTTTGCTGGCATGTGAGACCAGAGCAATTGTTCTATAATTTGTGTGCTGTTTTTTATCACCTTTCTTGGGAAGTGGTATGAATGTAGACTGTGTCCAGTCCACAGGCCATTCACCAGTTTCCCAGATTGCCATACAGATCTTGTGCATCCTGTCTACTACTGTTTCACCTCCATTTTTAAAAAGCTCAACTGGGACTTCATCTGGACCTGTTGACTTACGACTGGCGGTTTGCCGAATAGCCCTTGCTGACTTGATGCAGTGAAAACATGGCTGAAACATATTTGTCAGTTTCTCTGTTGTTTGAAATAGATCTGCCAAGCAATAGATGCATATACAACCGTGTCTAGTGACCTTTAGACAAAACTCAACAATTAAATATCCCATCACCAAACATCAGCTGAATAGAACCCATGTGCCAATCATCAGCCGAATAGAACCCACGTGCCAAACATCAGCCGAATAAAACCCACGTGCCAATCATCAGCTGAATAGAACCCATGTGCCAATCATCAGCTGAATAGAACCCATGTGCCAATCATCAGCTGAATAGAACCCATGTGCCAATCATCAGCTGAATAGAACCCATGTGCCAATCATCAGCTGAATAAAACCCATGTGCCAATCATCAGCTGAATAGAACCCATGTGCCAATCATTCGCTGCTGACCTGATAAATAGCTCTCAACAACTGTCATTCGGTTGGTCGTCAGTGTTCCAGTTTTGTCAGAACAGATGGTTGTTGCATTTCCCATTGTCTCACACGCATCCAAGTGACGAACCAGATTGTTATCATCCATCATTTTCTGAAATATATTGACACCAATGACTATTTCCCTCTCAACCCAATCATCGAACAGAAGACAAGAAAGAACCTTAACCTACACCAATCAACCGCGATTGTAGGTTCAGCAGCCAATTAACCAATACTATACCATTAGTTTAATTAATTATTGTTATTATTATCTTTATTATTATTATTATAATTATTGTTATAATAATAAGAAGAAGAAGAGAAGAATAATAAACGATTCACTTGATTGTCATTCCTCATAATCAATGCAACAAGTAACAGGATCTCCGACCTCATTGTCAGCTGCCAAGCTAAACAAGACTATGTTGACTCTTAAATCATTTGAAGCTTTCATTGGTTTTAGAAAGTGATACAAAAATGTTTATTGAAATTCCATTACCTTTACAAAATCTATTTATTAACTAATTTTAGTTGGCATTTTGCCTTTTAAATGGTGGTAGTGTTGAAATGAATGAAGAAAACCAGAAACAGAATGACTGTTAAAGGTGTTAGAAATTTCAAAGCCTTTCATACTTGGACGGAATAGGCAAGCGCCAATGTGACGGCCAATGGCAGTCCTTCAGGTACAGCGACAACGAGAACCGTGACTCCAATAATGAAGTAACTGACAAACAGTTGAATGTATCTGACAGACCACTCCTTCCCCTTAATGGCAAAGTCCGTAATGCACAAACGCAACACCAAGACAAGAACTGTCAGGATGGCAATTGCAGTTCCTGGAAGAAAACAAATTACAAAACTGCAAAATCTTGAATGAACTATTTTAAATTGAAACAACAAAGTTCACTTACAAGTACTCACTTTACACATTACAATTGTATGCAGATAGAAGGGGTGGTACCTTGACTCAGGTGACTTTCCACATATTGGCTATCTCTAACTAGAATTTTGTTTTTAAAAAATGGAATATGTAGTTAGCTACTGCATGCATATCCGTCTATCCTCTTCTACCAGACTTCTCACCTTCTCAGTCAGTCAACTGTTAAGTTTCATTCACATGGAAGCCAACTGACCTACTGTTCACAATACTGTTCTTAGAGGTCTGCTGCAGCTTCAAGCTCAAGGCCAAATGCCTTGTAAGATCTCTGGTATCACTGAAATTGTTATCTTATGCCCAGTTATGGTAATACTGATTTTGTCAACATGTCTTCTTTCCCAAATGTTCAACTGTAAAATTGTTTAGAATTACCTTTCGTGTTTTCATTCTTCCAGTAAATAGTCTCTCAGTCAGCATTCGTATTTCCGACAAACTACTCAGTCACAAAGCCAGCAACATATCCAACCTCACACACTCCAACCAGCGGGTCACTCACGAGTGAGCCAACTAGTAAGCCAGATAGCCAACCAGCCACCAAGTTACCCAATCAATTACTATATTGGCTAGACATCCAGCTACTATTTAAGTCATGCAGCTAGTCAGCCACTTAGTCACACAGCTAGCCAACTACTAAACAGAGGCCAGTAGCCAGCCTCACCAATATATCCAATCTTGATGGCGAGGTTAGTCAGCTTAGCCTGCAGAACGGACTGTTCCTTTCGACCAGAGCCACCTTCAGATGGCTTCTTCTCTTCTTCTTCCTGTGTAAAAACAAACAATCACTTATCTGAAAGAAAAACCAGCAATTCAGGCAGTGTACAAGAGGAACTGTGGTGGACTATTGAAGATGGAGCAGTTGTCCATATTGGCTAGAATAAGAGAAACAGCAACATTTATGAAATAAAATTCACCATCTGACCCTGATCTGGCACAATTGCCAAAAGCAGCACCACACAAAGATGCGCATATGAGCCACTACAGTAAAAATGGTACCCAACAAGCTGAGTCTGGGAAAGTGGCAGACTTGCACTGCAACCTAGTGGATGACTCCAGGAACGTGCTCCTGAAGCACAGGATATGAGAGCAAAGTGGATTTACTAGAAGCAGATCCTTAAACACCCTCATTCAGATCCGGTGCAAGTATCAACAGCCACTATAGATCGCTTATGTGGACCGGAAGGCCACATTCTACTAAGCTGATAGGAAGCACTCTGGCATTGACTTCATTACTGGGATTTTAGACCAAGATTGTTGGATTGTGGACGTTACATACTGAGATGCTGAGCTGTCTGTGAATAGAAGGGGGATACACCTGACTGCTTTAAAGTTCCTGTGGTTCCATAAAACAGGAGATCAAGTGACGAATTGCTATTGCTGTATCTTGCTAGGTCTCCCTGGACAAAACACACCTCATGCTGTACAGCTGAGAGGAATACTAAACTACAAAACTCCATAGACTGATGTTCCTGCTGCCAGTCCTCCTCTAAAATTATGAGATGTGGTCCACCACAGAGGTCCTAAACAAGGAGTTTGACACTTTTGACATATGGTGCCTCAGCATAATCCTCCGAATTCCCTATGGCTGTTTAACTCAAATCAAGCAAGCAAGTAAGTAAGTGAATTCCCTACGCAGACCATATGAGCAACCTCGTCATCAGGAGGAGAGCATCAGGAGGTGCTATGGCACTGGTATCTTTGTCACTATCTGAATATGCAGATTGCACTTCTTTGAACATGCTGCTTGCATTCCATAAGATCAGGACGACTGACTAACAAATCTTTTAAGTCATGACAAAAGGGCATTGTCTGACAATGCAGAAATTAAAAAGATTTCAGAAAAGAAAGACAGAACCTTGTGGATCACGAAAAAGCAGTGGATGATCCAGTGTAGATATATCATGTTAGACAAGAGCAGTATTAGACAGACCTGTTCAAGAAAGTAGAAGAGATACCAAAATACTGTTGCAAGGTTCTAGCAGAATATAGTAACTGATAGAGTCAATGCAGCAGAGAAATGAAGCAGTTTTAAGACAGTTACACATCCTTTGTCAAGTCTGCGTCATTACCTTAAATACATTATCAGATTCTGCATTTTTCAAAGCCATGTTATCACCTAGTTCATCCTCAGCATCACCTGCAGATAAAAACAAGATCAACAAATATCTCTTAGGCAAATCAGGACATAATATAAGCATGAATCAGTGCCTTTTAAGTACGTTTTAATGCCCACAAACGCACATGAGTAAGTTAATCAGCAACTGAGCACTGTAAAGTTTCTCGGCAACACCAACCTCACATGGTTACAGGGTTGCTAGTTGATCAGCTGGTATTGTGTATGTATGATTGTATGTATTTATGTATGTATGTATGTATGTATGTATGTATGTATGTATGTATGTATGTATGTATGTATGTATGTATGTATGTATGCATGTAAGACTATGTATGTATGTATGTATGAAGACACTTAATACAGTGCTATTCTGACACCTATCAAAACCACTGCATGCATGGCTGTTTAACTCAAATCAAGCAAGCAAGTAAGTAAGTAAGTGCATTTGTGGTAGGTTGAAATGTATGTTTGGCAGAGTGAAACGAAAGAATAAATATAAGCAATAGCACTGAAAGAAGAAGAAGAAGAAGGTCCAACACAGAAGAAGGCATGTGGGTTCAAGTGCATCACCTGCAATTCTCCATCCATGGGTATTAGCTACATTGGGTATTAGCTACATTGGCTATTAGCTACATTGGGTTAGAGCAGACGCCTATGCACGTCTGTGCACAAGGATGCCGTTTCACATACCAATAGTGGCTTATTTCAGAGATTTCAATTTCTGGCTAGCACAGTCCATACACGGGGACCTTAAGTGGTGTGGCACCCATTCAAATGGGTAGCAGTGGTACAGGATCTCACCCGATCATAATCGTAATCTCAAAATTTCTACAGCATCCAAAAAAGTGAAGTCGCAGGAACCAGATCATTCACAGGTGCATCAATTAATTAAAAAATGATCGGGTCGAGACAATACGATTTAAATTCAAATTTTCGTTTATACATCAACCAGTTGACACAACGCAATCAATCACTATAGGAAACCTTGTACATTAACATTTACATGGTCAACAGAGCACATTAGCACAATTATCAGTTACCCTGTGGACCCAAGACTGGAAAGTAAAGCCTTCATGTATGCTTGGGTGGTGCTGACAAGAGAAGATCAACCCTGCAGGGGGATCTTCAGTGTTACTCAGTCGACATCATGAAGCCAGTCCAGTGTTTCACCCTGTCAACCCTGCAGGGGGATCTTCAGTGTTACTCAGTCGACATCATGAAGCCAGTCCAGTGTTTCACCCTGTCAACCCTGCAGGGGGATCTTCAGTGTTACTCAGTCGACATCATGAAGCCAGTCCAGTGTTTCACCCTGTCAACCCTGCAGGGGGATCTTCAGTGTTACTCAGTCGACATCATGAAGCCAGTCCAGTGTTTCACCCTGTCAACCCTGCAGGGGGATCTTCAGTGTTACTCAGTCGACATCATGAAGCCAGTCCAGTGTTTCACCCTGTCAACCCTGCAGGGGGATCTTCAGTGTTACTCAGTCGACATCATGAAGCCAGTCCAGTGTTTCACACTGTCAACCCTGCAGGGGGATCTTCAGTGGTACTCGGTCGACATCATGAAGCCAGTCCAGTGTTTCACAATGTACTGGCTTTCAGTATTAAATACATACAGCTGATTATGTTTAACTTTTATGCAGAAGCCAAAGCAGTGAAATTATGCTACCTTCAGTCCAGGCAAACATGAACCAGAAATTATTCAGAATAAGTTCATGGAATGAAAAGACATCATAGTAATGCACCACTTCGATTTTTGATTATTCAGGTGAACATGACAAAAATGTACCAGGTATGATAAATTTGCATTGCTGAACAAAATTAGAGACTTAACTGTCACTGAATAAAGAATCCATAGATGCCAAGTCTGTGTATTTGTATTACGAAATCTTCATGTGAAAAATGACTGACCCTGTTTCAGGTCTTTGTCTTTTGTCTTCTTGTCTTTCTTCTTCTTCTTCTTTTCCTCTTTCTCTGCATCTTCATCTTCACCTGTTGCTCCCAGCAGAGTAAATATGATGCCAGCCTGAGAGTTGGGACCAACAGCTACCAAGACCATCTTGCCACTTCCTTCCATGACATGGGTCCCTGTCAGTAAAACAAACAATGATCAGGCCTGAAACCAAACTGTTGAGTCTGTTTTGACTTTAAAAGCTTATATTTCCGATTGCAGACCATATTTCGCTGATGACTACAGAGACACCATCGATGCGATTAGACTTAGATTGCTAGCCTTTACCTTTCTCCGTGTCGCTCAACAAAATGATCTGCAAGCTTTTGCGCACTATCTCGAATTGCCAACAGTTGCCATCTTGTACTCAACAGAAAAGATTAGAAGAGACAGAATAATAAAACCTTACCTGATAAAAGCACTGGGTCTTGAACCTCTCCCTTTTTAACATGATCTGACTCTCCTGTTAAAGAACTCTCGTCAACCTTCAGATCATTGCTTTGGATAATCACACCATCAGCAGGAATGAGATCACCTAAGCACATGTTTCACACCAATCACATATGAGGCATTTATCACATGTTGATCACATTATCTAAGCATTTTAAGGTATTGTTCATTCAGAGCAGTTTTCTAGTGTCTTATTATTCGAATTATTATTACTCAAATATTCTGTACAGACAACAAATCATTGAACAAACAACTAGCATTCTGCAAATATTGCAGGTAAGTTAAAGATGTATTTTAGTACAGATTAAAGAACTAAACTTTAATCTACAGATTAAAGAACTAAACTACATCTGTAACTTATGTTTAATGCTAATTATTAAATAAGAAATGGAAGACATTTTATAGCTGCAAATGTAAGGTTACTGGTAGTTGCTCATTTTGTTAGTTAAACTTTTCAGTTCATAACAAACAATATCAGTTAAACTTTGGTTTTAACTAAACTATTTTTCTCCCATTAAACTTCATCCTTAACTGAAAAATTTAAGCTAACTAAAGGTTTTCAACTTTATAGTTAACTTTAGCTCATCACTGCAAGTAAGCTGGGCTTGTGAAAAATGTGTTTTTTGTCACCTGACATTGTTATTGTTAATTTCAAAATAATAAATTTCTGCTGAAACTCTGCAAAAATGTTTTAGACAATCATTTTGTCATTTTGCTGTCACCCCCTCTGAAGGTGTCACCCGGTGTGGCCCACAGCCCTCACCCTAGTGACACTACTGACTGTACTCAATAAACCAAGGTAGAACATCAAGACAGGTCTTAGTCACAAAATATTGCAGCAATGACAGCAGTAGATAAATAACAGACGGATTGGCTGCACAGATGTCAGGTGCCAAATAAAAACCGGATGCTTACCATATTTGACTTGGCAGATATCTCCAACCACAAGTTCACCAACTGGAATGAGGATGATCTCATTACCACGCAATGTTGCGAACGTGTGTTCATGTTCAATCCTGCTCTGAAGTCCACGAAACTGCTTTTCCTTCTTCCAGTCATTAAATGACGTCACAAGAACGACCACAATAACAGCCACCAAAATGGCTGCACCTTCGATCCAGCCTGCCTTCGACTCTGTCTCATCATGTACTGGAAAAGTTTAATATCATCCAGTGTCATTCAAAATACTTGAAAAATAAGATCAAAGTACTTAAGTAGAAGCAAAGTACTCATCATCAATGACTGTCTCAAGTAAAAAAAAGTATTCTTCAGATACTTTCAAAATAAAAAAGTGAGAGGTACCGAGTTTGTGGTATATGTGAGGCTGCTGCATCTGCAATTTACTCCACGTATTTACTCATATCTAAAATGGTGACCACCGATATATCATACAGTTTGACACTAGGATCTATGCTATCTCCATACTTCATAACCAGAATTTGAACCCAGGTTACAAAAGCTGAAATCAGAAGTAAACCAAGTTAGGCCACTATGTCATCTCACTCATCACTGTTGTTCCTTGATCTTGTAGGAACTATCCATGGTATGTCTCATTCAGTTTCTTGTCCTCCTCTTTGTCTCACGTTTCTGTTCATTCCTGACCAACTATTTCTCTTGGCCCGTTGTGATAGGGTCAAAATGTGAAACTTCAAAACCTAAGGCTAATGGATTCCACAAATATCTGCTCTCCTTGTGAAGTCTAATTGAGGCACATATGATATACTATTTCTATTACCACTCACAATCACATATATATAAACATTAATTAAAGATAATTTAAGATAATCAGGCCATGTTCTAGTCATTCTATGTTAAATCACACAACCTACCTAGAACACCACTTTTATGTTGTATGAGGGTTGACAAAATGTTGGTTTAGACAACTTGTATAGTTTCTTCAGCATGTTGGTTCTTTCAGTATTGTATTGTATTGTATTGTATTTGGATATTTATAAAGCGCTTCTAGCGGGAGGGCCATTCAGAAGCGCTCCCAGTGCGAGAGACCCCGAGAGAAAAAGCAAGTTTTAAGAAACTTAAAAGAGGAAGAGACGTTACCTGAGAGAATAGAAGAACGAACGTACGGAGGAAGCTCATTCCAAAGAGCAGGGCCAATGGAGGCAAAAGACCTAGATTGAGCCAGAGAAGTCCTGACACGGGGAACGAGGAGGTCCAAGCGGTCAGATGAACGAAGAGGACGAAGAGAAGCAGCAGAGTGAGGGCGATGAATTAAGTCACATAAATATTTTGGAGCGATACCAAGTTGAGCCTTACACACAAGGATGAGGACCTTAAATTGGATGCGGGCAGAAAGCGGGAGCCAGTGGAGTTCTTCTGTCATAAAGGTGGTGATATGAGAGAATCGAGGAAGACGGGCAATTAATCTAGCAGCAGCATTGAGAACGGACTGAAGAGGAGCAAGACGGACTTTAGGAAGACCAATGAGGAGGGAATTGCAATAGTCAAGTCTAGAGTCAGAGTCATAGTCAGTGGCTATGGAGCACATTTAGTTAGATATCTGTACAGTTACTGGTACTGGCCAAGAAGTAGGGAGTTGGACCAACAGTCTAATCTAATTTAATCAGATCTAATCCTCCCTAATCCTTTGCATACTTATAATCTAATCTAATGCCAAATCAAAAATATTACAGTGTTAAGAATTTGATAGTGTTGCAAGTGTAGCACATAAGTAATCAATTGTTGTTTACTTCAGTGTTAAATCACACATGTGATATCTGTAGTCCATTAGAGAGATCTGAAAGAACAGGAGGCAGGAAGAGGATAAGCACACTGGAAGAGATCTAAAAAGTCACAAGTCTAGACCTGAAGGAAATTCGAGCAATCAGAATAGAACAGAGCAAGTTTTAACATGAAATCATTCTAAATGTATTGCCATATGTTCAACGATGAAGTCTCACCTCTGCATTCGTCGTCGTCACTTGGTGGTGGGTGATAGAAAGAAAGGCAGAGTGAAATGAGGGCAGCAACAATTAAAATGATCAGTGTCACATCATGAAGAGCTTCCCAAACAAGACGCAGAAATGACTTTGGTGGCTTTGGTGGAATTACGTTTGATCCAAAAACTCTTCTTCGGTTTTCAAATTCTAATGGAGTATTAGGCAAACCTACGAAAACCAAAACATTTGATCAAAAATACAAATTGAATCAACAACAGCAACATATGATTACAATAAATTATAAATTTAACAAAGCAAAAAAATGCTACTTCACCAGTCTAACGTCTTTTTCCTACATACTTGGCCGCCTACCAAGTTCCATTCCTGCAGAGTTGTTTGAGTAAAATAAACTGAGTCTAATTTGTCTTGACAGTTCTACATGGTTAAACCTATATTGTCAATGCAAATCCAGGATATACTGTTAAATGAATCATTCTTAGAACACTAAAATACAAATCAACCAAACTACTTCTACAAGTTGTCCAAACTACTTCATTATTTTTCAAATTATTTTCGTTCGAGAAGTGGCAATATAAATTGTCTGCTCCAAGTGCATTAGTATCATACAGGAACCTAGCAAGCTATAGTTGTGCTCTATGCCACGCGTAAATATTGCACCCCCCAACTTAACCAATAACGACCAAATTTTGTAATCTTAAATATAACATTTACTATAAATATGTTTAAATGACAATTTAAACATAAATTCGCTACTGCTTGCGAATGTAGAATGTGATTATGTTAAGAACTGGCCACTAATTAATGCCTGGTGGTTGGTAAAGTGAATCACAATGTCAGCCATTCATACCTTCTGTTGGTGATGTTCCCAGTCGGCTACATAGCTGCAAAGCACCATTGTAATCCTGCTGCAGTTTCTGATAAGCATCATTACGTCGAAATTTCATCAGTTCTCTCAGCTCCTTGACGGTGCAGCCATAGTCACTGGCCAGAAGCTGTTGCTCCTGCTCAGCCTCAATCTTTGCCTGACCTTTTGATATCTTCTTCTTCTGTTCAAGCCATGCCAGACAAACACACAAACACACACTCATCAACAACCAATATATATGTACTCAATAACCCAGAGGATCTCAGTAACACCCAGCATATTAATTAAATCAATCAAGCACAAAGTTGATTACTACTTTTGATTCACTGAAATACCTGTAAAAATTTTTGTCGTTATTATTACTATGCTCATCACATCAGCTCTGTCCTGTTCCATCCAAAGCCATATTCATTACATTTATCATCATCATCGTCGTCGTCGTCGTCATCATCATCGTCATCATCATCATCATCATCATCTTAATTATTATAGCTCTATTATTGTCATTATTGCCTAAAATGTTATCTCAGGAGGGCCCGAGCATGATGGGTAATGTCCTGCAGAAGTAGATGGCACTTCTTCGTTAAAATTCTTTCGTTTTGTTAAATGCCTGTTCATATTGACAAAAGTCTTGGTCTTGGTCTTGGAAAACCAAGACCAAGACTTTGAACCTCAAGACCAAGACTTTGAACCTCAAGACCAAGACCAAGACTTTTGGTCTCAAGACCAAGACCAAGACCAAGACCAAGACTTTTAAAAACGAACTCGAGTGCACTCGAGACCAAGACCTTGGTCTCGAGGACAACAAGACTGGGTAGCAGAATACTTTTACTTGTTCTATTTCCTCTCCACCGATGCTTACTCTGATTATAGCTACTTCTCCTTTACTTATCCTCATTATCTTTGTGTTTGTTATGTTTGTTTTCATTCCGTATTCAATTGATATGGCGTTCGTCTATCGTTATCTGTAGGCCTCTCTGACTTCACACCATCATCGCCTGGTCATATGCAAACGTCATATGCAAACCTCATCGCCCTAATCAGTCTGCCCCCAACCTTAATCCCCTTCTCCATGTCCTCAAGTGCTTCTCTAATAAGCTCTTCTATGTAAATACTGAAGAGCAACGGTGATAGCGGGCATCCTTGTCTCACTCCTCTGCCCAGTTTCCCTGGTTACAAATACTCTCCATCTAGTCTTATTTGTACCTTTTGTCCCATATACAGATTTTCTATCAGTCGTCTATCTCTCCATTCTACTTCCATCTTTCTCAGTGCCTGTATTAGGCTATTAGCCTTCTCCAGTCTACTCTATTGAACGCTTTTCATAGTCCACAAAACATATATACCATACACCTCTTGTCCATTTGGCAGCTCCTTTCTGTATGTAACCTTAGTGTACCGAGTGCATTTCTTGTTGCGATGTCCTTTCTGAATCTCCTAACCCATCGTCTGTCTCCGTCTGTGCTTGCACTCCCTCTGTTAGTAGTCTTATCATGATCTCTGACGCATGGGTGAGGAGGCTGATGGTGTGGTGGTCTTTGCAAGCCACTGCATTTAGTTTCTTCTTGATTGGTATTATGATGGATTGCAGGAAGTCCCCGCTGTATATCTAGACATATCTTAGCATAGCCTTATCAGTTGTTTCGCAATTGGTCGTATATCTCTTTACCACTGGCTCACAGCTATCACTTTGCCCCTTAGATCACTTCATTCACCTCTGCTAACAGGTGGACCTCCCTTCACAAGCAGACTGTCAAGACTGCACAGACGTTGGCTGATGTCATCCACTACAATGGCCATGAGGTCCTTTAGCTACTGTGGAGTAATGCCATCAGGGCCTGCCAGCCGAACCTGCCAGAAAAGTAGAGATTGCCCTAATTATTTTTATTATTATTGTTAGGCCTATTATGTTTTCCTAAGCTACATAATATTATGATCCTTGGGATTACAAAAATCAGGGGAGTGATTATTATTATTAATATTATTATTATTATTACTACTACTACTAAGTACTACTACTACTATTACTACTATTACTACCATTGCTGTTGTTGTGAACATTTCTAAATCACAAAGTAACACAAGAATATACTTACTTACTTACTTAAGAATCTGAATCTGAAGTGCAGCTATTGTGGTCACCAGCAGAGGAATAACTAATCAGTTAGATATGCAAATGTTTTGAAAACCAGCAAGAAACAGTTGGTTTTGAGGCATATCTTGAAGAGAGAAAAAGCTTCAAAGAAAGACTTTTAGTTGGTTTCATTCCTTGGACCAGTGGCACAGAAGGAATGAAAGTGAAAGTTTTCAATTGTAGCTCAACGAACAGACCTGTATCTGACCCAATCTCAGGCTGTGGGGAGCTATATCAGTGGTCAGCTAGTGGTTGAAGGTAAGTAGGAGTTATCGTGCTAAAATCATGAAATGGAATCTTCTAGAAAGATTATGGCCACTCTTGCACACTATTTCCATTAGGGCATAACCGAAATCCGGATCGGCAAACCGACTTTGCCAATTTTTGGACTATCTGAAATTATCCGGATCCGGAATGTCTAACCCGCCAAGTAATAACAGTTGTTTTTGTTGCCTTTCAATGGTTTCACCTATGGAGGGACTAATAACATTGTACTGGCCACTGGCAATTGTGCTTCAGAAAAGTCCAAAAGATACCCACATTTATTTATTTAATTTATTATGTAATCAAATTAATAATATCTGTCCCTGTGATGTGGATGAATGTTTGATAAGCAGGGCTGTAGTGGTAAAATTAGAGGTGAGTACACGCTACCGGTTAGTTTTCCTAAACAAATTACAGGTGAGTATACGTTACCGGTAAGTTTTTTAAACAAATTAGGAGTGCAAATTATTTGTGAGGTGAGTATATGGTCTCTGGAGGTGAGTACATGCTGTATACCCGCGTATACCCTAGACTACAGCTCTGTTGATAAGGCTGACACGGAATCGTGCTAAGGCCAGAGTAAAATAGTGGGTCTAGTCATGTAATTTAAATAATGGGATAGCTAGCAGGCACGACCAGTCTTTTGTCGTAGATAATTATACTTCCAAATATAAGGGGCACAGCAACTGAGATCACGTGATTCCACAATAATGTTCTGAACCTAGGCTGCACCATTAGTACCAGAAGTAGGCAACAGTCTAACAGGGCAATTTGCAGTTACCAGTGTACCTCTACAAGTATGTGGAAGGTTGGTATTATGGGTGTCAAAGGTTAGCATGCAAATTGAAACACAATCAAGAAAGATAGTATAGCTGATGATGGTGATCTAATGCATTTGCTGATGATGAAGAACACATCAATCTTAAAACTGTAACTTAACAAGGATTTGTATTCAGCTAGTTTTCAGTCTCTCAAAAGCAGGGCTAAATCCATGGGGCCAATCCAGCCATCCTCTTCCAGTTGATTTAAAAGGATAGGCCATGAGTTGGCACCAAACAGACTTAAGCAACAGCTGCCCAAAGAAATTGTAAATAAAAAAATCAATAATGTAAAAATAGGGAAAAGAAGAAAACTAAAGCAAAAAGTCAAACAGTTGGGAAGAAGAAAGTCAATATATCACCTGAAAAGACATCAAGAAGTTAAGCAATGTGAAAATTGGGCCAAAGAAACCCAGGAAACATAAGAAAACTGACGAAAAAATTTAAAAAAGTCTCCACCATACAACATTTTGACCTCCTTTTGCAACTCCCATAGCTGCCTTTGCTCTTTAGCACTTAAGCTGAGCTCCCAGTTAATTAGTACAAGTAGTTGGGTTTGCATAAATAACTGTTTTGTGCACTAGCCTGCACTTAAAATAATACATGTATACAAACACATTCCAAAACGTGGTCATAAACCTGCATGAAGAAATGGACACTTCCAGTTTTGAAAAAGAATGGCACCCTCCTCTTATCATCACTGCATTCATTCATATAGAAATAAATGATCGATTCTAAAGCAGTTGTGTAAATAACCATTGTCATTAGGCCTTCATGGCTTATCAGACATCTAAGGTTACACATATTCCTAAACACCTTGTGCACACACTTTAGTTTTAAAACCATTTCCACATTCAATGCAACATGATGTAGGAATGTCCCACTGACGCTTATGAGACATGGAAATCCAAATCACAAGTAGCTGTCTGTAGAAAGCATTCTGTTTAACCCATGCATGTGCACCTGCATGTACAATTTTTAAAACCACATCACGCAGCTTTGCATCATAGTCTATGTGCACGGAAAATGACCAAGTTAATTTTGTTTAAAATAATTTATGTTCAATGAAACCAGTCAAAACTGTGCTGTTCTCATCACTGACTACATCCAACTTTACCCTTTCTAGCAGGGGCGTCCACAGCGTGACGCACTGGACGCACGTGCGTCCACTAACCAAATCAAATCCATACAAGGAATAGGCATCGCATCGATATTTTTTTTAAACGGCAATATGGCATGTTAAAGCATCAGATGTTATCTAAATTGAATTTTTTTACGCTTGTCACTGCTCACTACTCTATCTATGGCAGCTATTTCAATTTTCCTACTTATATCTATGGTACCAAAGCGGGCAAGTGGCCATATTATTTGTTTACGAGAGAGTTGTGTGTCCAATTTTTTTAAGCCTGCGGCACCCCTGCTTTCTAGCACGTGATGCAACATATCTATCATTGTTATGTTTAATTAATTTCTGTTCATGTCCGTTCTGTCTGATCCTTCATTATAAAAGTCTATTTAAAGCCTATACTGTCAATCAATCAATCAATATTCGTTTATTGCAAAAATTCCGGTCGACACAAACGCGACAGGATTACACAGACTTTAAAATTTACACAGAAATTACACAGACTTTAAAATTTACACAGAAATTACACAGACTTTAAAATTGCAAATGAAGATAAATAGATAACAGTCAATAGGAGAGTTTAAACATATGGGGTTTTAAGTAAGGTATGGGGCCTACATATAAAAGATAAACGGTATATTGTTAAAATAGTTAATTGTTAATAAGTGTTTTTATACAGCATACGGGATATAAAGTTTTTGTCATTTTTATCAGGTAATGTGAAATTATGAGCCCGTTGCCGGAGATTATGAGGGATATTACGATCAGGTGGAAAATAGGGGCTAAAGTCTGAATGTTTCGGTCCTGTAGAGAGAGAAGGCTTAAATTTCAATGAAGAGTGGTTGGCTACATCGTTAGTTAATCCTGAAATACTGCATGCTCTGTTCAAGATCCACAAAAAAGCATGCTGGCATGACTGTAGGACTCTTTATCAACCACTATACAGCTACAGCAGTTTCCCTGAGTCCTACTCAATGGCCTGATACCGTACTGCATATTGTACTTATATAGATGCTGCCGATCAATGACGATTGCCATTCTAGACAAATGATGTTCCTGATTTTTTAATCCCAGCTGGAGGATCATATATATCTTTAATAAAACATAACAACAATAATAATGCTGTATGGCCTCAAATCCACAATCAATATCAACTTTCAGTTGAATAAAGTGGAATGGTGGATGAGTTTTAGCCTATTAGACCTTGGCTGCAACCACCCAAGAACTCATCAGAACCAACTGTCAGTGAAGTAGTCAAGTCCACTTAAGCCGAATCCAAGTCCTGAGGTGTTCAAGGCCGAGGCACTAAAGAATGAGTTCAAGTCCAAGTCCATCCACATCAAAATACAATGAAACACGCAATTCAATGGCATAGAAAAAATAACAAAACTATTTATGCAAAAGGAATTGTTGATGTAATTTACTTAAATGACACTTTAAAAACACAAAATTAAATTTTGTTCGATAATCTGGCACGATCATGAGGACACATACAAATTCTTCCACTGCTAAACACAAGTTCAGCAGATGCACTCATGGTAGGAACAGCTAAAACTGTAAGTGCCACGGAAGTGCAGTCTTGGCATGTCACATCCTCGCTCCTTTATACTGGAAAGAGCAAAATGAGACAAGTTTCTCCTAATTCAAAGCAATGAATTAATAACTCCACAGTTTAGCATTATAATTGAAGATATATTTACAGATCGACAATCCCTAGTATTCCGTCGACCATTCTTTTAAATGTCATGCCCTTCACGGTGTTCGCCTCTATAAATATACCTGTCCAGGCCGATTCGAGACCCTCTGCCCCAGACCCTAGACTATTCATGATACTCGTCTTCACTTCATTAGTTTCTATTGTCTGCTGGTAGGAACTGGTTGGCACTGGAATAATTCCACCTGTTCTGGCTGATGCCTGTAGCGACGGTTGGTGGGTATTCACGTCAATTCTCGAATGAGGGGTGGTCTTGGCCATCATGATATGGCAATACAGTTGCCTGTTCTGCACAAAAATTGATCTGACAGTATCTGTCTATACAGCACTCGTTTTGACTGAGCGCCTTCTCAGTGGCAGTTCAAGAATTTTTGGACTGTGGGGTCGGGCTAAAAATTGCTTTAGCCCCTCCCCCAAGCCAAACTCAAGTTTCGAGGCTTCGAGTCTGAGTTCAAGTCTGAGTCGTGACAGTCCAAGTCCAAGTTCACAGAAAATTGGTCTTGAGTAGGGCTCGAGTCCTTGGCCGGACTCGAGTACTACATCACTGCCAACACAGTAGCACACTGCTGCAGACACCTATAAGAGGGAATCGCTTGCATCATAAAAGGATACCCTCCCAGAAACCATTGGTAGTAAGGGACATGCAGTCCATTTCAACTGCTGCCAGATCGGCAAAATCGGCGGCCACTTGCTACTTTCTGTCTGGTCCTTGGCTGACTCCTCTACTAATTCCATTTTGAGGCCTGTCCAGATAATGAGGCAATGCTAGGGATGGTGAGTCTTCACTTGGGCCTTGACACTTGTGGCTCCCAAAAAATCTAAATGTGGAGATGCATTTGGTCGAGAGGAGCAGCATGGGTTTTTCTGCAGACTAGCATTTGGGTAATCCTAACGCCATAAATAACATCATTTGGCCGAGATACACTAGGGTTATGGGAAAATTCCCTGTGAGCTCATGACAGGTCAAGATTATCTGGACTCTAAAATTTCATCATTCATTTCTTTGAGGTTCCATTCATTTTCTTTTTTAATTGTATTAACAACACTGCATCAGATTTAGAAAAATCTTTATCTTTCAGCTGGGATCAACTCAGTATCTGGCACAACTTGTATATTTTGCAGGTCCAGGCAGTGTTTAAGATTACCAGGGCCTATCAGGGTTGAGCAGTGGGGCTATTTGACCTGGGCCTCATACAGAAAGGGCTTCAGATTCAAAAACGTTTTATATATTAATATTTATGTATTCATTAATTATCATTATCATTATTATTATTATTATTTATTATTATTATTATTATTATTATTATTACTGTTATTATTATTATTATTATTATTATTATTATTATTATTATTATTATTATTATTATTATTACTATCGCCTGAGGTATGGAAGATCCATCAGGCTCTAAGAAACTAACTACTGATTTAAAGTTTATTATTATTATTATTATTATTATAATTATTATGAAGCACCATTATCCAATGACCAAACATCGATCAATGGCACTGAGCAATTGTGAGTGAAGGACTTGCTCAAGGTTCCTACCCAGCTACCTACCGGGGAGGGGGGATAGAGTAATGGTAACACTCATGGCCAGGAGAGCGTTAGGTTCGTGGATCGATTCCCATAACCCCCCTCTAGGGCGGCGCCTTGCATGGCTGCCAAACAGTGTGTTTAAGATCTTGATTGTACTTTCATGTTTCAATGTAGTCTTACTGCATCTGTTGGTTTGAAATAGTAAAGAATATTATTATTATTATTATTATTATTATTATTATTATTATTATTACTACTATTATTATTCTCCGCATTACAAGGCATCAGCTGACGTGTCCCACATTTATTTATTACACTGTTTTAATGATGATTTTCAGGCCTAACACAATAATTAGATTAGGAGGATTTGGCAGCATCATCTGTTCGTATGACTCACAAATTACATCTGTTTAATTCTGACTCAATAATTCCTGCAGCATATTATTAATCAAGTGGGAGGTGTATCAGCTGCCCACTTTGTAAAGTAGTCCTGGGGTAATTTCAGTAATTCCTATTAATCCTCCAGTACTGTCTTCCTCAGTCGACCTATTAACCTGACAAATTCTGGAAATTGTTTCAGAAAAAAATATATTGTGCTTCCAATGTGTCCGAGCAGATTTAAGGGCCATAACTGTTTAACAAAGCATAAAATTTTTACTTTTGACTAAATAGGTTTAGCTACCAAATGCACAACTTTTAACTCTTGTTTTTCCTTCTCTTTAAATGATCATCATTGTCACTGTCACAAGTTTACAACTGTCATGTCTAGAGTCAAAATTGTCCACAAAGTGTCCAGTCATTGACTCTGCAAAGATAGATTAAATTGACAAATGTCAGACAGGGTACTTCACATATATGCTTTAATTAATTTTAGAGCAGGAAATTTTGACTTCCAGCCTGCCGATGTTATCGGTAAAGCAATGTCTATATTTAGAAGTTAGTGTATTTAATGGAAAGCAAGTTTATATGGTTTGAGATAACAAGCAATGTCTGACTTTGTAGCCTCAACCTGCATGCTGTAATAAACAGCTCACTAGAGGAATTAAATGGCTAAGGTCTATATTTTTTACTGTGATACAAATGTGCAAATCATTGAATTTTCTACTAATGTAAAAAGATGTATGTTTTGTTGTTAATGACTGTCTACCAATCATAAAAATGAATGGGCAGAGAATCGCTCTCCATATACACCAGTGCATCTAAATAATCATGCATATTATGGCAAGTAACTACCGGTACATGAAACATGAATCTATAGTGTCTCTGGGCCTCTGGAGTTGCCTCACCAACCCTTTGCTCTCTGATAATTAATTCACTTTGTGCTTTAACCCATTTCTTAAACATGAAAGAACTTGAATTAAAATGTATTATCTGTCAAGTAATGCAAAATATTCCTAGCTCTTTAAACAAATTTACATGGCTCAATTAATATCAAATTCGATTTATATGCATTACCATGAATGTAAATAGTGCAAAAAGAGCAGACAGCCTGACCAAATGTTTACACTCTTACTAATACCGGGTACCACTCGTTGCATTTGAACCATTATTACATTGTCCTATTCAACATGTGCTGATATCTAACCCAGAAGACTGCAAGGTACCTAAAAAGTCCTGACAATGACTGCGCGCCTAATCCGTTTTCAGCTTTAAAATCTAGAAGGTATTTAGCAAAGCAATCTTATAACAAACAATAGCTGCTTCCTCTTTTATTTGTAGATAAGGATAGAAAAACAGATTTCTTAACGTCTTACATTATTTGTTCTGGGTGTTCCCTAACCCTAACCACCTATGCCACAGTGTAACCAGGATTTTATTTGCGGGCCATTAGGTGTCCAAACACTAAGTTGAAGAGGCACCCCTAGCCTCCCCTTAGAACTGCTACTGGGCCTTTTGGGTCGGTCTCTTTACTTGGCAATGATCAGCCAAACATAAAAAAATAAGTGATAAAATACTAAAAATATAAAAATATCACTCTTGAATTGCAATTATGAGATTGGATTTTTATGAAACACAGAGTTAAGTTACAAACAGCCTCAAAGTTTGCAAACCGTTCCATCTAAATCATTCAAACTATGATTGCCATTCATTGCTCAGCACTCAAACTCAAACGCTTTCTGATCATACATGAGATTCTGCCTGCTTCTCAAACCAGGCCTCAAGGCAGTGGTCAAGAGCTTTGCACCAGTGAACTGTGAAAATGACAGGTATAAACAGTAGATAAAGTGAAATTGACATTTAAGAAACGTCACTACAGCAATGAAATTGGATGACCCAGTGACATGAGAGAGTGTCGGTCCCAATGCAGTCCATAGTACCCATTGACGTCAGAGTCTCCCTCCACCAACACACATTGACGTCAAAGTATATCTCCCATTGGCCTCATAAATCCCCTTCAATTGTCATATGAATTAAGTCAAAGACGTCTGTCTGGTATCTCGTCTGAATAATGAGAACTAGGAGATCATGGCTTGGATCCAGAAGCGTCACCAACCACGTCAGTACAACTGCTTATAACCGGTCTTCATTACGTCACTGGCCTCAACTCAGTGGTAATTAGAAGAGTAGGTCATAATTATGTTCTTACTAAGCCGCCTCAGAGGGGAGAAGGTAGGAGGCCCCTGTGAGACATCGCGTTATGTCAACAACACAGCATAAACTCGTTTACTCACGTTCTTGCGCGTCATGCTTCTCTTCTTTTTCCGTTTTTCTTCTGCTTTACTCTTTTACTTCTGCTTTGCCTTCTATGCAAATTGCATCATCAGTAACTGAAATCAGACACCAGAACAGTTCACCAACAGAATTCGTTAGTAGTGAACTCGAGTGTCATTTTCTACTGATTCTGAACTCTCTGGTTAGTACTCATGACTCGATGTAGATGAAAAGAGGTTCAACTGTTAATGCTATTATTATTTCCATCTGTTAATTTTATAATTATTTCCTGTTATTTGTCTGACATCGAGGCAAGTCCTCAAACAATCTCAGTGTAACAATGCATAAAAAAGACTGGTATACATAGAAAAATTATGCATTGCATATTCAACTGATCAACCGAAGAACAATGCTCATATTTTCATACAACATCTAGTACTGATTCAGAATCAGCACCGGATCCTAATTTTAAGTAGAATATCAGCACAGCTGGCAGTGACACAAGAAACAAGATGAAAACACGTGACAGCCAATGTCATTCTTTATGGGTTAACTGAACAAGACTAGTGTCAACCAGTAACAAAGTAAAGTCACATATCACTGTACTTAGGTAAAAGGATTTGTTCTTTTATTTTAATGAAATAAAAAAAATTAAAGTACTTTTACTTCTTAAAAGTAATATTTCACCCACTTTACTCATAACAACTGATATGCATTTGTTAGTTGTTATTTTCAAGGACTAGGTTCATACAAACAACGTGATATAAGAAATGGTACAGAGGTACAGCATTAGTGACAAAGAGGGCACCTGTTCCATCAAAAGTGACTCTCTTAACCACAAAAACTATCTGTTTGTTTGATAGTGGATTGCTTTGTTCGGTTTAGAAAGCAACTAATGAGTTTTTCTGATGTTGTGTTATCTTAAATGTTTCTGTGAACATTGTTTACATTACATGTTATCCTTGAGTTGATGATGAAAATGACAGGAAAAGTAAAGTAAAAGAATGACTTTGTAATGTAATAGTGATTAACAGCAGTTTATAATCAAATATTAAATGATATAATCAAATATTTCTCCGTCTATTCGTTCTTCTATTCTCTCAGGTAACGTCTCTTCCTCTTTTACCTTTCTTAAAACTTGCTTTTTCTCTTGGTGTCTCTCGCACTGGGAGTGCTGCTGAATGGCTCTCCCGCTAAAAGCACTTTATAAATGTCCGAATACAATACAATACAAATAGCAAACCAAATACCGTACTTATACAAATGACTGTGGTGTCTGTAGTAGGAAAACATGAAACATTCTTACACAAGCTAAACAGGAAGTCAAGGACCTTAAATGTTTCAGACAATGTTGGACAGGTGACATTTCCACGGAACCAATGCCTCCCCAAACAAAGGCACACTTACAAGACAAAATTAAATAGGGGTTAGCTCATCAGATGTTTTGAGTTCCAACTTGAGGGGATAGAGTAATGGTAACACTCATGGCCAGGACAGCATTAGATCGCGGTTCGATACCCATAACCTCTCTCGAGGGCGGCGCCTTGCATGGCTGCCAAACTGTGTGTTTAATTAAGAATTTGATTGTACTGTCATGTTTCAATGTAATCTTACTGCGTACTTGTCAGTTTGAATTAATAAAGATTATTATTATTATTATTATTATTATTATTATTACTACTATTACTATTATTACTATTATTATTATTATTATTATTATTATTATTATTATTATTATTATTACTACTACTACTATTACTATTATTACTATTATTATTATTATTATTATTATTATTATTATTATTATTATTATTATTATAATGGTCTGAACATGTACTCAGCAATCATCAGTAAGTGTTATACGTAGACAAGTGCTAAAACAACAACTAAAAAAACAGCCCAAAACTGCCAACAGTTTAACTTGTACACAGAAATTCAATTAACAATTCAGCCATAAGGTCACTGTAGTATAGCATACCTGCATGAAATAGTAATACATTTGAATGGAGTCATATATTTGAAAGGAGTCAAAGTGCTTTTTAGGCCAAATCTCAACTACAGGCCAACTGAAGAGAACATGAGTAAACAACATGTATCCGCATATATCATATGACAGAAAAGACGTCATACCCGTTGGCACCGATAAAACAGCTGCTTGCTCTTCTCTTTGTTTCATCAGTATGTCACTCTAACACTCACTCGCTCATTCACTTGCTCACTCACTCAGTCACTTGCTAGTTACTCATTAACTCACTCATTCAGTTTGTGGAGCTTTTGGTTGCACTTTTATGCTGTTGTATGGGTAAACTGTTTCACTGTTTCTAATGAAAAAGAAAGATATAGACGGGCCAAAGTTTGCTAAATATTATTATTATTTTTATTATTATTATTATTATTATTATTATTTAAAAAATTTTAACACATGAAAAGTCAAACAGAAATGCAAATATGAGGTGCCAATTAGTCAGTCACCAGGGGAAGAGCAGTTAGATATCTCAGACTGCAGGGAGGGTGTATGGAGATATAGTGGTTGAAAGTAGGTGGGAATGCTTGTTGTGAGGGTTTAAGAGGTCAAACAGGCCAGTTTAAATCTTATTCTGAATTCAGTAGGAAGCCAATGCCGCTGACCAAGCAGTGTTAAGGAGTTTGTTCAAGTACATACACGTAGCACCATGCGGGTCAGAGCAGTTTGGATGCTTTGAAGCCTGTTGACTTCAAGATCCGAGATACCTGCAAACAGAGTTGGCATAATCTAGGCAAGAGCAAACAAGAGAGCAGGCTTTGGTCTGTGACATGACTTTGGTAAAAGCAGACCTCATGTGATATTTTGCTCTGATATGATGAAAGCAAGATTTGCAAAGGCTTGTTATGTGGGGTCGAAATGTAAGATTACTATCCAGAGTCACCCCAAGCGTTTCGGTGAAAGTCTTTGATGTTGGAACAACAGTGCCAGCAAGGTCAATGCTAGAATGAGAAGAGAAAGAGTGCAGTCATTGGTGTAAGCCAAACACATGATTGCCTCAGATTTAATTTATAGCAAGACCGCTGAAGCAGAACCATGCATGCACTGAAGAAAGGCACTCTTCAAGTTTTACCTTGCCAGACCAATCTGTAGGTGACAGAGCAATGTAAAGCTGAGTATCACCAGAATAGTGCTGTAACTGGACTCCAAAGTGATTGGCTATGGGACTGATTGGTTAAGTGAATATTGTAAATAACAGAGGGCCGAGAAGAGATCCCTGTGGGACACCAGCAGTACAGAGAGAATGATCAGTAGTCTACCAATGCCCACTAGATAAACACCAGAAACTTGTTCTAATGCTGTCTCTGAAAGTCATATCAAGAAATGCCGTATAATGTTATACCAGTGCAACACCAGAGCCTGCATAAAGTGCACAGGTAACCGGCTGATATGTACTTTAAGTCTTTACAGCCCCACAACCTACACATGCACCATATAAATTTGCAATGCAAGCACAATGATGTGCCATGGTTTCTGGAAAGCAGCATCAAGCACCAAAAACTCTACAGCGGTTTTCATCAGTGGGCTGTATTCATGTGCGTGTGTGCGTGTGTGTGCAAATGCGCATGCACTTCTGTTGTGGCCATTTACACCTCCCTTGATCCTTTGCAAATAGTAGAATCTTAACAAACACTGTGATATGTGGCTAGCTTTAACAGAGGACTTTTGAAAGATTTTAAGAAATATTCATGTTTGCAATGCTGCATGATATTAAGTTTCTATTCCCTAGAATTTATGCATGACAGTAATTAAACAAAATTTCCTTGATTCAGTCCAGTCACCTTTTGATTTATTAAATCAGTGTCATTACATTTTCATAAGCAACTTTCTTAACACTTTAACAACGAGCTGCATTGGTTCCCAGTCGCTTTCCTCTATCTCGTCATTAAAGTGCTAAGAACACAGGGAAAACATAAATGAAGGTTTGGGTGTAGTGATGATATACCCATGAACTTTTCACTTGGATGTAGTGGTGAAATACCCACACATGAACTCTTCGTTTAATTGCTGCTAGCCCTTCTGGCACTTCAAACACAGACAGAAGTGCTACTTAAACTGAAACTGGTCGCTTTGTTGCTGAAATGCAGACAGAGAGGGAGGTGCCAAAGCCACAATAAGATGGAGAAAGGCCACTGAGAGAGAGGGAGGAACACTGCAATAACACTAAACATTATACAACTAAATGAGATGGACAACAGCAACACTGGAAATCTCAAATGTACACATCTGAAAACATGAAGATAAGTATTAGACAATATGCTTCAAGTCACCTAAGAACGCCTGCCATTGAACATACCGGCAAGCAGTTTGTTCAACCTACATAGCAGTGTACATACCTTGACAGCACAAGGCGACTTATCTCTGGATGAGATCAATTCTGATCACAAAATCATCAAAAAACCTAAATGTACTACAAACCTGGTTAAGCAAAAACACTCAGCACTGGTCCCAGTAATCTATTCCTAAGTCAACCAAGCAACAAAAAAGCCATCCAGTTAAACTGACTAACATTTAGTGAAGAACGTAATACAGGTAGGTACACTCACCTCCCATCTAAGGGGCTGTACTGTGCATATATTGTCATTTGCTATTTATAGTCAGCCTGTGTGATTAGGAGTACAGGCTATGACAACAATAGGCAGGCCTGTCTGCCTGAAGCTTAGGCCTTAGGCCCAGCTAGGCCACAGCACAATTGTCAAGCACCAATAAATAACTGCAGCTCTTGGCTAGATCAAATGCAATGCACACATGTCAACTTTGTCAATATGCCAAATTCCAAGTTGTCAATAGGAACAGAACAAAAATCTACAGAACAGAAATCTGGAACTTTTTAAATTGGCGATAATTAGGAAACAATAAAGAAGAGGTCCATAAATTAACTGAAGGCCACTTACTTAGCACTGACAAACCAAAGGAAAACAATTAAACAGTGTTGTAATAGGTAACAAAATAAGCATCAGGCTATGCTTCTTAATCCCCTCAGACCAACTGCTGTTAACGGCATGTCATTAACAACAACAACTGGTGTATTATCATTCAAGAAGCCCAGCTATCTGGATGGCCGAGACTTTCTCTGCAGGCTACAACATTGACAACTGAGGACAATCAACGGATCTTTTGTGCAGCTGTGGTGCAGTCTCACCTATGAAGGCACACATTGTCCATGGCACATGTCCAAGTTTACACCTTCAGTGACAGACTATTGGTTCTTCAGGTCACAGGTGATAACGCTTACAACTGGCTCGGCATGACTCATGGACTCTAGACCAAATCCCTCAAGAAACTATGCGCTGAACCATGAATAATAAGAAACCGGAATCTGAAAAAGACTTAATATACAGTGGCACATGTGCAATTGAAATTCCTCAGCCTCAGCCATCAACAATAATAGCCCCAAGCATATACATGTATTTCCCATTGACCAATAAATTACCTTTCCATTGATCAGAGATCAATTCATGACTGAATCTACTTTTAAGTTTATGGTGGGGTCATTCAGTCACAACTGCCCAAACACTTCCTGCAGTCTTATTCTATACATTGATTGGTGGTTTTTTAGATTTGGATTGGATTTGCAGCTCGAATTTAGTGCAATATCAATCACACTTTGCACATGCAAAATATTACAACCGCAACATGTAAGATTATATATTCAGATTTCCTATATTCTGTCCTTTGATCTACCACTTATAGATAAGAATCTAATCCTCACTTATTAGTTGATTCCTGACCTATTCCTCATCGAACTTCTTTGGGAGGCTGTGCGTAACCAAAGTCCTCAGTGAAACATCCAGTCCTCTTCCAAACTCTGTCGTTCCGTCGTACGTGTTCACAGAATAGGGGATTCTCTCTCTCTCTCTACTGAAAGGTCATCGAACAAGATGAACGCAAACATTGACAATTATTGTGGTTATCGTTCTCTTGCATCCTTCGTCGTTCTACTTCGATGAAAAGTTCCACACAATCGTCATTCACGCCAAGAGATGGTTATCCGGAGATCATTCGTCGATTGACTAAAACTCGCCTTACCACCGGGGGGTGGGTTTCTCCAACAGACTGCAGGATGTCACAGTTAAGTGGTTTATCTCCATCGAAGACTTGCACGTATGTATAATTATTTCCTGCATGTAGATCCTGCTTTCGTGGCCATCGAAATCGTATGAGTTTGAACCTCTTCAACCGTTCTAATTATAATTCTCTCGCAGCCATATAGCCTATGTTTGTTGGCCCCACATTGAGCTGTTACCTGGCCTTGATGGGGCACAGTGCGACTTAGCTGTGGTTCTAATGAGCCTAGCTGTCTATCTGGGAGGACTCTGTGGACTGTGGCTTCACTGGCTTGTGACTAGATTGGCCCGCAGCGATGAATTCCTATGGAACGATGACCAGTGACACAATAAACTCTAAACGACAAACACTGCCTTGAGCGAAATAAAGTGTACACACACGCACAAACACACACAAACACACGCATACACACAAACACACGGACACACATATAGCGCATGCACATTAGGGTGGGGAAAAAAGTAATGAAAACTCGAGTTCAGTTCCCGGACAAACCTAAATCAAAGGTCCATGTTAAAGTTGATATTGCACCAAAAATGGATTTGTGATATATATAACCGTTTTCTAGCAACTTTGTCTGAAACACCAGCCCGAAAATGCAATGTGTTGTAAACTGAGAGCTGGTCTTACATCAACCGGTTTAATGGTTATGATTTTCAAATTTAGAACCCAAAGTCAGAGCTACAAACAACAATGAGTAATAAAATGAATGAAAAACCATCTTGCACAGTACTGCAGTGTAAGTGTTTTAACTTAGTTCAGAAAATCAGCTTTAGTTTCTATAGTTGGCAAGTCAAATCTTGAATTCTTCATTTGAATGAAACACCGTGGCGTGAGTCATGTCTGTGAACTCTGCCACCGACTGCAGAAACTCTACTGAAACTGTCCTCTTATCTCTCCTCTCTGATAGCTACACTGCGTTTGACAGATCCCAGATCTCGTTGCTTTCTCTATTTGACATCTCTGCTGCCTTTGACATGGTTGACCATGAGATCCTCCTGCAATGTCTCGAGTCGTCATGTGGGCTCAGGGGCTCCTCTCTTCTTTGGCTCCGGTCGTATCTTACATATCGCACACAAACGATAATCTGAGGTGACTCCAGAATACACTGGGTTACTGTCAAGTTTGGTGTCCCCAGGATCAGTACTTGGCCCACTCCTTTACCTGCTTTATACAGCTGATATTTCCTCCATCTTTGTGACACATTTAACCACTGGCCGCCTCTATGCTGATGACGCCCAGGTCTTCGTGCATGGGCCCCGTATGCTCAGCTGTTTCTTATTGCTCTCATTGATGCTCTCTCTCATAGGCGTAATTTGTGGGGGGTACGAGGGGTACCCGTACCCCCCACTTTTTGGACTGAGGGGTACCGTACCCCCCACTTTTTGAACAATGCCAATCAGTATTTTAGTAGGCCTACTGTGCCTTCTCAGAGATCACAGTCTCAAAATGGCTCTGTGTATGTAAGCAATTGGTATCCCCCTCTTTTTAGACCAAAGTTACGCCTCTGCTCTCTCTCATGACCTTCAAGCATGGCTGTCCTTAAACCTGTCTTCTTTAAACCAAGCAAAGACCCAATTGATTTGGTTTGGCGCTCGTCAACAACTGGCCAAGGTTGACTACCCTCTTTTATCTCAAAGCTTTCCTTCTTATACCTTCTCTGCATCTGTCCGTAACCTGGGTATAATTCTTGATAGTACCCTTTCTTTTTCTGACCATATATCTAATCTCACCCGCTTGTGCTACTACCATCTCCGACGTCTCAAGGCTATCCGAAGATCTGTCTCCTCTCCAGTCTTTACCTCCATTGTCTATGCCTTGATCTCCTTTCTCATTGATTACTGTAACTCCCTCTTTGTTGACCTACCCAAAGTCCATCTCTCCCCTCTACAATCTGTTCTTAAAGCAGCTGCCCGTCTCCCACGATACTCCATATTTCCACATTCATGTTTGAATATCTTCACTGGATTCCTCTTACTGCCCGCATCCAACTATAGGTACTTATATGACTTATTTGTTCCCCCTCCACCCCCCGTGAGAACGGTGATGGTCCAGTCTCGTTCCAACTAAAGGTACTTATGAATATTTGCCGATCTTACCTGGGACTAGCTCCTAAATAACTCTGTGGCCCATCACGTCTTCCTACTTCAGCTAGCTCCCTTCGCCCTCTTCGCTCCTCTGATCGACTTGACTTATTTGATCCCTGAGTGAGAACGGTGATGGCCCAGTCTCGTTCCTTTGTTACTATTGGCCCTTCATTGTGGAATCAGCTTCCTCTTTCGGCCCGGGCTGCAGTACTATCCGGTGGTCCTGCCACAACTTTTCGTTGTCTTTAAACATTGATTGTTCCCCGAGTGAGAACTTGCCTTTTTTCCCCGAGGACTTTCGCACTGATAGCGCCTCTGATTGGTGGGCACTTGGCAGAGGCGTTTATAAGTTTTGAAATACAATACAATGCAATACAATACAATACAATATTGTAGTGTACTGTGTAGTGTGTAATTTGTGTATTAAAGTGATTGTGCAATATATTATAGTAGCAATTAATGAGTTTCTATGACCCTATTGTAATAAGATTAATGAATTTGTTATTTATTTCTAATGAAATATATTACGTCACACATCTTTTAAAGTTGGGACCCCTAGACATGATACAAAATATGAAAATTAATTATTTCATTAACCAGTAGATGAGGGAGCTTCTATTTATCATTGTCTGGTAGAGGCAACCACTATTTGCACCACCCTAATATACAGGGATGTATATAAAGTATGGTAAAGATCAGGGTCAGATATATAACCCAGTTCCCTTTACATACACGACATCGCTGATTAGACCAACAATGTCGTAGATTGCAGAACCACCGTCACGGTGGTTCACGCTTACCTCATAAACTGGCAACCGCACGGTGGCACCGTGCGGTTGCCAGTTTATGAGGTAAGCGTCTTGGTCATTAGGATGCGTTGAGTGTCATATCTCTGTGTACTTTAAGATCTTTGGTATAAGCTACCTTTCTAAGAGGTCGTTGCCTTTATGACCTACTCTTTATGACCTGCTCTTCTAATTACCACTGAGTTGAGGCCAGTGACGTAATGAAGACCGGTTATAATCAGTTGTACTGACGTGTTTGGTGAGGCTTCTGGATCCAAGCCATGATCTCCTACAGTTCTCATTATTCAGACGAGATACCAGACAGACGTCTTTGACTTAATTCATATGACAATTGAAGGGGATTTATGAGGCCAATGGGAGGCATACACTGACGTCAATGTGTGTTGGTGGAGGGAGACTCTGACGTCAATGGTACTATATGGACTGCATTGGGACCGACACTCTCTCGTGTCACTGGGTCATCCAATTTCATTGCTGTAGTGACGTTTCTTAAATGTCAATTTCACTTTATCTACTGTTTATATCTGTCATTTTCACATTTTCACAGCCCTATATATATATATATATATATATATATATATATATATATATATATATATACTACACTACAGCATATATATATATATATATATATATATATATATATATATATATATATATATATATATATATATATATATATATATATATATATATATATATATATATATATATATATATATATATATATATATATATATATATATAGGGCTGTAGTGGTAAAATTAGAGGTGAGTATACGCTACCGGTCAGTTTTCGGAAACAAATTAGAGGTGAGTATACGCTACAGTATTTTGTGAGTATACACTACAGTATTTAATATAAATAAACAATTTTTTGAGGTGAGTATACAGTCTCTAGAGGTGAATATACGCTGTATATCATAAGTCGCTTAATACCCTGATAGATTATATTAACACTGAACTCACTTCAGTGGCTGATTGGTTCCAATCAAACAGACTCTCCTTAAATTTAAGCAAGACCAACTTCATTCTGTTCTGCTCACATAGGAAACCTATTCCTAATGTAAACATAAATATTTGTATCAACAATCAGCAGATAGTTCAAGTGAACTCCTGTAAATTCCTAGGTGTTTACATTGATAGCCACTTAACCTGAAAAGTCCACATACACCATATCTCTAGTAAAATTTCCAAAAGTATTGGGATAATGTATCGTATCCGTAATATTATGCCCCTAAACATCTTACTCAGCCTATATTATTCCCTAATTTACTCCTACTTAACTTATTGTAACTCTGTCTGGGCCTCTAATTATTACTCACGACTGAAATGTTTGTTTGTCTTGCAACGACGTGCAGTCAGAGTCATTTCTAAGAACCTTTATGGTATAGAAAATACTGAATGCTGTTTTTCTAGTTTGAATATATTAAAACTTGACTCTATAAACAAATTTCTAATCTCTATCTTTATGTTTAGATATGAACGTAACCTGTTACCATCAGTCTTTGATAACTATTTTAAGAAGCATATTGGTTGTCATCCTCATAATACCAGATCCCAAGCTGGCTTCTACAGCGCCTTTGCTAGGACAAACACAAGATCATTTGCAATTAAGCTTACTGGCCCATCAATATGGAATTCACTTCCTCTGGACATCCGTTTGGTGCCATGTTTATCACTATTTAAAAAAATGCTAAGACAGTTTCTATGTTTAAAATGATTGCGCTTGGCACAGTTGGCAATTAATTGTGCGCACATTGATATAACTAATTTTTGTAAGTTCATGTTTGTTGACATGGACTTGACTAGTTAAGTAAGCATACACTTAATTCTCTTGATTGGGATGTGCTTATTTTGTGTGTATTTATTTTACCAAGTTCTTTTCTGTAATCCTGTTTACAGTAATAGGTGCTCGGCTGAGCCATGCTGATCATCTGATGCATTTTCTTTTCGATTTTTGTTTGTTTTTGTTTTGTTTGCATTTTCTTGTATTTTCAACTAGTCCTTTACTTTTCATTCATACTATACCTCAAGGACAGCATTTTCAGGGCCTGGTTTTGTCCCCATCATTTTTCTTTTTCTTCTTTGGTGCCATCTTATTACTATATAACAAATAGGCAGCCCTAATTAAGCGGGACCTATGTCCCTTTTGGGCTTTCCCTATTGTATCCCGAATGTTTTTACATTCCGATTGGTGCCTACTGTACTTTTGTATTGAATTCGGATCAATAAAGTTGAATTGAATTGAATTGAATATATATATATATAAAGCAGCACTTCCTATTTTCATGCAGCTGTATATAATAGCAGTCTACTGGTAATAATACTGTTACTTTTGTTACTATAATTACCACACCACGACTATTGCCATAACTACTGCAAAGACCATACTTACTGTGACTTTTGCCATTACCATGACTCTTACCAATACCATGACTATTACTATTATCATGACAATTATCATGAATAAATATTACCATGACTGTTATCATTACCATGACTATAGGCAGGGTGAGAATTGTTGGGGGTTTGGGGTTCCAACCCCCAGTCTTTCTTAGGACCCAGTTAAGACTTCATTGCACACCCCAGGGGTCGGTTCTACCCCCCCCCCCATCCCCAGTTGTGCTAGTGCGATTATATTGTGCATATATTTTATGATTTTCTTTCACAATTCACTTTGTGGGTTACTAATAAAGTAATGCTCTGGTTTATTGTGAGATTTGTGACCATATGAATTGTATACTAATAACTTTGGTGATGTCATCACTTTGAGAAGTTTAAGCTTTCTATTGCATTTTTGAATTTTCTTAGTTTGCAAAACACGAATAAAATATTCAACTCCACATGGATCAAACTCATCAAAGTCTGACCCCCTCCCCCACTATTTTTTCTACAATTCTCACACTGACTATAGGCTTATTATCAGATCTATTACCATTATTGTTACTATAACTATTTTCGTGACTTACAACGACTATTACCATGACTGTTGCCATAACTGTTACCATGACGTATTAGGCCTACCATGATTATTTCTATAAGAGGAATTAAAGAAAAATAATACAAACAAGGAAATGTGCACTAACGTCATTTAATCTTTAAAACCTTCCAAATTGATATTTATTGAAAACAAAGCACGATACACTAGACTGGAAAATTAAAACCTGTATGAGCTCATTTTATCAAGGTACACTTTAATTTGCGTCACATATTGAAAACATTTCCTCATAAAGCATTCGAGTCCGCTGTCTGTCTGCTCTTTCGGCAAATCCGATCAACACAAAGTGTAGTAGAGTAACAGAGGCTTACAATACCGGTACTGTGATTCTAGTAGGCCTATTAATGAGGTCTGACATGTAGGCTATGATGCAATGAAATACGACAGATGAATAATAGGGGCCTATGGTAGCAAGTGAAAATGTGCAACCTTATAATAGATTAGTTTTATTGCAACGTAACGATCTAATTGTTCGACCCAAACCCGTTTAACAGTCTACAGACAGATCAGAGTTTGTGACAAGAATCATCCTAAACCAACGGAACGATGTCAATCGTGGTTGTTGTGAATTTCTATTTTGTATTTAGTTCCCTAAAGTGTTTCACTTCCATGTATTTGGGTTCTTACTGACTACAATTGTTGCACGAGTTTTAATTTGCTTATTTAAGGGGTGAGGAGAAGTCATATGCATCGCATAGGTTATGGCTGCATTATAGCAGTCTTGTTGTCACTGGCATAAACTTGTCAAAATTTTTTTGGGGGAGCGGCATTTGGTTATTCATTCTACACTTGTTGCATTGGATGTACAGTCCATCTCAATTATTGGGGGGCACGTGCCCCAGCTGTGCCCCCGCTGCCCCCTCACGGTCTTGTTGTCAAGATCTTAAACCTCAAGACCAAGACCAAGGCCAAGACTTTGAACCTCAAGACCAAGATCAAGACTTTGAACCTCAAGACCAAGACTTTGAACCTTGAGACCAAGACCAAAAAATCACAATCAGGTCAAAATTTCTATTCCTTAGTAAAAAATTGTAAAATCGCAAAAGTCACTATTTTAATGAAAACGTCTTTTATTTTATCCAAGTAAATTGACTTTAAATGCAGACTGCAGAGAATTCCAAAGTCGTATTTACAAAAGTCCTTCCTGCGGAATGTTATTCCAAATGCCTTTTGTATTTTATAAAACCCAATTCGCTCAGAATTTTTACCAAGACGTGCCTTGTGGGCCTTATAAAAATTCAGCCATGTGAAAGAATACGTTCTACAGATGCTGAAGTTGCTGGCACGGTACTGGCCCGCTATTCCGGGGTCCGGTATTCCGGGGTCCAGTATTCTGGGAGTCCGCTAACACTTCTTCATACCCATGGCTGCCTCAGGTCTAGCTTAAGGGACTGCTAAAAATATGTATCTTTTATGTATGTATATATGTATGTATGTATATATATATATATATGTAGGCCCTATATATATGTATGTACGTATATATGTATGTATGCATGTATGTATGCATGTGTGCATTTATATGTGTATTAATGTATCTATGTATGCATTTATGTATGTATGGCATTGTATGCATGTATGTATGTATGTATGTATGTATGTATGCGTGCATGTATGTATATATGTTGTATGTATGTATGTATATACCAGACCCTGGAATAGCGGAACCCCGGAATAGCGGGCCGCGGAAAAGCGGACCGGAACCAGAATGGTACCGGCCCTCTGTTCCGGGGTCCGCTATTCCGGGGTATAATGTATGCCCTATATATACATACCTACAAACATACAGAGATACATATATTCATACATACATGTATGTATATATGCGCCTCTGAATGGTCTACACCGCGAGAGGCGCTTTATAAATGCCCATATACAATACAATACAATACATACATACTTACATGCCATACATGCATACATGCATACATGCCATACATACATACATACATACATATATGCATACAAACATACATGTATGCATGCATTCATACATACATACATACATACATATAGGCTTATAGGTGACATTCCTAAGTTTGCCCACATTTCTGCCTTTATCCGTGATTCCCTACGCTGGCTCCCTGCTCAACAGCGAATTCAGTTTAAAACCCTCACTCTCATGCGCAACTGCCTTACTGCCTCTGCTCCGTCTTACCTAATGAATTTTTGCAACCCAGTTTCTTCCTTGCCTGCGAGGGCTTCCTTGCGATCTTCGGCTCGCGGCCTTATGGCCGGTTGTCCCTCGCATGCGATCTTCCACGGCACAATCCAGAAGTTTCGCCTATGTTGGCCCCTCTGCTTGGAACTGTCTCCCCTTGTTTCTCCGCCAAGAGCTTCTTGCCCTCTCTCCTCTCCAGTTCCGTAGACGCCTGAAAACTTTCCTTTTTTGCCGGTGCCGGTGTCGCGTGACAGACTATCCCCCCTAAAGCGTATCCCCCCGGATGGAATAAACCGGTTTAGAGTATCCGGTGGGATGAACCATTCTATCCCCCCTCGTCATACGCATCACGATAGCCTCGACGAAATTACAGTCAAAATCACCAAAAACAAAGTAAATTGATTTCAGGTCGACGTACAAACTAAAGATACGCAATTCAAAAATTTTATGTGTACAATAAATCCAAACAGTACGACTGAATACACTTAGAAACCGCCAAAAATGCAAACTAAACCGAATACTCCATTTCGCTAAGGGGATACGCATGTATGGGGGATATTCTATTTCGTGACAGGCATTGATGCGGGTTGAAAGCGCCGCTGATTTGAGTGGCGCTATATAAGTTTTCGGTTACAAATTACAAATTACAAATTACAAAATTACATACATACATGTTTGCATGTATGTATGTATGTAATATGTATGTATGTATTATTTCTGTATGTGTGTATGTATGTAGGTATGTATATATAGGGCATATATAGCAGGCCCGGAATAGAGGCCGCACACCATAAGAATAGCCTAGAAGCTTACCATAATGAAAAAGTGACGGATTACAGTGATCCATCTTGCCCCAGGATTGGGGCAATTAAGATGGACCATAATTTAAAAAAAATTAATTAGAAAATTCTCCTCCCCAAAAGGAATGCAATCAAATTTGTGTTGCCCATGGCTATGTTACCTCGTGGGCTAGGAGTAGAACAAAAAATGTTCTTTTGTTACACATTTATGGCTTTTTAAAACCGAAAATTCCTTACAGGATCCATCTCGCCCCTAGTTCCCCTATCACTTTTTCGGAAATAACCATGTAAAATATAGGCCTACTAGAAGTAAACGTACGTGTAGCATAAAATATACTTGAAATAACCGTGTAAAATATACTAGAAATGACCGTGTAAAATATACATGTAGGCCTACTAAAAACAACCGTGTAAAATATACTAGAAATAAACTTGTAAAATAGGCTATAGGCCTACTAGAAAATACACGGTTACTTCTAGTATATTTTACACGTCTATTTCTAGTTAGAGGATTTGCCCGTCATATGTGATGGGTTGTCTCTGTTTCGTGAACAATGCAACATAAAGCTGGCCACGTGGGTTAGCGGGCCCGTTGTGCCTGCATTCGCCCGATGCAGGCCTCGAGTTACATTCAACAGCGCAGCCCGTGTCCCTGCATCGCCCACGCGCATGCATCGTGCTCGCCCTATGCACGTTCCAAACATTCCATTAGCGCTTATAGAGGGACACACGGAACGGGCCATCTATATAAAGAGAAGAGTCTGTCACAGCGTGTTTGACCGGGATGCATTTCTACAGTTTTCGAGCTTTTCACTCGAAACCTTAGCTACTGTGTCGGGGTGGGCATGACACACCCAGTGTGAGGCTTCGCGTCCCCCATTTTCAGCGCTACCATGGTTTCCCGGGCCAAAACTACCTGGCCAATGCATTTTCAGCTGGTAAAAAACTTACACTCAACCTATTTTCACTCGCCAGATGGCGCCGCCGGGTTAAGCAGCTACGGATTCGCTAGAGGGATTGAAACTTTCACTGAACTAAACCCGGCCAACGCCGGGTTAAGTAGTGTTTTGTTGCTTATTTGCTAGAGGGATTGAAACACCCAAAACGCCGGGTTAAGCAGTTTCGCGTCCCCCGTTTTCACCGTTACCTTGGTGTCCCGGCCCAAAACCTCCGAAACCCGGGCAACGCCGGGTAAACCAGCTAGTTATATAGGCCTATATGGATATTTTACACGGTTATTTCTAATAAATTTTACGCAGTTATATTTCTAGTAGGCCTATATTTTACACAGGCCATATAGGCCTATAATTTACACACGGTTATTTCTAGTAGGCCCTATATTTTACACGTTTAGTTCTAGTATATTTTACACGGTTATTTCTGGTATATTTTACACAGCTATTTCTAGTATATTTTACATGGTTATTTCTAGTAGCCTAGGCCTATATTTACACGGTTATTTCTAGCAGTGGCGGCGATCTTGTCTGAGAGGTGGGGGGGGGGACAAAGTCGGCCATGGTCTGGTCGATGAAATTTTGGGGGGACACTTCTGCTCATAAATTTTATTTTTACCTCGTCTGGTCAGAAACGCTGCGAAAACCCTCACGCGCAATTACATTTCTCCGCCTTTTTTGGTGTTTCTTCAAAATGTCGGGGGGGGGGGCAAATATGTATGGAGTGTCCCCCCACTCTTAAAGGTGGGGGGACATGTCCCCTCTGTCTCCCTAGATCGCCGCCCATGATTTCTAGTATATTTTAAACGGTTATTTCTAGTATAGACTTTGTGTGCTATATGACGAAAATCTGTATAAAATATTTTTCCTATCGACGTCATGTGGGTAGGCCTAGTTGTAGTTTATAGTGTTTAACTACATCTTTATGGCTGCCAGGACCGTTGACATCGTCGTTCTCCTTTATCCGGGCTTGTGACTGGAACTAGGCTACTTGTAGGTGGTCTTTGTAAGGCTTAAGTGATTTGAACAATTTAAGTGCCATAGCCTAGTTCGTAAACAGTCGAAGAGAAATCGATGCAACGATTCAGAAGCACTGCAGAGCACTGCTAGGCTACTAGCACGGTATGAATAATTATTTATAGGCCCTACCCAGCTAACACACCCAGACGGGACCCATACGGGATACCCGGCGGTTTTTGTCCGCGGTTTCCGTACGGGACCCATACGGGATATCCCGCCGGGCATCCCGGTTCTTTCCCAGTTCATTCCCAGATGACTAAAAAGTGATACCCAGTTTAGCACAGTTCATGGGCGGCAAACCCAGGGGTCCAGAGGGACAAGACCCCTTTTAACAGTGGGGGAGGACACACCATACATCTGCCCCCCCCCAAATTTTGAAGAAACACCAAAAAAGTCACCCCAGTTTTTTTTCTCTTTTTGAGCAGATCAGTTCAAAACTCTTTTTGACCAGATCAGTTCAAAAGGGACAAGACCCCCTTGAACAGTAGGGGGACACACCATACATCTGCCCCCACCGACCCCCCAAATTTTTTTTAGGAAACAGCAAAAAGTCACCCCACTTTTTTTATACCTCTTTTGAGCAGATCAGTTCAAAACTCTTTTTTGACCTGATCAGTTCAAAAACGTCGCCCCCCACCTGTCAAACAAGAACTCCACCAGTGGCACAGTTTACAGTATAGTATGTAAACTGTACTGTAAACTGTGCTATATAGTTAAAGCAATAAATAATCAACAAAAGCGTTAAATGACACATCAATTTAATAAAGTCAATTTAATAAAGTAAAGTAATCATGCAGTCGATCTGCTCTGTAATTTCATTTAACAATAATGTCATCAGCAGTATTGGTGAACTCCTGATCAACACTGATCGACTCTGACTCGGTCTCTTTGAATGGCGCCGATTTCAATAGTTGGTGGCCTCCAGTGCCATGATCCCTACCATTACCAAACCAACTGGCCAACTCGTCTTCAACCATTTTCCTCGTGCTGTCCTTTGTAGCAATATTATGTTTTACCGAACCTGAAATTTCAAACATGCAACATTTAGATTTAAAATAACAAGTTACAAAGAACAACAACATTTAGATTTAAAATAACAAGTTACAAAGAACAAGAATTAAGAATTTGATGTGCTCTGATTTGTATTGTAAAATGATATTATTCCAACAACTCTTTCTGTTATTAAATGACAATATTTAGAGACACTGCCTGCACAATGTTCAAGATTAGAAAAGTCAAAACAATGTCGAAGATGTCTTAGCCTAAAAAATGCAATAAGTAATGTTTCAATGGTTTAGCACTTAATAAAACAGTCATTAGACTATTGAATGTTTTTATTTGAAACAAGCATAAATAGTTCCCACATGCCAACTGCATCATTTCGTTTGACGTCACAACTTGATGAATTTTCTTTACTATCATTAGCAATATCTCATTTATTTGAGTAACAAGGCAAAACATCCATTGGAAGCAAGAAATAAAGCTGAAATTGATAGCTTGCAATTGAATTATAGTCAGCTGTTCATCAAACTTTAATGAGTGACAAGTTATTAGCAGTAAAAATTACACTTGATTCAAAAAGTATTATATGCAAAATACATACCATAAATGTCGAACAGCTTCAATGACTTGAATGTCCTCTTGCCTCGCTGCCCTGTCACACCGAAACGTCGAGCTGGATCGTTTCCAAAAATGAACTTCATGTTTCGTCTGATGAATTCTCACAAATCATTTCCACAGTTATCCACGAGTACTTGTATCTAAACAATAAAAGAAGAAGCAGATCAAAGCAGTTTAATCTTAACAATCTGAGCAGTCTTGTTGTCCAAAGTCTTGGTCTCCAGTTCACTCGAGTTCGTTTTAAAAAGTCTTGGTCTTTAGGTTCAAAGTCTTGGTCTTGAGGTTCAAAGTCTTGGCCTTGGTCTTGGTCTTGAGGTTTAAGGTCTTGACAACAAGACTGAACAAAAGACAAGGAAATCTTCTAATATTGCAATTTGACACGTTTTAAGAAAATGCTGGCCTTTTCAGTTAAATGTCGATATTTAAAAAAATATTTATGTACACATCTAACTTTATGGACACAAAGAAATAGAATTTAATACAACCTATTAACAGCAAGATAGAAAACTGCATGCCCTAGAAATTAGCAGCGAATCATACACAAGGCTTTAAAAACCATTTAAACAGTAAAAAGACTCATCAATATTTTCACACCAATATTTTCATCGTTGAAGTGTCAAGCACCTTGTCCTCCACGCTCGACAAATCATCCTCGGTTTCGATGGGAAATTGCATGGCCTCAGGCAGCTCCGTTGCCGCAAGTCCGCCTGCTGCATTCAGTTGCCTCGAAATCGACTGCAGCGTAGATGAATGTAGTTTCTGAGTTTGCTGCAACTCCTCCAGACTGGCAAGATATTTTTATCACGAGTCTGCTACTAAAATCGCCACCTACAAAATCAAGTCTACACAGATAACCATCATACTTCGATTTATGAACACTACGGTGACAAAAGAAATCTTCAAAAATGTAGTAAGTAAGTGATTAGCTGTAACACAAAAATGTGCTGACACTTTTGATTGCAATGCAAAACTTTTGGGAATCCCCAGTGCTAGCATCCTAAATTCATATTTATCAGTTATGAATTACTACACAAATTTGATCAGTGACTATCGGTACTATGTGTCAACACACTTAAGGGGCTGAAAGGATAAATATATTCAACAGCTTATAATCCATGGCAAACAGTAGTAAAAACAATTTGATAATTTAAAGACACATTCACGATATGACCACACAACTACTGAATCATTAAAAATTGATAGAAATGAAGCAACATAATTATTCCTTATAACAAATCAAATGTGTAACCACTAAAGATAGCTAGATTTTAATCAATGTAACAGAACAAGAAATATATGTTGCCTGATATAAAAGAAAATTGGGTGATACAAGGGAATATTGATAATATCCCAATACTGCTCTAAAGACAATTTTTCAAAGAACCGCTTAGGATCAAATTGGTACCATTGCTTCAGTATTCAACACGTACCAGTTGTTCGAATGACTGGTGTCTTTGAAGCACCAAGAGGCCTTGGTGATTGGCAGTTGATATTCCGAACAGCCTGTATGGTTGTCTGGACGACTCAGCAATTGGTAAAGCCCACTGCACAGCGTTGACTAATGTAACATAATAAAACAAAATGTAATCATTACACCCGTCATTACAGGCTGTTACCAAGCTACTAAGAACTAGTGAATGCAAAGCTTAAGAGTGAATCATTCATATAAAAGTAACTAAGAAACCATTTCATTCTACAGAATCATGGCCTTTTTAATATGTTTATTCAACACGCACTCCCGTTTAAAATATTCGAATTGCACCTTGTTTTCGATTAGTTGATTAAGGATTGCAGAGATATGATAACTACATCACAAAGACAATTAAATGGTTGTGTACTTGAAAATTTCTCAGACTAGTCTTCAACGTTGTCGACTCTTGTTGCATGAAGCCCTGCAATATCGTCATTCTCATCTTCACAGAGTGCAGTACTTATTGATCTCGACAACTATCCAGTTTTGATGGTCACGGCAGCTGCAATGTTTAATTCAGCAGCAATGACGCTAGTTTTCAAGTTTATTGTAAACGTTCAACAATGTATAAGCTAAATTTAAAGGATACTATGTTCAAATGAAACTTTAAGCTAAATTTATAGGAAGTTTAAGCTAAACGTTCAAGTATAATCTATGAAACTTTAAGCTACATTTATTGGATAAATGTTCAAAATGTTTAAATGAAACTTTAATGTGACTTTACTGAGAGATGTCAACATCTAACATGGATAAACTTGAAAACTAGAGTCACTGCTGCTGAATATTTGTCGATGTGCTTTCATTTAAATAGCCTTATTGGTGTCTGGACGCTAACTAGTGTCAAGGTCCCTCGTGCAAGGACTTCGATCGATGGTTCAGCATCGTGCTTTTGCCATCCTTGACCCTTCCCTTTGGAATGACCTGCCCCCCTCTCTCCGTAGCAAGATATTGCTTGGGATCTCGCCTTCTTCTCTCCGCTGCCTAAAGACCTTTCTTTTCCCTCGGGGCTGACACGCTGGGAGCGCCTCTGAATAGTCTATGCTGTTAGAGGCGCTTTATAAATAATCGTATAAGATAAGATAAGAAGGTGCGACCTCTTGTCACACAGTAATACATAGCCCCTTGAATTTGAGTCAGACCATAACATTAGGACCCTCATAGCGCAAGTTTACCGTACAGTTCATAACCCTAACCAGGGCTGTAGTCGAGGGTATACGCGGGTATACACTATACAGTGTGTACTCACCTCTAGTAGTTATATTTATTTATATACTGTAGCGTATACTCACAAAATACTGTAGCGTATACTCACCTCTAATTTGTTTCGGAAAACTAACCGGTAGCGTGTACTCACCTCTAATTTTACCACTACAGCCCTGACCCTAACCCACTGCAATCTCCGTTTCGTCTATCCCGACCACAATTAAATACAGCATTTACATAAACTGTTAATGTACACAGATATAGGTTCATTAGTATAATAAATATAACGTAATCTTACTTTTCACAGAAACAAATCGCGATCTGTCAAATATTTGTACATTCGAAACGGCAGGCACACAAAATGGCGGACTGGCGGTAGAAATACGAATACCGGTAGGAGGCGCCACTGACACGGGGTGGACCGCAAGGGTCCCGTGTGTAAACCGGGGACAAAAACCGCGAGAATTCCGTACCGTCAAACCGGATGAATCCCGCAAGGGACCCGTGCGGGTGTGTTTGCTGGGTACTGTGCTACTAGTAGCTAGAGCACAGGCCTTTGAACATAGTCTACATAGAGTCCATAGAGTAGTGGTAACATCACTGGCGTGAGGTGCAGTAGGTAGCGGAATCGCCTGCCGTAACCATCTCAATGTCCACTCAGCCTATCAATTCGCGAGATGGCGCGTTTGTGAAAATGAGATGTAGGACGTGATGGGCGCCTTGCAAGGCTGCCGTATACAGTTAAAATTCGACTCCTGTAATAACTTGTGATCATCCGTTCATACTGATTTGTAATCATACTGCGTAATTGTCAGTTTGAAAATATTAAACGAAGATTATTATTATTATTATTATTATCATCATGATGTCGTTAAACAGTTAGATCCAAATCCACTTTTCACCGGCGGTTTAATGCATCCTATCTATGATCATATACTACTTTTTTCTAGGTCTGCTGCCCGGTTACTGCACTATACATTTAAGCGGATGTTTACGTTCACCGTCCTAAGACCATATGATTTTATTGATCCGCCCCTGCGCTCGATGTAAAATATATTGTTCACACTTGTTTAGTTAAAAAGTCTCGCGGTATTCAGTTAAGAAATACCCTCTGGTGCGGAAAATGTCGGGAGGTGGAACGGAAAACAGTTCCGTTCGGAATATGGTGGAGGAAGAAGAGGATGATCGGTCGAGTGGCAACTTAATCGAAGGATCTCCTGTCAACTGCACTGCAATTACACCAATCATTCGTATGGCAATGACATTTTTCACGTGACTGCTCTTTGTGTTTTAGTTCATTCATTCATTCATTTTGATAAGTTATATAGCGCCTCTTCAAGAAGCCTAACCAGAGGTGCTCCCAGTCAAGCCACGGTTAAACAAAGACTTAAGGAGTCTGTAGAAAGCAGATGAGCTGCCTCGTAGAAATAGCGCAAAAAGGTCAATGGGACAGTATTGTATTGTATTGTATTTAAACATTTATAAAGTGCCTCTAGTAGGGTGAACCGTTCAGAGGCGCTCCCAGTGCGCAAGGCCGAGAGAAAAGAAATGTCTTGAGGAAAGCAAAAGAAGACGAGAGGTTACCTCTTAAAATTTGAGAGCGAGTAGAAGGAGAGAGTCTATTCCAGAGAGAGGGACCAATTGAGGCAAAAGATCGGGACTTCGCCATAGCTGTTCTAGAACGAGGAACTGAAAGATCCAATCTGCTTGAGGAGCGAAGTGGATGATGCGAGGAGACAGAAAGAGGCCGGTGAATTACATCAATTAAATATTTGGGGACGAGACCCCGCTGTGTCTTGGACACAAGAATGAGGATTTTGAATTTAATACGTGCAGAGAGAAGAAGCCAGTGCAGTTGCTCAAACATGAAGGATGAAATGCGTGAGTAGCGTGGCAGACGTGGTATTAATGCAGCTGCATTTAGGACTGACTGCAGAGGCCTGAGATGGACCTTAGGAAGACCAATTAGAAGCGAATTGCAGTTGTCAATCCGGGAGCAAATGAAAGCATGGACCAGCGTTGTGAAAACAGAGGATGAGACAGATCGTCGAACAGCCCTGAGACGCCTTAAGTGGAAGTAGGAAACACGTGTGAGGTTAGAGATGTGATCTTTGAAGGAGAGAGCTATCAAGCCTAGCATCCAGGTCACACACACTTGATGAAAATGAGTAGTGTGGAAAGATTTCCGAGAGGAAATTAGGCCAGAGAGTGACTGTGTAAATGCCATCAGTAATCGCTCCACATTCATGAAATTAGACATGATACTTCTGTGGCGATGCAGTGTTCCTGGCAAATATATTCGTCTCGTGCCGTCTTGATTTATGCAGTATCCCTGTAGTTTATGGCACAAAAGCAAATTTTTCCAAGCGGAAAAGGGTTCAGAACAGATTAGATAGGGTTAATACCCATTCTTGTCAATATGATCATATTACCACAGTTCTTAAATCATTGCATGGCTCCCTGTGGAGTAGCAGATTAGTTTCATAACTGGTAGAAAATGCGTTACAAAATATTGCATTTATTTAAGTCGTAGTGTACTATCTTAATTGTTAGCATGTTCTGATTATAATGAGTACTTGCTTATACTTACTCTTTTTGGTTCTTTGATTCAAAAGTCTGGAAGCATGGCTTTTGCTGTTGCGGGGTAAAGCTTCTGGAAGACACTTCCACAATCTGTTCATGCTGCTAACTTCTTAATGTCATCTCGTTCTTGACAGAAGATGTGCTTCTTTCAGCATGCACATCCCCCTTAGACTGAATTTAAGTCTCATCAAACTAATCCTTGAAATTGGCCAGAAGGGGAATCTGTTTTCGGTTCTACTGATTGATGCTGAGTGCATTATTAGAATGGGTTTATAGAAGTGCTAAGAGTAGATTGAATTAGAATTGTCAAGGCACCCTTGTAACGGCATGGGCTGTGTTACGGCGCCATAGAAATTGTCGTCATTATTATTATTATTATTAGTTTAGTTTCTGCAGACGTCTGATAAAGTCAGATGAAGATTTTACATTGGTTTTTGCCAGTCTTGTTGTCAAGACCTTAAACCTCAAGACCAAGACCAAGGCCAAGACTTTGAAACTCAAGACCAAGACCAAGACTTTGAACCTCAAGACCAACACCAAGACCAAGACTTTGAACCTTAAGACCAACACCAAGACTTTGAACCTCAAGACCGAGACCAAGACCCAAAAAATCACATTCAGGCCAAGACTTCTTTTCCTTACAAAAAATTGTCAAGTTGGACTACCGGTACTCGCTTTTTTAAAGAAAACGTGAGTCTTTTATTTTATTCAAGCAAATTAACTTTAAATGCAGACTGCAGAGAATTTCCGAACTCGTATTTACAAAAGTCCTTCATGCAAAATGTTATTCCAAATGCCTTTTGTATTTTGTGAAAACCAATTCGCTCAGAATTTTCTGACTAAGACGTGCCTTGTGGGTCCTCATAAAAATTCCGCCATGTGAAAAAATACTTTCCATAGGTGCTGAAGTCGCTGGCACACACAGTAGCTTTTCAAGCACTGGATTTAAATGTACAAATCATGAGCCTTTTTTAAATGCTCCCGTAGTTTAACAGACCGTCTGGCTCAGAAAAAGTCATGGCAGGGCTTCCAGATACAGCATGACTTAGTTGCTGCTGCCGCTGGGTTTTCCTGACCAACAAGACTTGTGTTACCGTCCGTAGGTATTTGTCATAGGCTATGATGCAAACAGGCTTGATAAATTTTAAATTCTTGAGTTTTGTTAAATGACTGTTCATATTGACAGCCGTTCTTGGTCTTGGTATTGTGAGACCTCACTAGACCAAGACTTTTAACCTCAAGACCAAAACCAAGACTTTGAACCTCAAGACCAAGACCAAGACTTTGGTCTCAAGACCAAGACCAAGACTTTTAAAAACGAACTCGAGTGCACTCGAGACCAAGACCTTGGTCTCGAGGACGACAAGTCTGGTTTTTGCAGACTACTATGTTGCTTAGGTTTATGTGAAGACTCTGACAAGCTTGTTGGGGTGGCTTTGGTGAATGTGGCTGCTGCATTGTTGCTGGTCCAGTTGCCAGGAACTCCCAACTCACTACCTGTAGCCTTGCAAGATCCAACTGTTGTTCAAGCATGGCCTTAAAACTATGCAGGGAAACAGAGAAACTACATTCTCTATCAGTGCAGTTTGCTGTTGGTTACTATAGGTTAAGTGGCATGTTAGTGTTGTATCTTGCATCATCGATCCCTTTACAGACCGAAAAAGGTGTGTAAGTATATTGAGGGCCCTCTGTAGCACTTGTAACACATTTCGACCAAGTGCATTAAGTTAGTTACGTAAGCATGTATATGCCGATCTGGGCCAGAATCAGTTCAGAACCTCTCAGATGTCTAAGTTCACAAGAACTTCATCTGCATAGCTGAAAAAGTCTCTACTCTCTGCTTACAATTACTATTATTGTTATTATTATTATTATTATTATTATTATTTTACCAGAGAATGGTCCTTCAGGATTTACAATATTTGGGATGGCTTTTTCTTGGGATTGATAGTCTTTGTTGATGTCATGCTCATTAGCCAGCATGCTGTGAAAAGTGATTGCAATGAAGTTCTGGATGGGTATAGGTAAGCGCTGATAGACAAGTGTAGTTGCCCTGTTGTCTCCAATTATCTGAGAAGGCGATGGCTAGGGCTGTTGAAGAAAGACAGGCCTTCTTAAGTTATTGGGCTGAGAGTTAGTTTCGAAGGTCAAGAGCACAAAGCAGTATGCAGGTAGAATAGTAGTGTAATTGACTGTTTTTCTTTCAGCAGCTAGTGGTAGGGAGTTCCAGGCTACTGGACCAGAATTAATGGAGCAGTAAAAAGGACTTACCAGCTTGTCAGAGTCTTCACATAAACCTAAGCAGCATAGTAGTCTGCAAAACATATGTTAAAATCTTCATCTGTCTTTAAGCCAGGTGTATTGATAGTTCTTAAGGGTAAGCTTATTTTGATGATGCTGTGACTAGTAGCAGCTCCTGCAGCCTCAGCAGATGTGGAGTGAAGTTTCAGCCAAGGTGTCAATGACAGTTGCATCCCAGGCCATACATTTCCCATTCTCCAACAGGATAAGAGCAGCACCACAGGACCCGGACAAGACCCGTCTGGCTCCTTCGTTGCAGGAAAACCAGCCTTGATGAGGTCATTCCAAATGATGTAATTTATAAGGGCATGTCTTGCTGTCTGACCAAGTCCCAGGTGACGTGAAAGGCCATGAGAACCATCTGCTGTGATCAATGCATCACAGGGCTGTTAGTGTTGGCACAAAGATCAACCCCAAGGCACAGGCCATGTCCTCAAGCCTTAGACTACAGGCACTGATGAGTAGTGCCAGAAGCCAATCGCCTGAATACGGTGATGTAACTATTCTTCCTGGACCTTGATAAAACACTTTTGTCTTGTTGATATTAGCAGTAAGCTAAACTTGCAGCTAAGCTGATGAAGGCATAGCTGCTGTAGTTCTGCTCAATAGTTTTATCAACTGTCACTGCATTCATTACTTGAGCACAATGCTGGTGATGCCCTGATTATTGATGGAATTTCATATTTCATTTTAAATCATAAACATGTTTCCTCCTCTTGTATTTACAGCATTCCCTTCCTGTCGTTCGATATTGGCTTTCATGAGTTTCCTTGGCTTCATCAACGTTTATTGTCTGCGTGTCAACCTAAGTGTTGCTCTGGTTGAGATGGTCAATGGCACAGCAGAAGCGGAGAATAACAACGGCAGCAGTGGCAGACACACAGACAACACCTGTCCACGTGCTGACAATTCTTCAGCTGATGATCATAAGGTAACAGTTTAGCGTGAATCAACCAACCTTCAACAGCCAGTCATGTTCATTATAACAAACGATCAGCAATTCTTAATGACTAACACAGCTGAGTCAGTGAACGAGCTTATTCAAATATCTATTCAGGGCTTTAAACGTAACTAAATGTTTAATCATTTATATTTCTTTAGCAAACTAAATACTCTCCGTATGTCTGCCTTCCTCTGACACTTAATACATGAGTACATCTAAATGGTAATGATGTCTTTTTTGTTTTGGTATTTATGTAATTACCTTAGAGCTGTATTGCTAGTTTTTGAGTTGATGTAATTGCTTAACATAATTGCATGAAAGTATATAATTATGGTGTAGCAGAATTCCATTTGCAATTACTTAGAATTCTTCTGTAGGCTGTTGTAATTTATGGACAGGCAAGGTTATGTCACAGTTTATAGTTTAAGGTGGACACAGGAGACAGATCTTCTAAGAAGAATATTTGAATGATAACAGGACGGGCAGATACGTTGCACATGGAGCAGAGAAACAAAGAGTTTGTTATGTTGTCTTAGTTTATGTGTTTTGTATCTGTATGTTTACCATGGTACCTTACCAAGAACCTTGCCAAAGTGATGTTTTAAGACATTACATATATGATTCTGATTAGAGAGTATCCTGGTCATTCTTGATCGGTGCTACAGACAGTAAGACATATGTACAGCATATGCTGCAGCCTATTAAATACTTACATATCCACAATTTCCACATCTCTGTTGTTAATCAGTCATTTAAACTGGCTATGCTATTTCCTGGATGGGTGGACCATGATGGTGGTAAGTGGATCAGAAAAATCATTCTATATTACAAAAATGTTTTCCATAGAATAGATACAATTAAATAAAAGTTCTTCAGGTATCAAAACAAATCATGTTGCTACTGAAACATTTCAATTTAATGGAAAAATTCCTGTGAATTAGAAAAAACTACCATGGGCCCTACATTGTTCATAATTCAATACGTTGTGCATAAATATCCAGCAATTACTGCTGTCTGGAAGCCAGACTGTCAGATTGAAGAGATGTCATCGCTAAAGTCATAAGCACAGCTAAATTGTTATCGGTGAGCCTGGATCACTGCTTTGTTTTTTTTTATAAGTTTCATATCAGATAATGATTGTTCACACCTGCACGTGGAACCAAAACAAAATGTAAATCATTGGGCAAATGCTGTCAAGCTTTAACCTCGGCTATGAACAGTGGTTAAAGTGGTTTGGGTGAGCTGTGGGAACTCAAAAAAAGAGTTTTATTGGAATGCATGCATGAGCAGGGGGAATGCAAGCAAAGAATTTCAAATTTTGTTTGTACTGATATTCCTGATTGTCGGTTGGCAGAACTAACTTCTCTTTGATGACAACCTCATCATTTGGTGTGCTATTCGATGGTGAGTTATAAGTTGTCGGATCACAGGACTGCTGGCAATAGAGTACTTGAATTTCAGATTTTGATTAGTACTTTGATATTGTTGAGACTTTGTGACAGGCAGTTTCTAATTAATTCTAATAGTTAAATGATTTTCTGTTGAACATTATATCTATGAAACTTTCATAACTATTTTAGTTTTGATACTGTAAGTCCAGATTTACACAGGTGCAGTTCTGAAGATAAATATTGAAAATGTAAATTCATTTCATTTTTGCTGCATTGATGTCAGATGCAGTGTTTGTGGAAGGAGAATATGCAGCCTAATTCTGAACATAGTTGAATGAAAAATCAATGTTTTCCAAGAGTTTTTCATATCTCTACAAATATCTACCATGATAGTTTTCTTATTGTCCACAAATTTAGTAACATCATATTTTAAAATATTTGTTGGTGGGTTATACAGCTATAACCCACCAACGAAACACTTTGTTTTTCTTAAATAAATATGTATTTTATGCATTGGTAATTAAACAATTGGCCTCAAAAGCATGGGTGCTGGAAAAAGATGATTCTTCAATTGAGATGAGAATAGAGAAGAGTTGCTTAACACTAAAAGCGACTGGGAAACCAATACAGCTCATCGTTAAAGTGTTAAGCAGGTTGTATGAATTCCACTTATGTGGACCAGTGTGTAATAAGGCAAAATATAAGCTTTTTTTGAGAAATTGGATTAAAAAGTGGTAAGAAAAAGCTGATCATAAGTTTCACCACGTAAGGTAGCTCATTACTAAACATCAAATGCTATGTATTTGAAGATGACAACTTTTAGGCTTGGTGCATATGTATAAGGACAGCAAGGCATTGCCTCCCCGTGCTGACAAATCCACACTGTATCTTTGATGGATCCACAAGTCAACTCATTTTATCTTTACCTATGTTGTACCTTTCTCTTGGAACAGCACATTTGAGAAGTAGTAAAAATGGACTACATTAAGTGTCCTGATACATATTTATATTTTACATGTATGCAAACATGCACCATCACAAAGTGACAATGGCAACATGACATGACATACAAAGGTTACTACACAAGTTAATTGGTTACGTTGTTAGACTGGAGAGTTCAACTGGGATTCCAACATGCAAGGCCTGATACTGGCAGCATTCTTCTATGGATACATCTTCACACAGATACCTGGAGGCTGGCTGGCTGAACGGTTTGGGGGAAAACTCCTTTTGGGATGTGGCATTCTGACAACATCAGTCTTGACCTTGATAACGCCCTTGGCAGCCAGATGGAGTGTTGAGGCTCTGATTGCTGTTCGAGTACTTGAAGGCATTGGAGAGGTTGGTAGCTATCATCTTTCTTGTTATGAATTGAAAGCATTATGCTCTGCACTTTCTAATTGGCGTAGTTGTGTTACATATGCACTAAATGATGAGTAATAATGATGATGGTGATTCCTGATAATAATAATAATGACAACTGAGGTGAAGATGATTGATATAAGTTTTTTGTTGATTGTCTTAGGGTGTTACGTTTCCCTCGATGCACGCCATGTTGGCTAAATGGGCACCACCATATGAGAGAAGTCAAATGGTCACATTCATCTACGCTGGTGATTTTAATAACAATTAGTGCATGAATCCAATCAATCAATCAATAAGCTATCACAGCAGACAGGTCTCTGCAGGTGTAAATCGTAAATCAATCAATCAATCATTCAATCAATTAATCAGTCATTCAGTCAAACAGTGATTTAATAAATTTATTAACCAAACAGTGGTTCAAATATTTAGTAAAGGGAACTGAATATTGAAGAACATAAGTTAAGTTGTGTTGTGTTGTTTGGTTCAGGAGCCCAGCTTGGTACAGTGATTGGAATGCCTGTGTCTGGTGTCCTGTGTCAGTATGGCTTTGCTGGAGGATGGCCTTCAGTCTTCTATGTCTTTGGTAAAGAACTGTTCCAATTGTTTTCATTTAAAATTTTATTTTACTAGCAGTAGTTAGAAACAAATAAAAAATGCGAAATTATGATGAATTCTTTTTCAAGCAGGAACTGGAGTTTATAGAACTTATTGCTTATTTAGATTCATAGGGTCAATTATTATCCAATAAGCTGGTTCCCACAACTTTTTTGGTTGCTGTAGAAATTTGAGATTACATTTATGATTCAGCTCAGTTATAGATTATATAGGAGCACCAAATGCCCTTATCCAGGGAAACTGCACAATGTGGTGATAGGGATTCAATGCTTGATATACTATTCACTGGATCCAGTTGGTATGGTTTGGCTACCAAGGTATGTAAATGTATCCACTGTGCCCAGCATATCACCTGCAGCTGTTGAAAGTACTTGTCCGTGGAGACAATATGTGGTGGTCTGGAACTTTGTTTTTGTCTCACTTGATCTCAAGACCAAATGCCTTGGCCTCCCTTCCCATAACATTCAGCACCAGGAGTAACACACACTTCCAACATCAGCCACATAGTCTAGGTCGGTGAAGACATCTTCCCGATAGTAGTATTCAACATGCCATGGTGGACTGTGAGCTCTACTAGTGCCACAAAAAAGCAAAAAGTTCTGGAGCCATTTACTCCACTGTCAACTCTAAACCAGTCTTCTGACCACACACCTTCAACTTGCGCACAACCCAAGGTGTTGGTATACACGGCATGCATGAGATCGATAATCTTGGCTAGGATGCTCCAATTTTGGGATAAATTCCTAAGTGTCTCCCAATACAGCGAGTCAACTGCGGCCTTAAAATTAACTTATGTGACCTACAGTGGCTGTTGGTATTCCTGCTGGATCTGGATTACAGTGTTCAAAGTGAAAATTCTGTTATGGATCTGTCTGGGGTAAATCCACCTTACTTTCATCTTCTGTGCTTCAGCCTAAAAGATGTTACCTCTGAAAAGATGCAAATGCCATTGCTATTTTCCTGCATTACCCACCCTGTTGAATGACTAAAGAGGTTTTCTTATTAGCATTCTTGATGCAGTTAGAATGAATTATGAAATAAGACTAATTATGCAACAGTTACAACTTACTGTGATATTATGTGTTCCTTCAATAGAGAAAACTGAAATATTCCTGATGCTTTTAGGATCTATTGGCTGTTTGTGGTTTATCGCCTGGATGATGCTTTGCTATGATTCACCTGCAAAACATCCCAGAATCACAGCTGATGAAAGGGAATACATTGAATCCAGAATTGGAGAACAGAAATTGCATGTAATGTGACTCCATATGTTCTTGATACCATTTGCTCTGTAATGATATACTTGTGAAACCATGACATGTAGGGATTGACCGGAAACCGTTTCGGATACTCGGTTCGGCCGGAAATCCCGTTTCCGGAAGTATTCGCCTCGGCAAATATTGTAGACGCAAATAGTTGCAAAAAATTTTCTTAAAAAATTTTTTTTTTCTTTACAAACTTATTCAATAAACTTACGTATATCAAATTATAAATGTTGAACCTTAAAACAATTACACAGAAAACTTCACAACTGCACAGAAATGACTACAATTCAAATTGTATTAGTCACTTAGTACAAGTACACAAATTTATGTTGATAATTTCTTCACATATGGACCAAGTGGTACCGGTTCGTTTCCGGTTCGTTTCCGGCAAATAGTTCATCCAAATACTCGGTTCCGGTTTCCAGTGGAAAATCTCTTTCCGGTCAATCCCTAATGACATGTAAAAGTGACACATCTGTGGTACTGTGTGACACTATGTTGCTTGTAATAAATTATGTTACTGTAACTAAATACTATTTTTGTAACCATTGATGTAACTAATTACTTTTTAAGACGTACAAAAGAATCAGTAAAGGAATACATCTATGAACTACTGGTTTAGGAACAATTAGTTACTTTGCATTACTGTGATGGCAGTACGAGTACTGTTAAGTGTGAAAGTACAAGTTAAGCAATGCTTTTGATACTTGGTGCAGGACAGAATCCTTTGTCTTTTTTAGCTTAACTGACAGAAATGTTTTGATAAAATGCAATCTTTGTTTACTCTTGTAAAAATTCTTAGTATGGCAACCACCAACAAAGAACATGTTGAGTAGTGTGTATGCCTGGCATTTGCTAACCAGTGTAAACACATTAATACCCCTTCTTGTTGTTGCAAAGTGTAAGGAATAAATAAAAGAAGAGTGATCTCTGGGTTTGAATGAAGGATCCACTGGTTAAGTGCAGTCATGACCACTGCAACAATTGGGCAACTAATTTAACCTCCCTACCTACATTGGTACTTGTATATTAAGCTGGGAGAGATGGAAGACGTAATAGGCCTGTTGTAATCTAAGAATTCTTACTATGCCATGACTAGGCATCAATTGATGGCACTGCAAAACTGATCTGCAATTTGATCTGTTCCAGTGGTCATTCCATTGAAACAGAATGGCAGCATAAAAAGTGTAAGCGAGCTGAAAGAAAAACTGTTCAAAATGTTGTCTTATATAGCAGGAAAAATTGCATTTATCAGTCATAACATTCTTCTGTATTAAAACTGTTGTTTTCTGTTATCTAGAATCTGTCTACACCATGGAAAAGTATTCTGCTGTCAGTTCCAGTGTGGGCATGTGCATTTGCTCATTTTGCCAACAACTGGGGCTACTATACTCTCTTAACATGTCTTCCAATGTATATGAAGGATGTTCTGAAGTTCAACATTGCACAGGCAAGACAGTTTCTGAGGCTAACATTTATCTATTGCCTGCTATAGAAAACAACACACATAACGACCGGCTCTGACAAAATGAGTCCTACTTCAGATTTTCCAGATATAAGATTCAGTGAAATAGTTTGTATTCAGTTATGTTTATAACGATGTATCATTTTATTTAATATTCCAAATAGTTTCAGAGATATTGTCCATCGTGATCATCAAGTTAAAGTTAAGAGAAAATATAAATATCAGTAGGACATGTCTTCTCTTAGCAATCAGTACTTATAATGCAACAATTCAAATGAAATCTGGCGAATCTTTTGAAAATCATCTGAAGCCTGCCATAGATATGATTTAATTGCTAGCCATGCAGAGTATAGCTTGCATCATGCCTCAGTCGTTTGCTTCCATTAGTTGACCAACATAGCTGTTGAATAGAATAACTGCATCTGTGTTGAATGATGCATTACTACCAGTAGGCAGTAGTCTGATATGTGTCGTGGCAAAAATCTGCCAAATATCACCATAATACAGTCACCAACATTTCACAATTACATAAGTTTGAAGTATGCTTAAAATTTGATTAAATCACAAAAAGCCGGTTATATAATTTGTCTTGCATTACATTATTAAAAGGCAACTTACAGTTGCAGTTTGATTTTAATCATAAGTTTCGTTTGTATTACAGAATGGTGTCTTATCTGGTTTGCCATACTTGGTCAACTGGATTGTGATGACTATAGGTGGAGTGATTGCTGATCTTTTGAGAAGGAGACATTACCTAACAACACAGACAACTAGAAAGCTCTTTAATGTTACTGGTTAGACACTTATGTAGATATTTAACTAGTTCTAAAGCTCCCTTTTACCTTGTGAAATTTTAGTTCCTTTAATTATGCATGCATCAGGTAACCAAACTAAAATCTGAGAGATCCTTAAAATGGATCTGTGCCTAAAATACTGTAATGCAAGTGGAACTTTTTAAAGCATTAAATAAAAATGTAACATGCAAATAATTTCTTATGCAGGTTAAGGGTCATGTTAACCTAAGCCAAATATTCACTGGTCAATTTACCCACCTATACTGTTTGAAAAGGAAATGATGTTGGCTTGTGGTGAGGGAAAAAAAGACGGGGTCGACCAAGGAAGAAATGGATGGATGAGATTCACGATGTAACTGGCATGAATTTGGAAGAACTAAGAGACCTGACTTCGAACAGGAAGCAATGGAAAATGTGTATCATGACGATCACTAGAGCTCCAGGAGTTGACAGCACAAGGTGACAAGGTGATACTGTTTGCAATTCACAAACTCCACAACTTTAAAACCACAGGCTCCATTTCTACGTCTGCAGTTAACTCTAAATTAGATCTGATTGCAAAATAATCATGGATTGTACCAGTCAGATACATATATAATACACATAAATGTATTATTTATAATATACAGGGGCGCCGGCAGCGTGACGCACTGGACGCACGTGCGTGCACCCACCAAATCAAATCCACACATGGGTTAGGCATCGCATCGATATTTTTGACAATTTCACTGTGTAATTTTGTTTTACCATACAGTATCTTATCTTATCTTATATGATTATTTATAAAGCGCCTCTCACAGCATAGACTATATTCAGAGGCGCTCCCAGCGTGTCAGCCCCGAGGGAAAAGAAAGGTCTTTAGGCAGCGGAGAGAAGAGGGCGAGATCCCAAGTTAAGTAGTATCTTGCTACGGAGAGAGGGGGGCAGGTCATTCCATAGGGAAGGGCCAAGGATGGCAAAAGCACGATGCTTAGCCATCGAAGTCCTTGCGCGAGGGACAAGTAGATCAAGGCGGTATAGATAGTATGTATAAATAATATCATGTGATATCATATGCATGTGTTATACTGTACTTTTATGAGTCACCCTGAGTCATTTTCAGTGTATCACATCAAGTGTATGTATCACACGACAGTATTCTCCGTCCGCGCCCACATGACTTTGCCCTGCCTCCAAAGGACGATACTAATTTTATTTCTAGGGTTCTCTATGATGCCTTAAAGTAGAATCCAGTTTCTCTATGACTCATTTTTATTTACAGTCATGATTGCAAGCGACTCTTGATTCCATTATTCTAAACTGTTGTTTTGTACCATGCATGTTGCGGTGTGACAACGTGTGGAGTTAATAAACGAATAATAATAATAATAATAATGACTGTGAGTGGCAGACAGAGGACGGGGACGGGTGTTAAAAAATCTCTTTTTTGCGTCGGCCATTTTGGAAAAACTTTTTTCTTTTTTTCAATTGGCACTATATCAGGTTTTGTTCAGAATTTCATTCTGAGCACAAAAATGCAAAATTTTTGCTTGTAGCACCAAAATGCACAATAACGACTTTTTTAACGCTAATTGACTGGACTATGTGGATGGGAGGAGACGGAAGGGTGTGCGTCCAATTTTTTAAAGCCTGGCGGCGCCCCTGATAATATATATGGATATACTTATATATGCACAAGAACTTAACAGGATATTTAAGAATCTATTAGAGACACTTAAACTTGGCTACTTGACAGGTATGAGAAAATAAGTTGCAAATGTTTAATAAGCATTTCTTGTAGGACAGTTCAAATTGTCCAGTGGTAAAGTACTTACATACTACAAGCGCATGCATATTAAAGTGATGCCTGCTTGCACATTTTGCATTGCTGCTCAGGTCTCCTGTTGCCTGGCTTATTTCTCATTTCGGCTGGCTTCACGGGTTGCAATCGAAGTGCCACTGTTGGCCTTGTTGTTGGAGCTGTTGGATTATCTGGATTAGCAATGTCAGGATATGGCGTTAACCATTTGGATCTTGCACCCGCTTATGCTGGTTAGTATACCATCACCTGTATTTGGTTCTAAATGTACTTTTATACTGTCTGGTTTTAATGTTGTTTTCTCAGCTAACTACTCATCTGTTAATCTCTTTATGTCTACACCTTCAACCTACTTGGTAAGATTCTTCTTTTTTACTGACTCAATCCTTAAGCTCCTCCATCTTCCCTTAGCTCAATATTTATTTTTCCTCTTTTTCTTATACTATACAAGTATACATGTTCCATGTCAGCAATCTGCCATCTTGACACCTGTTTAAAACCACGTCACTACTGGCTCTGCTGCTACCGCTCTTAGTCTGGTGACGGATACTCGATTGCTTTAAGCCACTACATATAATGCTCTCCTCCCAAACTTCACTTGCTCTACCACTACTCTGTGGTGTTGTATCCCTCCTGAGTAAACCTCTCTTTACTCATCATTTGTTGATTTGCCATTAACTCTTTGTAACAAAGTTCTTGGTCACTCTAATTTGCAGTGATTTTTACCCCATAGTCACCTCTCTTTACTCATCATGGTATATGAGGTCAATCAATGCCTCAGTCAGTCTCTTTTTCAATGCTTTACATTCAGACAAGAAATTTCTGTTGTACTCCCTCAAAAAGTTGGTCAAGTTTTAAGCCCAGGAGATCTTGTCTGCTGCTATCTGCCACTGGATTTCATTGCTATCTGCCTCTGTCTTCATCTTGGCCTCATATGCTACAGCTAATCTTCTGAACACACATCTTTTGGTTATCTGGATTTCTTCTGCACAGTGAACTTGATGTAGCACTAGAATGGGCTCTCATGCATTCCATGTTGCTGCCCCTAAGGAATGGAACCGACTACCACTGTTTGTCCCAAGTTCCTCAAAACTCACTATTTCTTGTCGGCTTTCAAACATTTGGATATTTAACAGCTCTTACCTGGCAACTGACTGATCACACCTCAGATATGCATTTCTATGTGACCTTATGTGCATTAAAAAAATGTGTGTAATACTACTAATAATAATAATAATAATAATAATCATAATAATAATAATAATAATAATAATAATAATAATAATAATAATAATAATAATAATAATAACTATCTTTTCCCTAGTTTGGAAATGAAATCAAGAGCAGAGTTTGGGTATTAGCTTGATAAATTATCTGCAGAGAGAGAGAGAGAACTTTCTTCTTTTGAAAAGGATAAACAACAGCATTTACATCTAATACCAACTTCCATAACTGGCTGTCCTCGTACTTAGATTAAAAAATTTGTGCAGTTTAGCCTCAAGATATAATTTCGTCTTTCATTTTGTTGAATGACTTTCATGAAATTTTGAAAGTTTTCACTGTTTTGACTGCTTTTGTAATACAGCAGTGCCATTACTGGACAATGGAAGTGCATGTCAATTTTGGTATAATTGTAAAACCAGTGTTTTGCTTGTAATCTGATTTACTGAATGTAACAATGATATTTTAGGAACCCTGATGGGCTTGACGAACACTCTGGCTACCATTCCAGGATTTGTAGGACCACAGGTTGTAGGAGCATTAACTTTTCATGAGGTATGCACCTTATATAGAACATCGTTACAAACTGTAAACAAGTAAAAATTAAATGTTGAAACTCTTCCCACTTCATACAGGTACAGTCTTAGGGCATATGATACCAGTAACAGTCATAGTTTATTAACTTAAGCTACACAAAAAGCAGTTAGTGATTCCCTTTCAGATTTATTAGCAATTCCTATGCTTTGTTCAAAATGGCAGACTGCCATGGATTGGGTGTAACGGAATGAAATCGGATAGACTTCATGCAGCCATACACTATTGGACGTGGTTATTACTAGGGACGACTGCACTCCATCGGTCGTCGTATACCCTCCGGCCCTCTCCGACCATGGACACGTCATCGCCTGCATTCCATACCTTCATGCGACACCACTCTATGCGGTCAGGCAAATACGGGGATGGCGTCGTTTGGACAGGGGGGCTTTTGAGCTGGCTCTGCTGAATGTTCCTGCTTTCTCCGATCCGAGCAGCCTGGGTGATCAGTCAGCTGCCGAACTCTTCGACATTTACGAACAGTCAATGGTGGGCATACTTGATCGCCTGCTTCCGGCTCACCCTGCCAAGCTTCGCTCTCACCCTCTCTCCCCGTGGTTCGACGACGAATGCCACTCTCTCCGTCGCCAGGCTCGTCGGCTAGAGCGCATCTACAGGCGCACGCACTTGTCAACAGACCGCACTGCCTGGATACGCTTCGTTCGAGAAATGCATCGACGCCATAGGGAGAAGGAGGGTGAGTACTGGGAGCGCAGGATCTCCTCCAACTCCGGGGACACCAGACGCCTCTGGTCTACATTCAAAGATCTCCTAGGCCGGCCTCAACCTGTGGCTGCGACGCACGTCCCTCCATTTACAGCCACCGACTACGCCAACTACTGCGCCTCCAAGATCCTCTCCGTCCGCTCAGATACCGATGGTTCCTCTCCACCGGACTTCACCCTGACTGACTGTTGCCTGTCCTCTCTCGAGCTCGTTACAGAACAAGACCTGCGTCGTCTGGTGCTTGCCTCGCAGCCTAAGTCTTCTGAGCTCGATCCTCTACCCTCGTTTCTCATCCACGAAGCAATCGACATTCTCCTTTCGTTCCTAACTCTTCTCTGCAATACATCCCTTCGTGAAGGAGTTCTTCCTGCCTCGCAGAAAAGATCGATCATCACGCCTACTCTCAAGCAGTCGGGTCTTGACCCGTCTACGGCATCTAGCTATAGGCCTATAGCTAATGTTACTTTCATATCTAAAATTGTTGAAAAGTTGGTAGCTAGGCAATTGTTTAACTATCTCGATTCTAACAAGCTACTCCCTCCATGCCAATCTGGCTTTCGCAAGGGGCACTCTACTGAGACCCTTCTTCTTCATCTTCTTTCTGATGTCTATTGTGCCATTGATAGATCTGAGGTCACTCTTCTGGCCCTTTACGACGTGAGCGCCGCTTTCGACTCCGTCGATCATGATATTCTCTTGCGCCGCCTTTCTTTATCGTTTGGAATCACGGCCTTACCTTTAGCCTGGCTCGCATCCTACCTCTCTGATCGTTCCTCCTCTGTTGTCTTTGGCTCTTCTCGTTCCCTCTGGCTTCCTGCTCCTTTTGGCCTCCCCCAAGGCTCTGTTCTTGGTCCTCTACTTTACATTCTCTTCACGGCTGATCTAGGCTCTCTTCTTGCCTCCTGCTCGCTTTCGAGTCACAGCTATGCCGATGACCTCCAGTCTTACACTCACTGCTCTGCAACTGAGGCTGCTGCTGCTGTTCGGCTTATGTCAGATGCTACTTCCACCCTTAATGCCTGGATGTCATCTAATCGTCTGCGTCTCAATCCTTCGAAGACTCAGTACATATGGTTTGGCACTCGTCAACAGCTGGCAAAGCTTGATTTGACGTTTCTTGCCACTGAATTCCCCTCCTTTACCTTTTCTACTTCTGTTCGTGACCTATGTGTCATTCTGGACCAAGAACTCTCCTTCTCTAAGCACATTCATGAACTGACTCGTGCTTGTTATTATCAACTGCGCCAACTGCGTGTTGTATCCCGCTCCCTTTCATTCTCCGCGGCTTCCACTCTGGTACATGCATTCATTGTCAATCGTTTGGATTATTGCTCCTCTCTCTTTGTTGGACTTCCTCAGACTCGCATTGTTTGTCTAGAGAGGGTTTTGCGGTCGGCTGCACGCTTGGTTGGCGGTATCTCCAGGTTTGACCACGTCTCTGAATTTATGCGAGACGTTCTCCATTGGCTTCCTGTCCAGCATCGCATTCATTACAGAGTCTCCACCATGGCGTGGCATTGTGTCTTAGGTCGGGCCCCGGCCTACCTCTGCGAGCTCTTTACTTTAACCTCCGCTTGTGCTGGGCGCCGTGCCTTGCGCTCGGCCTCCCGAGGTGATTTTGTTGTCCCCTATGCGCGTACTGCTATGGCGCAGCGTAGGGCATTCTCCGTGGTGGGTCCTACCACTTGGAATGACCTCCCTCCCTCCCTTCGCTCTCTCCCTAGAGACCTCTCAGGTACTTTCTATGGACTTCTTAAGACCTTTCTTTTTGACCGGGCCTGGGTCGGGAGCGCCACTGAGTAGATTTCTTGAAGGGGCGCTATAGAAGTTCATTATAGATAGATAGATAGATAGATAGATAGACTATTGTTTTTGTAAGAGGCCGCATCACGGTGGTGATAACGTCACCCACTGTTCCAGTGGCAGTACTCAACCATGCCTGCATTGCTGTATAAAATGGTTTATGGTGGCATCTGTTGATCTGATGGCCTTGACTGAACATGAGATTTTTGTTTTTAAAAGCTGGTATATGACCCTGATGACCCAGGCCCCCTGGGAACTGGGATGCCTTCAACTGTATCTAGCATGTCCTACAGGCATGCAGCCAATAGTGACAAATCTCACACACACCGAGATTTGTTCAAACTTCTCTGTAGTGTTGAAGAGGAAAGCTCATGTAATGTAGGAAGGTTGGTTCACAAGTAATGTAGAAAGGAGGGTCAAATTAGTGTGGTGAAGACTAAGGCCAGCAGAACGATCACTTGTATGGCCTGCTGGCCTGCCCAATATGGGAGGCCTATCAGTTGAAGATGTTCAGTAGTTGATGACTTTATTCACAAAGCACAATGCATTGTACATCAGTCACTCTTGACAATGACAACATATCTCAACTGCTGACTACTTGTTTATTTTAAGATCAGCAAATATAACCTGTATTCCTAGCTACTGGTACCGTGTTTGGTAAGGTATTCGCTCAGGCTACTCTCTTCTACACTTCTACACGCATCTCCAATAGGATAGCAGCACTTGTTTGGTGGTGTCTCTCCAGCACCCCATCCTACCTGTCTGAACTTTGTCGCCCGATTTCTGACACTCTGCGACTAAGGGGGAGCTCTTGGTCCCTTGGGCCCACTCCGTAGTCAGACAATGCCGAGCCTTCTCGACTGTAGGCCCATCTACCTGGAATAGGCTTCCAATCGCCTTACGCTGCTACCCCCTGGAATAACTCCCCTGCTTTCTTCCGACTCCTCAAGTTCTCTCTCTTTAGCTCTGGCTGGGATCACCTCTGAGTAAATGGTCTTGAAGAGGCGCTATATAAATTTCCAGAATGAATGAATATTCATCACTCATGTTGCTGGGAGATTGGAGGGAAAGAGAAGGATAGGAAGACCGCAACAGATGATGTTGGGATGGATGATGACCGAAGGATACAGCGGACTGAAGAGAAGAGCACAGAGAAGAGAGGAATGGCGTCATTGGAAGCTGAAACCTGCCGAAGGGCAGAGAACTTAAAAGAAGAAGATGTAGCTGGCTGCCTTTGTTCACTGTCTTGCTATATCCACCTATCTGTCTGTTTATCCCTGTCATTCTGCCTACATGGTGTAGTCAGTTGGTCTGCACGAGTGTCTCAATAGTCTGCCTTGAGTGCATGATTTCCATTAATTACTTTACTGTTGCCCAGTGCAGTGTGAGGGGTGTTCCAGCGGTGCCATGTTACAGGGCGCCACTCAAGGGGAGGGCACAAATTTTGAGATAGAATTATTTAATTATTAAACTAATTACTTTACGCTGAAATATGATATCCATTTAAAATGAAATAAATGTAATAAAATTAAGTAACAACAAATAAAAGTGTATATAATATTAATCGATAGGTACCTGGCTTACTTAAAAACTGTCATTTGAACATACAGATAGTAAATATGATTTTCAAGATAAAAAATTTGGTCATTACTGGTTAAGTTGATCTTTGCACAGAGCGCAATTATACCTTGCTACATTTCTGCTGTTGCCACAGAAGTCAACCTCTGCATCTCCATGCCAAGTGGAATTAACACAATTTTTTAAAGTTTATACCAGTGTTTCTTCTGGTTGCCGCCCAATAGTTTGTGGTGTCCCACTGGGTTCTTTTCGAGGACAACCATTGTTACTGCTATACAATAATGAAATCTAATTGCTTTGGTTTTTGTTTTGACGATACCACAGCTTTTGCACCAGAGAATTCCATCTTCAAAATGAACCAGGAAACCCATATTTATACCACTGAAACAAAATTTGCAAAAAACAGGTGTAATATGTGAATTACACCAGTGTTAGTGATGTATATATACTTGACACTTTAATGACACGCGTGTACTAAAGGCGATTGGAAAACAATGCATCTCATCATTAAAGTGTTGAGTCATCCTCAGAGTTCTTTGTTTCAAGTTATCAGGTTTATGGATTTACAAGAATAGTGAATACGCATTCTCTTAGCTGAACTATCGTTGTAACTCGCCTGATTAGTTGTTCTTCACTAGCATTCACCTGTCATCTGCAAATGGAAATCTGTTGATTGGCTCTGTGTGTCAGCATGATCCTGCCTGCCACTAGTGACTTAGCTGATCTAGACTAGCATAGAAAGATCCTTTACTTGGTTTTTGTTGAAACGGTGATATACAAATATATGATTACAGTACTTGCTCTGTCATCATTCATTTGTCAGCTTTAGTATTTGCCAGTGTCTTACTATTTTTCATCCGTCTTTGTACAATGTCACATTTGTACACAACTGTTCCTTTGTACGACTGTTTCCTTGCATGTACTGGTCATATGTAAATGTGTTTAACTTTTGTGATATACATGAATTTGATGAATCATTCAAAACATTGTTTTGGATTACAAATAAACATTCTTATAAAACCAGCATGTAGACTGAACCTCCAATGCACAGGTTATAGCACCAATAATCTACTTGAGACTTATGTGTTCAAATAAAGTGACCAAATTTGTTCCTTGAGAAACCACACGTATCAGGGTGCATTAGTGTTGCTTATACACCACTTTTAAGAATGTTGCAGCAGCAGTATGGGTGCTCTTCACACTTAAAAGTAATATATGGCAACAAGAAATAGCCAGAATGTTCAAAAATAAATTTTCTTCTAGTGAAGTTATAGCTAAAAATGATTATTTGAAAAGCATGGTCAAAATCTGGCTAAGGTGTGCTGTAACCCAGCGTATCCATGTGCAGTGGAATGGCCTCCGGTGCACAAGCATAAAAGAATAGAATATTCTTTATTAATCCAACTGTGAACCGCATTTTGGTGTACATGAACATATAAACACATTCTCACCTCTGAACAACTGCGACAAACCTTGCGAATGTGTCGCAGCATGGAGAGTTATATGTTAAGTTATGAATAGTCTCCTAGTTGCGAATGTTTTCCTCATGAGACTGTTGGCTGAAGGAATGGCTCCGTCATGGGCTCGGGGTGCATATCGGGTAACCTTTACAGGTGGAAGCAGACTGTGCAGGACACAGTCTGCTTCATTACCCAGAACTGCCGAGAAAACGAGGAGGTATTCGCTTCTTATCAAGCACCTAAGGATTGCTCCCAGCCTCGCACGCCACCCTGGGTTGTGAATCCCACCATACCGGGAGGTGTAGAGCAACCTCGACAGTGCCGTGGCTTCGACTATGTCATGCATACTTTGCTTCTCAAACCATGGGCCGATAGAGTTTGAAATGCAAAGACGATCGACTGGTCTCATTTGGAAACACACAGGATGTATAATGGACGAGAAGCTCATGGCAGATTTGCATGTTTAGTGAAGTTGTGGACCTGTTGTATCTATGGAAAAGAGGCACATGGTGTGCATTAGAATTGTGGAATATTAAAGGTGAATGTGCACTGAAAAAGCAGCAGACAAGAGACTTGCCAAATTATTTCATAAATATCAAAGTTGATTTAAGAACGTATTTTAATAGATTACACTGCCTTCACTATTAGTTTTTACATAATACATGTTACTGCAGAATTGGCATAATATTGAATGAAATTGTTTACATGATACAGTCGACACGTGTTCAGTGGCAGAAAGTGTTCTACATTGCACTGGGAGTCTATGCATTCGGTGCTCTATTTTACATGATTTTTGGATCAGGAAGTCAACAGAAGTGGTCTCAGGAGAAATCTGATGAAAACAAAGGACTGCTTTCCGATCGCCCAATCCAGGAAGAACCTGATGAAAGCACAAAACTTCTTTCGGATAATGTACAAAGTTAATAGTCAAAGGTGCTTGTTATAACCGGTTATGAACAATGCATGGTGCTCTTCTGTTTATTATATGTAAAGCTATTTTATTGAACAAGTATAACTATCTAAATGAAGCCTTTAAACTATATCTTGTGCGATTTGTCTGTAGAATTCTAACACTTGAGCATCAGCCCGTACGCATCTGCGGTCAAAGTCTATTATCCGGAGTCCATCAAGATTTTTGGCTCGAGAAAGAGCAACATATGCCTGGCCACATTCGAATACTCGAGACAATGAAATTTCCACACAGTCGAGAGTCATGCCCTGCAAAACATAAAGCAAGACAACTAGTCAGTTTACAAGGTGCTTAGATCCTGCAGCTCCCATTCATAAAGGACGTCCGCAATAAGGGGGAGGGCAGGGTCATTCAAATGCAGACAACGGTTATGACCAGTGCAGACGTCCTCACCTAAGTTTCTAAATTTGATAGTTTTCTAAACACAAATTAAGCTAGATATACATGTAGAGCAGTGGTGCACAACCTTTTCCAGCCAAGGGCCACTAAACGATTTCTTAAACCTTTCGGGGGCCAAACAAGTGTGACGACTCGGCTTATGTCAGATGAATGCATGCCAACATTTATGAATATGACGTGCACAGTAAGGGGCCATATATTACGTACGCATAGAGAGGGTTACCGAAATGCATGTGCTTGCGTATGCTTGCGAATGGGGGTCTACTGATAAAGTACCTACGCATAGCAAACGGGGGGCCTTCAAACTGATTGGCCCTCAAGTGAGCTAGAGTTCAGTCTTTCCAGCTATCTGGTACTACCAGAGGAAGTAGGACTGTGGGAGAGATGTCACTTTTATGCCACCTTACCTCTGAACGCTATTATTAAACTATCACACAACTCCGCAGTGAGTCCATGGCTTACTCATCCTTCAATTTGGCCTAAAGTGCAGACTGTCGCTTCCTGGACCTGTGGTACTGACACATTCTGCAGCTGGTCTTGGGGGGCGCGCGTCAACCGTATGTACGCAGGTGGGGGGTGTAAAAAAGTACGTGTGCGTATGGGAGGGGTCCAATTTTCCGGATTTTTGCATACGTAATATATGGATGGCCCCTAAAACACATAAAAGTAAACATAGACAGTTGTAGAGAAAGGGGACTCACAGTACTTGCATATTACTACAATACTGATGTTTTCTCCAATGACCACAGTGCGGAAGTTACTGTAGACTTATGTCAGTGCCTGGTCTTAAATAGTCACTTTTCCTCTGGACATCGCGGGCCACATGACGACTTGCCGCGGGCCAGATGTGGCCCGCGGGCCGGACGTTGTGCACCACTGCTGTAGAGAAATTGACTTACCAGTAACCATGGATTAAAATACATGTAGTAAACATGAATGAAAGCGTTTTCCAATTTCCGACATAGAAATCACAAAATTGTACAATTCATGGTCCAAACTCAAAATAATTCAACTACACAATTCACGGTCCAGTTTTGCAACATTTAAGGCAGCTCATTTTGTTCCATAGCCATTAGTAAATATATTGCATTATTTTGCACAGGAAAGTCAAGATTTTCATTAACATTTCAGTTTTCAATATTACAATGCAAGGCGGAAACATTCTTCCTCCACACGAGGCTTAGCCTCAAGGGCGCCTTTCAGAAGATGCTATATACAGTTTCTCCTGTGTGACCATAGAAATAGTTTTCGTGCAACTAAGTGTTTTGTGCCATTTGGTTTCAGTGCTTTGGTAGGTTCTTCAAAAGTACAATAAATTTACAAAGTAGCTACCTAAGGTACATTGATACACAATGTTAACCCATTTCGTCTTGCCTGGATGTGAAGATCAGTACGTACCTGGCTCTTGTGTATTGATAAAGCCCAAGCCAGCTTTAGAGGCAGCTGCCGGCGCTCCAGAGAAGAACCACCACGAAGCCTAATGACCCATTTGTCAGGATAGACGACCATTTCCATTCCACCAATGAACTTCACCACAGGAAAACCTGCAGTAAAAGTGTTATTACACAAATGCTGTTGAATCAAGTTTTAAACTCGGTATTTTTAAACAGCCATAACAAGTTCCATGTCTTGGTGCACACTGAAACCATAGAAATACATGAACAAATGAAAATAACCGAAACAAAGTCACTAAGCTTCAGGGACAGTATGCACGAGACGAGAGTAGCTTATTCCCTGAATAGCGCTTACGCCCGGAGTAACTATTTCCTGAATAAGCATTGGCCGTTGTTGGCATGCATGACAGCCGTGTAGCCAGTGGGTTAGTTACTCCAGGTGTAAACTGCGAGACAATGCATGTCTCTGGGTTTTCCCCGCGCGAAAATACCCTCAGCATTACCTACCGTACGGAACCTGATACGGCACTTCGAATGCAACATCGTCAGGTATCTCGTCAAATTTTAGCATTTTGTGACGCCAAACGAAAAGCAATATAAAGTTCGTTGTCAGTGAACGAGGCGAGCTAATTATTGCGCTTCTGAAACACTTTTTGATGTCTAAAACTTTGTCGAATGCAGCGAATCACGACGTCCGCCAGCTTTGTTTATCACTGCTAAGCTAGGAATAGCAGACTTACACCTAGGGTAGACTCAGAGTAGCGATATTCCCAGCGTAATGCGCTAAGCGTGAGACGTGCATGCTGAATTAACTCACTACTCTGGCTTAGGCAAGATTTAAGCTGGGAAAAAGAGTTACACCCGTCTCATGAATATGGCCCCTGGGACGTAACTAGCGTTGGGCTTGGGGGCTTAAGCCCCCCAAACGAAGCTGAAGCCCCCTAAATAAATCAAGCCGTTGTATGCTTACGGCTAAAAATTCGTGTGAACAATTCATGTTGCCATGCTCAAGGCTTAAGCCCCCCAAACGAAAAGTCCTAGTCACGTTGCTGCTAAGCTTCAGTGTATGCTACTCCATAAACTAATACTGCAGACATATTATGAAGCTCATTGTTCACTTCATCACAAAATTAGCAGTACTCTTGTACCAACACTAAACAAATTACCAAAAATACTGAAAACATAGCTGGGTTAGTTTTTAATGCAACTATAACTGCATTATTATTATTACAAGGATTTTTACACATGCAAGGTCACACAGAAATGGAAATTGGAGGCATGGTTAGTCAGTCGCCTGGTGAAGAGCTGTTAGATATCTAAATGTTTGAAAACCAATGAGAAATAGTGAGTTTTGAGGCATTCCTTAAAGGAAGAGAAAGAGTTGGAGCATTGGGCAAATATTGGCCATCGGTTCCATTCCTTAGAGGCAGCAACATGGAATGCATGAGAGCCCATGACAGTGTTGCATTGAGGCTCAACCAAAAGACCCTTACCCGAGAATGTCAGACTGAATGGCAGAATGTATGGAGAGATTACTGGTTGAAGATAGGCAGGAGTGCTCATTGTCAGGATTTGATGGTTTATATCTTATTCTGAATTCTACAGGAAGCCAATGCAGCTGACTGAGCAGAGTTAATGAGTTTGAATGAGAAGATTCAAGCAGAATCAAGCGAGCCAGAGAATTTTGGATACGTTGAAGTCTTTACTTTAAGATCCGATATGCCTGCAAACACAGAGTTTGCATAATCGAGGTTAGAGCTGACCTGTGACATTTCTTTGGTAAGAGCAGACCTTATGTGACGTATTGCCCTGATATGATAGAAACAAGATTTGCAAAGGTATGTTATGTGGGATTGGAATGTGAGATTACTGTTCAAAGTGATCCCAAGTGTTTTGACAGTTTTTGATATCGGAACAACAGTGCCAGCAAGATCAACACTGCAATGAGAAGGGAAAAGTGCAGTCATTGGCATGAACACAATTGCCTCAGACTTATCTGGGTTTATAGCAAGACCATTGAAGGAGACCGTACATGCACTGAAGAGAGGCACTCTTCTAGTACATATTACTTTGCTGGACTGATCCGTTGGTGAGAGTGCAATGAAAAGCTGAGGATCATCATCATACTGCTGTAACTGGAAGTGATTGGCTATGGGGCTGATTGGTGAAGTGAAGATTGTAAATAAGAGAGGGGCCGAGAACAGATCCCTGTGGGACACCAGCAGTGTAGGGAGAAGGATCTGATCAAGCAATACCAATACCAATACCAATACCCAAGGTTCCATGTCCAATCACTGAAGCCGATTATCGGCCAATTTCAATCACTCCGGTTCTATGTAGAATACTTGAGAAATTGGTTGTGCGCCATTATCTTTACCCCATTCTCACTAACCCTGCTGAGAACCGTTCGTTTGCTGATCAATTTGCTTTCAGACCATCCGGATCCACTTCTGCTGCTTTAATTACTATTTCTGACTTCATACTTAACTCGCTCAATTCAGAACCGTATGTCCGCCTCGTTGCCTTAGACTTTTCTAAGGCTTTTGATACTGTCAGACACTCTTTCCTGGCCGACCAACTGGCCCTCTTACCCATCCCCATCAATATTCATAATTGGATCCTCTCCCTCCTCAGTAACCGCAGCCATTGCACTAAGTTCCATGGTATCACATCGACCCTGGCCAGAATTAATGCAAGTATCATACAGGGCTCCGGCATGGGTCCTACCAATTTTGTTGTAGCCATGTCAGGTCTAAAACCTCTCTACCACTTTAATCGCATCTTCAAATATGCAGACGACTGCTATCTTCTCATACTAGCTTCTAATATCTCCACCACTGTTGCAGAACTTGATCACATAAATGCCTGGGCCCAGAGATGCAATCTTCATCTCAACCATTCTAAATCCAGCGACATTATCTTCACCAAGCCCAAGACGATCCTTAAATCCAATCCACCACCTATATGCGGAATCCCAAGGGTCTCTTCATTAAAAATATTAGGAATTGAAATAACCGATAAGTTTGGATTCTCTCCCTATATCCAAAAACTAAGCATAAAGGCTAAACAATCCCTTTACGCTCATCGTATCTTAGTTTCTCATGGGCTCTCGGGCCCAAGGCTTCATGATGTAATACGGGCTACCACTGTCAACCGTATGCTGTACTGTTCCCAGGTATGGTTAGGCTTTGCTAACAAGCAGGAACTTGATCATTTGGGCGCAATTATCCGTAAGTTGGTTCATCTCGGCTACCTCCCTCCTTCTTTTCCTACTTTTGATGAACTTTGCAAAAAAGCTGATCGTGATCTCTTTAAGAACATTCTCAAAAACCCTAGTCACCTCCTCCACGAACTTCTACCTCCTGTTCATAAGACCGGGTATGATTTGCGCCCACGTTCTCATAATCTGGTTCTCCCTAGATTTGACTCCCTTACCCGACGAGGTTTCCTGGGTAGAATGCTGTACAGCTAGGCTCTGTTGCTATTATTTTCATTTATAATTTAACGTCATTATTACTGTTATATTTTTCTGTCCTCTTTGTGTATAATTGTATGTAAAGCGCTGTGCGTTTGCTAGCGTTTAATAAAGAATATACTTACTTACTTACTTACTTACTTACTTGCTGAGACCAACTACAGAGGTATGAAACTAACCAGTTTAAGACAGTACCAGATACACCGAAGCTTTAAACGAGTCTAGATAACAGTAACTGGTGGTCAACAGTATCGAAAGCAGCACTACTTTGCTGAATGAATTTTGGTCTAATCTAATGACATCTACAGCACTATTATAAGAATTCCCAAGACATCAGTTAATGGTTGCTTGAAGTGAAATTGAAATATAAAAATAAAGCTTAGACTGCTGTAAAAGCCAGACTAGGTAAGATTGGACAAGACAGACACTCTCTCCAGTGGACAGACTGAGGAAGTTAATTCCAGAAAATTGGCCATGACACTGAAAATCTTTCCTTCCTAACACAGCAAAAAGTATATGGATGAAGAACCTTTTGTGCCAGAGTCGAAACCAACGACAACTCCTCGTGCTCCATTGACCAAACCTTTTGAAATATCCAAGTTCTTTGTAAGCATCACCTGAAAATAGACAATCTTATTGAGTCTTAGCCATGGCAATGCAGAGGCAGAAGGTTCAAATCCTAGTCAGGGCACAAAGTTTGGCAGAATGTGGGCTCTCAAAAGCAGAACATATACAGGGTGCGGCAAAATAAAGTAATCCCCTGCAGTGTGTTGCAAATTCTGTAGCAACCGCTTAGAATTTTTATATAAAACTTGGTAATGATATTGTCTGTTCACATCTACATATAACTTCCAAATGTTTAACAAAATGTTAACAATCTTGAAATATGACAAAGTTATGTTATTTCAAACACGACACCCCCCACGATTTTACATGGTTAAAAATAGTTACTTTGTAAAGAAACAAGAAAAATAAATGGTACAACTTGAAATATTTTTACAACAAAGCTTTACGAATTGCACTTTCAATTTTACATTAAGTGTTCAAAGTGTCCACCATTGGCCTGCACGCATGCCTTCAGCCGTTTGGTAAAGTTCTTGATGGCCTTGTTGATCGGCGCCTGTGGCATATCGTCCCATATTGACTGCAAAGCGGCTTTCAACTCGGCGATTGTCTTTGGCTTCGGCTGGAGTTTGTGATACCTTTCCAGCATGGCTCCTCACACGTGATAGCCAAGGGGGTTGAGATCTGGGGAATTTGGTGGCCACTGGTCCTTCTCAATGATCTCAGGACCAGTGATATTTTACTTCTGAAAATAATTCCTAATTCAGTTTTAATTCAGTTCTGAGCTCTTGAATTTTACTTCTAATTCTAATTTTACTTCTCAGATAATTTTACTTCTCATTCCTATTTTAGTTCTCAAATAATTTTACTTCTTATTTTAGTTTTCCAAAAAATTATTAATTTCCGCGCTGTAAAAGTATGCAATGCTTGCATAGAGAAGCACATTAATAGATTTGTATATAGTTTCATTGTTGTATCGTCGTTTTAATGTGCTTCTTGTTTTTGATTGTAATGGTTTGCGGTGTGTCAAACTACTATTTGTAATAAACAAATACTTACTTACCGAACGTGTTTCAATAAAGAAAAAACTGTTTGAAGTAAAACAAGGGGTGAACATTAGTCTAACGATGTATAGTGATTAATGCTCTTATGCCAGCGTGTTACCATTTATCTATCCCATCCCAAGAATTGTATTGCTTGTATTTCTCTAGCAAGTGATGTTCCACAAATTCCATAATTTTCCCCGTTTAGTAGGCCTATTTGGCATATATATCAAAATGATTAACCCAAAATTGGGCCATCTCAATTCCCTCCGGCCAATATTCTTGATAGACTCATAGGCCTAATTTAATTTTACAATTTAATGATCAAACCCGAAATAAAATGGCGTATGAAATTGAGGTCGTTGGTATGCAGTTAAGTGGGACATTAGACAACGGAAACCAAAGATAGATTACGGCTAACTGTAGCCTACATCGGGAATGGTATGTGCAGCGTCTTCATCTCAACCGAAGTTTTCCAATTAAATGGCTTATGTGTTTGGATCGCGTGCAGTTTTACTTGCCTTTGTCTCAACTTCAGCACCACAAGAAGTAAAATGATTTTAGTTCTGAAAATAATTCCTAATTTCGTTCTTAATTTTAGTTCGGCAAATAATTCCTAATTCAATTCCTAATTTCGTTTTTTGCTGTTGAAATAATTCTTAATTTTACTTCTAGTTTTCGTTAACGAAATCATTTATTTTTACTTCTAATTTTAGTTTTCGTTAACGAAAATATCACTGCTCAGGACAGTTTGCGTGCAGCCACTCCTGCGTGACACGTGCGCTGGAGCGCCGTCCTGCTGGAAAATGAACCCGACTGGCATCAACTGGTTGCAGTCCTCAATGAGCTGCGGAAGCAGTCGACGAAGGTAATACTGAGCGTTAACTTTCGCTTTCTCGTCGATGAAGTGGAGCCGACCTTTACCCCCAAAGCAGACCCCAGCAGACACCATAATGTGTTTTGCAAACTTTTCCCTCTGGACCAGCAAGCGACTTGGCCTGACATCGACCTTCTTTCCTCTTGACCACACGCGGTTGTTCTGGTTGCTGACAGGTGGGTTGAGGTAGAAATTTTTCTCATCCATGAAGAACACGCGTTTGGTATCACGAACTTTGAACTGACGTAGCAGGGCAGTGGCGCGTTCCAGTCTTTTCTGTCGCATAGCGTCTGTGATGATCTGCGCCGGTACACGACGAAAGGAAGTCAGATGCAGGTCTTTTCTTGCTATGCGCCTGACAGACCTTTCGCTGATGTTTAGCTCTGCAGCAATCTGGCGAGTGCTGTGATGCGTCTCTCTCTCGCCTTCTTGTGAGCAAATCAGTTCTTCAACACGGTCAATGTTCGGCGCCGTGCGGACGGATTTTGGTCGACCACAGCCAGCCTTGCGTTCGGTCGCAGATCCAGTAGTATCAATGCGGCGACAAATTTTCTGAACGTACTTAATTTCCATTGTTTGTACGGGTACGAACGAATTATTGCTTTTGCTCCGTATCCCTGTTCACGTAGCGTCTGCATTCGCATTTTGTCCTCATGCGACACCTTTCCCATTTTTACTGAGTTCAAAACACTCGTTTTTAACAACAATATTAGCTAAATATGAGTTCTTTATTTACAAGTTCCTCTGCCAGATGAATTTACGTCACTGTGATGACGTTGCTTTTAAGCTGGTGCCCTGTTTTTTGTTTTCATAATAAATGCTACAGTACAACCAATAACGCAACCGTAAAATTTGCACGTTGTAAAGCGTGGGCTTGTCTCTGTTCAAATAGCATAACTTAGTCAATTGTTGTGATAATATAATGTAATTTGGCAATTGTACGTAGATATGAATGACCAATGGCTGTGTAAATTTTCTTATAAAAATCCAACTTCGTTCTTGAGATATCAACCAAACACTGCAGGGGATTACTTTATTTTGCCGCACCCTGTACATATATGCCAATCTCCACTCTTACTGCCTAAACAATCGCTGGTTTACATTTTGTTGAAATTTAACTAAAAGCCATCAATAAAACTGTTAACATTATTGCCACGGAATCTTGCAAATATTTTGTTTTCAAATAATTTGTTTTGAAAATGAGACTGAAAGTGTGGACAGGCAAAAGAATTTGGAATATAACGCAATGAAAACTTTTTTAGCACTAATCAACAGAAATTAAACCAGAAATTAAGATGTGGAATACTCCTCTTCATAATGAAAGGAAAGCATTGATAAAACCTTTTTAACATCACAGGCATTATAAAACGAGAACTGTCTCCAGTTAATTTTGCATCATTCCTATAACCATCTAGCCATCATTTCTACTGTTGGAGACTTCTGGACCTAATGAAAATTCATAAACCGCATCATCTAATACTGCCTATACAGCAATTGGCTACCGTTGGACACGGTAGCTTATTGGTTCAAGTGTTCACCTTGTAACACAGAGTACAGGCTTGAAATCTACCAAGCCTTTTTCAACGGCTTCACTAGACACCACATCACAAATAAAGTAAACATCTCCTTATGGGTCTGTGCATTCTTGGAGTTTACTGTGTTCAGAGCTGGAAACAGCACCAATTAATAGGCTAACCTTTGAAATGGATGGTTCGATTTATTATGACTAGAATTATATTTTATTGCAAAATACATGTTTAGTATTCTCTTTGTTTTATTAATGTTTGGCCTCAATTTTCAAGCAACATGTTCTTTGTATACAATAATAGCTCCTATTAAATCGCATTTTTCTCTATCCTTACTCTGTCATTTTGACTCCACTCACTGTACTACACTCGCTCATGAAAATTACCCATTGTATCCCTCTCAAAGCCCTACCTGCACCTCACCGCGGTGAGAGGGTGAACAGTCAAGTAAGGGATAGCCTGGTGGGGCTATGCCATCAGTGGTGAAGACCTTGGTCGAAGAACCACCTTGGGCGTTTCGCGAGGTGGAAAGGCTCACCAGGAACCCCGAAACAGCTGGCCAACGCAGGAGGCAGGTGTTGGAAGGACACCTCAGACCGGAAGAGGCCAAAACGGCCCAACGATCTCCTTACCCTACCAGGAGAGGACTGGTCACCGCCTGGCAAGAGACCAAGAAACTCCTAACAAAATGGAAACACTGGTAATACCGGTCCTTATGTATGGAGCAGAGTCTTGGTGCGTGAAAAGGGAGGACGAGAGAAGACTGCTGGTGGCGGAGATGGGATGGCTACGAGGACTACTGAATAGGTCACGGAGAGAAAAGATACGGAACGAAGTGACACGAGAAGAACTGGGACAGAAGAAAACGGTAGTGGAAAGAATAAAGAAAAGAAGACTAACATGGTATGGACATGTGATCAGAATGGAGAGCGGAAGAATGCCGGCAAAGGCGCTGCACGGAGAAGTGGAGGGAACGAGGAGCAGGGGACGACCGAAGAAGAAGTGGATAGATAACGTACTGGAGGACATAGAAGACAGAGGATGGGAGTTAAAAAAGGCAATAGAACTCGCAAGAGACCGGCCGAAATGGAGAAGTTTTGTTCGAGCCTCATCGTCGGTGAACACTTGACGGAGGAGAAAAAGAAAAGAAAGAAAATCCCTTAAAGCTTGCTCTTACCTGAGCACCTTGTTTCAGTTCTAGCACTGATCCAACTGCACAGAGTTCATCTGCTGCCAAAGCCTGACATGAGTCACTGTCTGTTGCTCGAAATAAATGACTTTTGGCTAAACATGCAACACAAAAATACACACTAACTTTCAAAAAGACTGTACAATTGTACATTCCAAAAGTAACCTAGATTTAACAGTATAAATAAGTTTTTGATAGGCTCCTTTTATCAAATACTCTAATAATTATACTCTTGCATATATGCACCATTCTGCTTAGTGCAAAGTGATGTCATGTCCCCAACACTATTAACTTAACATGCCATACTGGTTAATGCGCTGTACACTAACTGTAGTGTATTGCTAAATACTGACGTACTTTAACTTTTATCCCATTTTACATGTATCACAGGCATGTCTCTGATGACTTCATGTCAAGTAGTCCACAATGTATCAACATTTCTAAGAGTGCAGGCTACTGCATACTAAGATTAGAGGACAACACTGGCACCCGTGTACAATGCTGCAAAGGCAGGCCCAAAGCAGATATAGATTACTTACAACCATCATTATCAGTATCAATATCATCAAACTAAAACCACCATTACACAGTACTCTATCTTCATCTTATATAAATAGCATTTACCACTGTCCTCTCATTCTCTGCTTTCATTAGCACAAATCTACATACTTGTAATCTAGTTACTGTTAAATAATACTGAATTAATCAAAACCTTATGTTGAGGAATATTTAAAAATCTAACTGTCAAGTCTTTCCAGCTGAAATTTATTAATGTCATCAACATCATCTTTGTGAGTACAGAGCCGGGTTGCAGTGATCCCATCTTGATCAATTCGACGACTGGCTGTCAACTTCAGGCAGTCTACAGCTTCATCTGTACATCTAAGCATCAAAACCACAATAAGAGTAAGGTTTAACGACTAATCACACATACCGGTACTCCTCTTTGGTCACACATGACACATCAGTGTCTGGCTTGGCCCCAGAATACATCAGGGAGTTCTGTGTTCCTGTATCCAGCCAGCTGGGTCAATGAATGCCATGTTCTGCAGCAGGTGAGGATCTGTTGGATTTGCAGTCATACAGTGATTCTGTTAGACTTTATAACGACTGCATATATATTCTTTGTTCGATAGAGGGCTACAGGCCTCTGACTCTAGGTTCTATAGCTACTCTATGTTTTTTCTTTTCCGTTATGGCGTCCTAGTGAAGTTGTAAGGACTGATTATGTTTGACTGAGTAAACGAACCTTTTACTTTAAAATAAAACGTTTAATCTATCGGATTCCACGGGTTTCATTCTTATGCATTGGACCATCCTCAGTTGAGCTTAACTTGACCAATGCCTCCCATCCAACCTACTCCGAATTGACTGAAATTTTAACCACATGGTGCACAATGGAAAAGTCCTAAATTTCCAGCAGTATTTAAAATACTTTCTGAGCTATCATGGATTCTATGACCCACCCTAAGATGGTTTAAAAACTTTGACAATATCTTTATTACTATTTAACCAAAATGGATCAAATTTTTATCAGTCATACAGTTTCTTTCAGATCTATTATTGTGCCTCTTATATTTTCAGCTAAGGCTGTCAACAAGCACCTCCAGACCCGGGTATCCATACAAAGGCGGGTTCCTTAGACCGTGAATCTAATCCATAATACCCAACCATTTGTAGAAATTACTTGACCCAGGATACCAGCACACAGCTCCACTCATACAGCAACAGAACTTAGGTTGCAGTCACCACAGACCCACCAGTACCTGGCTAGGCTAGCGGCTGCTGTGGCAGACAGGCAGACACAATTACCAAAATTTTACTTTATGATACTACTGAAGTAGGTCTGGTCTCTTCGTCACATCTGAAGATTAATTTGCAGCTATGGAAGTTTCACTTGCTTGTAACAGCCTTAAGTGAATCAAATATTACAACACAGAAATGCATCTAAGAATTATATAGGCAATTTTGCCTTTGCTAATCAATACATTTGCTAATGTTCCCACCCAAAATCTGTGCATCAAAAATGCAACTTAGAAGTATTAATTTGACTCGATAATGGAGTACGTAATGGGTTAGTCAAGTACCACTTCAGAATGAATTAAAGTACCAGCCTGCTACCAGGGCTGTATTTTAGCCAATTTTTATGCCTAGAGCTAGCATAGTGATTAGTGACAGTCGAGCGATCAGCTGGCTATTGTAAATGGAGTGAATAATAGCATGCAACTATTTCATGAATAATTTACAAGTATGTATCCTGTGACAGATAATCAGGTACCATCTCAGAATGGGCTTAGGTACCACAGCCATATTTCACTTAAATTTGACACTCCTACTCTCAGCTGTGCATGCAGCACGGTGGTCTATCAGCAACGTGTACAGTCAATGATCATGCGGTCGCAGAATAATTTGGAACTGGTGTAAGCTGGGAAGTAAACGACAAGTCCTACAATGTCACTGGCCCCTTATACAGGACCTGAAGGGCTTAGAAAAGGAAACGAGTGCCTCCCTTATATCCTACTTGCGGGATATGGGACTTACTTTACTTACTATCAGCTGCATTAATATTCAAAGGTGTCTTCAAATTCACTTTACTTGTAAATTTGGCAATATTCAGTGATCATTTAACTCCATAATTATGTAACAGGCACACTGCATTCATTTGTATGTGTATACTGTCTACATGGCTGGCAACTGGTAGGCATAGTCTGACTTTGCTACATGTTCACATCTGCTGGATATAGGCTGCCAAAGTGAACAAAATCTGAAAATGTAGGCTTCGTATGTTCTACCATAAGGAACCATATGTAGGACGTCTGAAACTGTTGGGGAATATTTATATCAAAATATGTAAATTTTGCAACATATCTATATAGTAAAATTACTTATATATACACATGTACAGTATATATAAACAGTCTGAATGCAGGTCAATGTGAAAGCAAGATGAAAAAAGAAATATTACAGCAGAAGTGAGTTAGCTACTGAAAATTAAATGAATTTCAGGACTACAGAAAATCAGCATGCCACATATATATGCTAAATTAAGACATAAGTAAACTTCTCATGTGTTTCACAGGCATGAAATTGCAACACAAAATCAGCATTCATCTTGTGTAAATATGTCAACCATTACTTAGGGCGATGTATGAGCTACAATTTCTCATTGGCTAATTCATGAACTTCTATAGAAGTTCATGGTTAATTAATAATTATACATACTTGGGATAGTTGCGAGGATGTTAGACCTGAAGTGGGTGATGACATATAAAGACCAAAGTACTGTTGGTCCTGCTACCCATTATGTTCATATTAATAATTTATAGAAATTTTCAAACAATAATGAAAGTTTTAAATAGGTGTCATTGGGAGTCAAGGCATAACCATGTGTTAAGCATATTTGCGCATAGAGAGGCCTTGTGCTGTATATGTGTATCAAAACAAGTAAAACAATGCTTTTAAATATCTCTCAAAGACCATGTACACATGATTAAGGTATCTAAGATATGTGACTATCTAATTCATCTAAACACACGAGTTCTAAGGTTGTTTGAAATATTACGCATATAAAAATTAATTTCAGAAAGCAAAAAAATGCTTACAACCTTCCTAGACGAATGCTTTGAAGGATGTTGACGAATTTCTTGTCAACCTGTCTGTGCACTTCCTTCAACTCTAAGTATTTATTTATACATTTCCTCCATGACGCAGACTAAAAAACAAAATGTGAAATTAAAGAAGCATATCAGTAAATAATAATCAACATGCATTTACTGTCAAGCTAAAAGCTATTTTTATGTGAAGAAAAATCATACTTCATGATGTGTTATATAATTCACTTGAAGTTTCTGCAACTATCAAGAAAAACAGCTAATTAGGGGATTTCTTCAATTTTACTTTTAAAATGTTCACTACTTTAAAATAACAAACTGCATGTAATTATTTAAATAAGATTAACACACAACATTCTCAAATAATCCTAAATTTAAATCAGAATTAGAGAGGTCAAATGCTGTTGAATTACAAGATGGAATGACAAAAATGACCGAACCTGAAATGCAAACACACGTTTAGCTCCTGCCTTAGTCACAGGTGGCAACTGTAAGAAATCACCAGACAGAATCAGCTGAATGCCACCAAACGGTTTGTTATTCTGACGAACAGCTCTGAAAACAATAAAACACAGCATTAGATGAATGCTTGTAACACCAACAAGCAAATCATTCCAACAGAACTACAGTAAATGTAAGTGTACACAGTTTTCTATAGCAACCATATGGCCTCGACCCTGCTCATTTTTTAGTGAATTGATCGGGCGAGATCCTTCACCGCCGCTTCCAGTTTGAATAGGCGCCATGCCACAGTGTATCAAGTATGAACACATTTCACTGAGTTTTCTTTTTAAATCTACTTTTATTTAAGGCACGATATAATGGCTGCCTAAAACCCAATTTTTCCAGTTTTTGCTGAAGTATTGACTGTGATCCATTTAATTCTATACCATCAAAAATTCACAATGAAAACGGCTAATAACAGCCAAGTCAAGCAAATACTGCAGTGATATTGGAAGACACTGAGGAAACCGAGTCTCACAAGTGGAAGGTACAGTAGGGCAGCGGTTCCCAAACTTCTCAGTGTGACGGACCGGCAGGAATTCACTTTCAATGCGACGGACCGGCAGGAATTTTCCCATTGCAGCAGGATCGATACCCAATTTATTAGTTTTATTTCTTTCTCAATCACTATAAGATGTATTAATTATAAGATTTAAAAAACGAGAATTAGGCTAAAACAAATCTTGGAATTTGGTACAAATTATAAAGTTACATTGGAAGGAGCGGATATTGTTGGGAAAATGTCACAAATTTAACCACAGTTCTAATTATAAAATAAGTTGTAAGCAAGTTAATGTGATACGAAATAAAGATGATGAAGCTTCACTTTCATTTATATCTCCATTATCTGATTCCGAAGAATTTGAATTTCTGTCTTGTTCAGCATTCGTATTTTTCCTCTTAAGAAACATATCCATTAAACCTGGCTTCGCCATCTATAAATTGGGTCAAAAAAGTGAAATTAGTTGTTAATAGTAGCACGCGGGTATATAATTCAGTAGGCCTACTAAATATCAACGGAATACTTCGTACTGGTCCAATATGAATCAAAACTTTGCATTTAGTTTTTAAAAAATATAAATAATTCATGCTAATGCTTTTCATTAATATATTCATTATATTTTATTCTTGTAATTTTCAAATTTATAATATATTGTAGGCCTACTTACAATATCAAACCTAAAAGTAGACGTGTCTATTGACGAAAGCAGTGACCAAATTATTAAAGACGAAAGAGATACGTCACATCCGGTTTCTAATTGCCGGTCAAAAAACCCAAATGTTACGATGAAAATTTCTAGTAAAGGTGAATAACATCTATTTGACCTGTCAGCAATTCGTCGAGAAACTATTTATTCGGCAGTTTTAGTCTACAATAGCTGAAATACATTCACTTCCAGAACAAATCTTAATTTATGAGGCAATCGTGTTTTTAAAGATAGTTCGAAGCGACACCCAATCGAGAAAACGTAGTTTTTCCTGACTCACTTCGCGGACCGGCAACTGAGGGCTCGCGGACCGGCACCGGTCCGCGGACCATAGTTTGGGAACCACTGCAGTAGGGTCCTTGGTGGCAGACCAGTGGTTGCAAGGTATTGCAACAATTTAAAATCAGAAAAGGTCCCTAAAAGGACAGTGGACAGTCATGCTTAAGTTCACTGTTCAGTGACAACCCCGCAAGAGCCAAACTGAGCTACCAAGCTAAACAGGAAAGTAGCCAACAGAAAGATGACTACTGGTTATCAGATATCAAATGAAATTTTATTGAATCGAGTACATGAACAATCTTTGATAGACAGTCAGTAGCAAAAGATGCACAATTATCTAAAGATAAGAGATAATATACTATAACATTACTAGATAAAGTAAGTAAGTAACTTCGATTTATCTCTTTTAGGTTTAATGCCATAAAACGATCCCAGGAGAGAAGAAGCTGAATCAACTTATCTAGTCATCCCGATGGTAATTATCTAAAGTTCATAGAGTCAATAGAATATAACACACTTGCAATGTTGACAATTCAAAGAGCTTAGCATACATTCATTTGGAATTCAGTTCATGAATACAATGACCACTTACAGAACTTAATTAACAACATTTCCAGCAGCTTCTCTGTGAACGCAGAGGCAGAGGGGGATGCAACACAGAGAGTGAAAGCGTGCCAGGCATACAAAATTATTAGCAAAAACACATTCAAATGCAAGAGCTCTATCAGTTATAATAGTCCATGCAAACCTGGCAACAGCTTCCAGCTTGTCAAACATAAGGCCATCAATCATAGACACTTCATCAATTACGAGGTGTTTGCAGTTTTTCCATTGCTGCAGGAAAACAGGTCGTGAGGCAAGTTCTATACAGCGGCTCAAATCAGCCTCACCCGAACCAATACCTGGATTGAAAACAAGTGGCAATTCATTATTCGTCATCGTCATCATCAAGCAGGTATGCAAATGAGTCTGTATGCATAAACTATGTTTGTACATATCTGGTCATTTATACGGCACCTTTTAAGAACAAACACAGCTGTTACATAAATGTCCTGATACGGATATAGATAGGTGTGTATGAACGCAATATACACATATGTTTATAAGTAGCTTAATTCGACCTGATGGAGGTGATAACCAGTAGACCCTTCAGTTGGTTTGTTTTATCCTGTCCGCTGGCCAACTTGATTTTTTATACAGCAGAATTATACAGCACAATGAACCAGCCTTGACTGAAAAATTCATGCAGGGAAGATTCAAGTTCCTTGTCAAACTTACGTATTATGTCACCCTTTAAAAGTCAAATTTCCACAGAAATTTTAAAAATACCCCAAGCCCCAGACCCTACCTAACCTTGCTTGAGAGCTTATCACTAAATATCTAAAGATAACAACCCATTCTTGATTAAAAAGTTATTGAGAGCAAGATTTATGCACAAATCTCCCCTTAAAACTCTCCTTAAAGCTCCATAGCTTTATAACAGAATATATATGTGGTCCACCCCCAATTCTGGAACAGGCTTCCATGCAAACTATGACAAGAAGCACTGCCATCTGCTGCTAAGCCTTCAAGTCGAAACCAGTTGCTAAGCTACCGACAGCTAGTGACTTAGTTCACTTAATATTTTGCTTATTTTTTTTAATTGTCGTGGAGTTTCGATTTTTGACGAAGACATCATCAGCAGTTCTTTACTTACTACCTGCTGAGTGGTGTCTGCTGTGGTCACTGGCATAAACTTGTCCAAAATATTGGGGGGCATCGGGTCTGGACCAGAGTGCAAAAAACAAGTTTTTCCAGATGAAAAGTTGGTTTTGTTGTTTTTTTGGTGTTGTTGTTTTTTTTGTTGTTGTTTTTTGCTGTTTTTTGTTGTTGTTTTTTGTTGTTGTTTTTTGTTGTATTGGTTGTTTTTAAGATTTTCGGATTTCGGACTAAAAAATCATGAAAAATGGCATGAACAAGAGCTCCAACTCAGTTTAATTATTAAATCAATGTTATTAAAATAACTTCTACAAAAATAAGAAATTTATTTAAGAAAAACAACAACAAAAAACAAATTTTACGGTTTTCTTTTACTTTTGGCTTACACCAAAAATCGAAAAACCTTTTTCATCTTTGGTCTGGACAGTCAGCAGAGTCTTCCGGTGTTACGTTAATTCATATGAAAGGGGAAGTTTTGTTTACATGTTAATTTGCTTCATATTGAAGATAGTGAAGATAAAAATAAATCTTTGTTTTCATTATGAATTTCTGATAGTATTTCAGTTCCGTGTCTCTGTTTCTCTGATTCTGAAGAAATTTGTCTAATTGGAAACATAATATTTTAATATTTGAAGAAATTCTCCTCTCGATTTTTGGGGGGGGGGCATTGCCCCGGCTCCTCAATTATTGGGAGTCTACGCCTATGGCTGTGGTGCATGACATTACTGTTACTGTTTACATTTATCCAGTTACGTGTAGTGAACAGTCTGACTTGTTAAACTGCTCAAATGATGCCGACTGCTAAATGAATTAATCAATATGCAATGGACTGCAGGTGAACGAGTACTGCAGTGCAACCTCGGACTTATTCGTGTGTTTATTACTTTTATAAACACTCTACCTTTCTTAAATTCACATTAACGTTTCAGTCAGCATGTGGTAAAATGCATTACATTATTAGGTAACTATTACACATTCTGGATTACATAACCAGTCAATAGAAACTCAGTTGATAAGCCTGTGACTTCGTTGACTAAGATGTCAAGTCAGTTGCTAACTCATTAAGTCAATCAGTAGTTCCTTAGCGACAGACTCCACGGACTACTTGTATTACCAAACCAAGAGCACCTTTTATATGTTTTCTTAAAGAGGCACTACATAAAAGTGCACTTACAAATTACACAAGAACTTCAATTTTTATCAATTAAAAAAATATACCCAAAAACATAATTCTTCCATGCTCACCAGATCCCCTTCTATCAATGGTTGCAAGGAAATTTTAAGCGAGGAAATTTTAAACTTAAAGTCATTGCAATTTGCTCCATTCAAAACATTCATAAAACATACACTGTAGGACAAACTTAAGATCAGCTTCTTCTGGGCAGCTGTTTGTCTCGACCTACCAAAGAAAGACTTTTGATATCCATGCCCTTTGCACACTGTTCCATGTCTAAGGAATTCACCATCAACACCATTGTTGTGAGACCTTTCTCTTTCACTTATGTCATTTCATAAACAATTGAATACCTATTCATTCATTCATTCATTCATTCTGAAGATTTATATAGCGCTCCTTCAAGATACCTACTCAGGTGCGCTCCCAGCTCAGCCACGGCTAAAAAAGAAAGATTTGAGCGATTTATGAAATGCAGGCAAATTATTCAGAGGTTGTAATCGCAGTTCCAGCGGGAGCCCATTCCAAGTGGAGGGACCCACAACTGAGAAAGCCCGGCGCTGCCCAATAGAAGAACGAGCACGCGGGACCAAGAGCTCCCCTCTGGCCGAGGAGCGTAGTGCCCGACGCGCTACGACGTCGGACACCGGGCGGCAAAGGTCACGAAGATAAGATGGAGCGCAGCCTAGAAGACAACGAGAGACTAAGGCAGCGATCCGATAGGAAATACGCTGCGCGATAGGGAGCCAGTGCAACACATCGCGCATGTAGGCAGATACAGGAGCGAACTTGGGGATACGCCCGACAAGTCGAGCGGCTGAGCGTAGAACCCGATCCAGACGCCCTAAGACTCCGAGTGGGAGACCAGCTAGAATCGAGCAACAATGGTCAATTCGACTGGTAACAAAAGCATGGACGAGAACCACAACAGCATCGTGTGAAAGAGAACGAGAGACCACTCGAAGCTGACGAAGCTGATAGTAACAGCTTCGGGTAAGCAGATTCACGTGCTGCGAAAGAGTAAGTTCTTGGTCAAGGGTGATACCGAGGTCTCGGACAGTGAGTGAAAAAGTAATATTAGGGAAGATCCGGGTTAGCAGGTGCAAATCAACGCCCGCTAGCTGTCTACGGCTGCCCAGCCATATAAATTGGGTCTTCGTAGGATTTAAGAGAAGCCGATTGGAGGCCATCCATAAGGAAAGGGCATCAATGGCTTGGCACATCAGCCGAACAGAGGCCACCGCGTCAGAGGCATGGGAATGGATGTAGGCCTGCACATCATCCGCATAGAGTTGGTGTAGGAGCCCCTGAAACGACAAAACAGAACTGATGTCAGCCGTGTACAGAAGATATAGCAAGGGGCCTAGGACAGAGCCTTGAGGCACGCCAAATGGAGCAGGTACCCAAAGGGACCTAGAGGAGCCAAGGACAACGCAATTAGTGCGCTCAGATAAGAAGGAACGGAGCCATTGCAAAGGCTGACTGACCAACCCAAAGGAGGTGGAGAGGCGCTGAAGAAGAATGGGATGGTCCACAGAGTCAAAAGCAGAACTCACATCAAATAGGGCTAAGAGAGTTATCTGACCACGATCCATGGCGCCATAGAAGTCAGATAGAAGGCGAAGCAGAAGGGTCTCCGTAGAGTGATTTCTACGGAAGCCCGACTGCTGAACAGGAATCAATTCGTTTAAGTCTAGATATGATATATATCTAGACCTATCTTTTCCAGCTACCAGTGCTCCTGAAGTGAATTGTTAAATCAGCTCAATTTAAGTACCTAATCATAATAATAATAATAATTAATAATATAACAATATTAATAATAATAATAATAATAATAATAATAATAATAATAAAAATAATAATAATAAATTGTAGAGTGATCCACTGTTCAAAGTAACATCGAATTACCTCCGGATTTAGTTTTGGACAACCTGAGGGATTATAACTACCTTGGGTAAAAATAATAATAATAATCTGATAAAAATATTTAATTATAATGCTTAAATGGCAAAGAGAACAAACAGGCATCATTCAGCACTTGACTTTACATTAAAGTAAGTAAGTAAGTATGGACTTTAATTTATTCCGGATATTTCTATAGCGCCTCTCGAAGTCAACTACTACTCAGAGGTGCTCCCGACTACAGCATTTGATACTGTGCCGGAATTTTCACGCCAAAGCGCCACGAGCAATTGCGAGTGAAGGACTTGCCCAAGGTCCGTACGCAGCGCTCGGCTAGAGTGGGATTCAAACCTGCAACCCTCCGGTCACAAGGCGCCGAACTTACCACTGAGCCACCACGCCCCACACAATGCTCCGCCTGCAAACGCACTGCGGCTAACAAACGGGTTAATACAAGTGTAAGAAACTTATTAACACTATGTTATCAATGTTCTTTCATCAGTAAGACTGGAGATCCACAAGGATGAAACCTGCTTTCCTCATTCGGATTTCCCTACCTAGTGTCGATACTGCCTCTTTACTTTGATCTTTCTGAGAGCTGCCACAGTATAATGAGAATCTTTTGTTAGGGCAAATGAGCCATGCATAGTTATCAAAGTAATTTCTTTATTATTCATGATTCTTTCATTATCCAGGACAACCACTTTCACACAATAATTGTTTGCTTTTCTGTGAATGCATGTTTTCAGTGGCAGTGGCAAAACTTTGGCAGCCGAGGTCTAATGATCATAATGATCGTGGATTACATCCACTTAGCACAGCATTCAAGACATTCCGTTGTTCAGGACTGAGAACAACAGCACTTAACGAGGGACTATGTTGATCATGCAGAACAATACCAAAACCTCAATATCAGATAATGATCATGTAGAACAATACCAAAACCTCAATATCAGATTATATTTTATTTATGCATTGATGATAATATACTTAAGTGTTAAAGTTGTTTCAGAACTATTCCACTGTTGCAAATTAGCCACAGAAACTCAAGAATATTTAACATCAGTAATAAATTCAGTTTTACATTGATCAGTAAACCAGCAGTAATATTATTTCGTCATAAAAAATAAGTAACCGAATTACTAGTTACCAGCAAAAGCATGCAGTGTTGTTCCTCCTACATGGCAAGCAGCCACACCAGTGCTTGCTGTGACATATGTGTATTGTGGAGGCAAGGCACCTGAAATGAAAAGTCCAGCATGGATAAATTGTACATCACCCATTTAGACACTTAACTGATTAATGACTGTCATCTGTAAAGTGATACCTCCCAACTCATGACCTCACAAGCCACAGACAACTGCACATAATGTGAATGAGTGACTAATGTGGCCAGGTTTTGGGTAAATGATTCACAGCATAGGTGCCATCAATCAATCTTCATCCCGCTCTTTAAGAAGGTGATCCGCTTTATTGCGGAAATTACCGAACTATCGCACTAGTCTCACATGCTAGCAAGATCTTGCTACGAGTGATCCTCGAGCGAATACAATCTAAGCTTGAAAGCGAGATCGCTCAGGAACAAGCTGGATTTAGACCTAGAAGGGGCACGCGAGATCAAATCGTAAACCTTCGAATAATCTTGGAAAAAGCAAGAGAAAGGAACCAATCACTGTACTTTTGTTTCATTGACTATACAAAAGCTTTCGACATGATACAGCATGATAAGCTCTGGCTTACAATGTTAGAAATGGGTTTCCCACCTCAACTAGTCCAACTGTTGCAAAAACTATACAGAAAACAACATGCTGCTGTCAAGACAGACAACCTCACGTCAACATGGTTCTGTGTCAAGAAAGGAGTGCGACAGGGATGCAACCTCTCTCCATGTTTGTTCAAGATCCTAGGAGAACAAGTGATGCAGAAAGCACTGCAAGGATTTACTGGTGGATTTAGGATCGGGGGGAAAACCATCAAAAATCTAAGATATGCCGACGACATTGTCTTATTGACTACGTCACCAGAGGAATTACAAGAGTTTGTGTGCAGGGTTGAGGGAACTGCAAACGAGTATAACATGAAGATTAATGCCACAAAGACAAAAGTAATGACGAATACTGATAAAGTACTTGAGATCAGGGTGGTCGATGGTAGGCTGGAGTAGGTAGACTCTTTTGTCTATTTGGGAAGCAGAGTAAAGAAGGATGCAGACTGTAATGGCGAGGTGAAGTCAAGGTTAGCCATGGGTACATCGGTTATGATTAAGCTAGCAAAGTTGTGGAAAAACAAAGCAATCAGCACTAAGACCAAGCTACGTTTGATGAGAGCCTTGGTGTGGCCGGTGGCAACATACGGTTGCGAGGCCTGGACACTAAAGAAGAAAGAAGAAAGATACATCCACGCTTTTGAGAACAAATGTATCAGGAAATTACTTCGAATTTCATGGACAGAAATGGTGACCACCGAACAAGTTTACAAACGGGCGAGGATAAAGAGCGAGTTACTAGGTCATATCAAATCTCGTAAATTACGGTACTTTGGACATGTTATGTGACAACCACAGGATAGCATCGAGAGTAGTGTGATGACGGGTCTGGTGGAGGGAGTTCGTGGACGCGGAAGGCCAAGAATCTGTTGGTTCGACAACATCATAACTTGGACTGGCCTTTCAGGAGTTGAATTATTAAAAGTCACAAAAGACAGACAACGCTGGGCAGTGATAGTCCATTCATGCAGCCAACCGTCGCGAAGCGACGACGGCGGATTGACATGACATGACATAGGTGCCATCCTTCACTAGGTTACCCACACCTGGTCTTGGTGCCTGCTGAGGCGCCTACCTGAGAATATTAATCAGTGCCTTCAGCCTAGTGGGACTGGTATGTATGACGAGCAAAGCTCTTCATAACAGCAAACAGCATGCAGACAGTTCACAACGGCAATACAACCAAGGGTTCGTCTGCAGATCAAATGCTTCAATACAAACACACTGAAACGTTTGTAAAAAAATTTCAAATATTACATTACCCAAAATTCGCTTGAGTAAGATGGACTTTCCTGTCCCAGCACTGCCAGTGTAGAAGAGATTACATCCACTTAGCACAGTATTCAAGACATTCCGTTGTTCAAGACTGAGAACAACAGCACTTAACGAGGGACTACGTTGACAAAGACCTTGATTCTTCATTTCATAATTAAGCTTCATTCGCAGTGACTTACGACATTGGCTTTCCTACAAGAAATGGTAATTAACCAAGGTAGTAAATGCAGTAATAACATTGATGTTCATGCCGTTAATTGACAACGCTGTGCCTATAAGAATGTCCCACAACAAGCTTAACAGACTTCAACCAAGTCAGAGAAAATAACATTGTAAAAAGCAGTTTATATGAATGCATAATAGCAATTGTCATATTGTGGTAATTAAACTTCTAAAGGTTAAAACCTCAAGTAATTGTTTTTAGCTACACCATGTGTAGCTAAATGGTTAACTTAGTTTGCTGTCATTACAAATTATTTGTTTTTGAAAGATTTTAATTTTAATTTACATTTGTCCACTTAAATGACGTTGACATGAAGCATCTTAAAGCTTAGCCATGTGCAAAGCCATCAACACTTCATGAAGATTTTGTGAGAAAATATCACACCGCTGTCAAGATTATACCACAACAGCATAAAACAAGGTAAAGGTATTATATTATAAACAGACCAGGACTTTATAAAGGAAGTAAGTAAGTATGTACTTTAATGCTCCGCCTGCAAATGCACTGCAGCTAACAAACAGGTTAATACAAGAGCAAGAAACTGAACATATCAATCACAGGCACAAGCATCCTAAATAAAAGGAAAAGAAAAAATTAATTTAAATCTAATTAATGTTCAAATTCCTAAGTAGAGCATTCTAATGATGAAATGTTTTCTAGACAGTGTATCAGCCCTGGGGACCTCACGGTTATGCGGACGGAGGCGGAGCGTATAGGTGCTGGTCTTGACAGAGGGGAGGAGGCTATGGAGAATATGACTAGGATTGTTAAGGACAGCCAACAAGAGAGTGGAGTCAGCTCGGTCACAGAGTTGCTAGTCTTAAGTAAACATATACATGGCCCTTCAGTCAATCAGCATAGATCTTTCTCATAGATCAGCGGATACAAACTTTTGATGGTTGATTAATGTGCAATGCTTACAATTGATGTCCTCAACAGGATAACTTCATCAAGTTTGATCTATGATTCATGCAACCAGACAAAATTTAAAGAAGAAAAATATGTGATATTGGCTACCATGTGTAGCTAAATGGTTAACTTAGTTTGCTGTCATCACAAATTAGTACCTAGTATATTTGGTTATTTTCACCAAAGATCTGTTGCACAACACTAGAACTTTGTTAAATTAAGGTAATGATATTACATGTACTAGGATGAAATTTATTAATTACTATTTATCCATTTTATCAATAAAATGTTCTTGTCTTTCTGTATGGAACAATCTTCCAAACAGCATTATAAATTTACCACTCCAAATCAAGTTTAAGTAAAAATTAAAGACTGCATGATTTCTACGTACTAAGCTGTTGAACGATCAATGGTCATTAGTTTATCTAAACTAAGTAATATTATGTCCTCCTCAACTGCATTTTGTTTGCACCCTCCTTACTTACTATGCAGATGATTGACAAAATATATTTGTACTAGAAAACTTAATACAAACCATTGCTACATATCCTACAATAAACATGCTAAACTCAACATGTACACTGGAAAACAGAATCACCATCAAATTCAACTTATTAATAAATTTGCAAAAACCAATGGCATCTCCATTGTAAATGAAAACTACAAAGCTGTCCTATACACCAGAGGGGAAACTGAGCTGAAAAGACCACAATTTTAGTATGTCAGAAGTGCAAAGAATAAGAATATAAATGTTCTTACCACAACATCCGGAACGACATTTTCTTTTTCTTGCTCTGTTTCTCTTTTTCGCTTGCCTGCTCTCGGTGTCAAACAGTTGTTCTTCTCCAGTTTAACTCTTTGTTCGTGGGCTGTGTTCACATCTTTCATTGTCAGTGGACTAATGTCAGTAAACTGACGTGGCTTATCAGACGTTAATCTTTGAAGGCCTGTAAACACGGTCTTCTTTTGTTTCGTGTGTCCCAATTTTATCAGAAGTGTTTTTATGAATACTATAAGTCGATCTGGAGGACAATTTGAAATCATGAGATTCATACTTGGTTTTGCAATTTTAATTGTGGCTTTTCCTTCTTTTGCAAACCTCTGGTACACAACAGCATCTTTTAAAGTTAGCAAAATTATCTGTTTCCCAGTGTCTAAACGAAGCAAGACATCCAAGAATTCATTGCGCCCTAGTACAAGCAAAACATCACGATAGACGCACTTCTTCTCGACTTCACCAGATTCTCTCAGATATTCAGTTATTACTGTGCAGGTTAATTCATTAAAACTTTGCGCCATTATTGTCACGCTTCATATGAAACCACACGGTCTTCTTTCTTGCTCTTCTTAAACTAAAATAAGCATCAAATATAAGATAAAAAGAACTAGAAAACCAAAAGCATGATTTTGTAACTCATACCAAGTTATGCTCATATGTGTTGGTCACACAACATTTTCAAGCTATTGCGATAATTACGAAACTGAAAATTACTATCTTCCAATTTTCTTAACCTAAATACAACTACCATCACTGCTTTTCAGTCACCTTCCTTTCCTGTCCTTTTGCAACTTCATGCACTTATCTCTGTATTTAAATCCCTTTTGACTTGATGCAGGCTGATGAATACGCTGGCTTGTACTTAGTCTGTATAAGTAAGCCTTTGAAAATTTTCATGTTTTACAATTACAATGTTTAATAAAAAAATATGACAGCTCAGTGGTCTCAAAAAGTGGTAAAAGCAACCACAACTGTTTTCATGACATGACCATTGGTCTATTACGGCAGAACTTTAAATACGTTTAATGTACTTGCGAAAATAATTTTGCAACGTCAACTATGGATGTAGCCTACTTTGCAGAAATAATTTAGCAACGTAAACTTCGGATTTCCAACCACTATCAGTTTAGCAACGTAAACTAGTTTACTAGGTTTTAAACTAGGTTTTATCGGAAAATGTTTTCCGGAATTCGCTCAAATTTGCATTTTCACCACTATCCAGGAATCGCGTTTCGCGGATTCCGACAACCCCTTCAACAACCCCTTTCGTCAGACTCTACGCTAGAGAATATGCTCGTGCTCTCGCCCTAGTTTTTAAGTAGCGTTTACAAATTCAGATATTATTGCAATTACTTGCATATTGCTAACAGCCTAACACTTACAAGAAATATCGCGGAAGGCATAACAGTTCATTCAAAACCTTCCATCTTTCTTAATCTACGACATTTAAATTTACCTCGAAGCACGCAGGTGTTATTTAAACTTAAAGTAGCCAATCAGAGACCGTCTTACAAAGTACAGCCAGTAGAAGTCGCTGTTACAACCAATTCAGAGGACAAGAACAAGTGTCTGTTCCACGTACATTCTGAGTATGTTAGAGAAAAACGCTGTTCCACGTCTGGAACAAAACCGAGTAGCTTAAAGGCGCATCTGCCGTAAATCCCGAAATCGTCAACGCACCAGCTTATGAACGAGGGCTACGTCAAAGCAGAAGGGTTGTCTATAGATATCCAAGTACGGCTGCCAGAGAGATCAGAGAGAGGAGGCAGACGAGTTGCTAAGGCGGGTTTCGTTTAGATCGACGAAGATTGGATGGCGAATGACAAGGCTAGATGCATGGTGAAGGATCTCACCCGATCAATTCATTGAGAAATGAGCAGGGTCGAAGCCATATCGGTCGCTATAGAAAATCGCTTACATTTACATTTAGATGAAACAGAGTAGGAATTTTGAAGAGATGAAACTTTAATTTTCAGTGGAAAGCCCGAAGGGTGATATAATTATAGAGGTCTGTGGGAAATGATAATGTGTGAGTGACAATTCCGGCGGAGGAACCGAACATTTTTGGAATTCGGGAGAGAGATTGTTTCAGGGTCAGTTAATTGCGCAGTGGTACGTGCATATATGGCTCGGTGGGAAAACTCGATATGAGAATTAATTAGTGAATGAGAAAGATTGAGAATTTGAGGAAGATAATTTATAATAATAATCTTCGTTTAATATTTTCAAACTGACAATTACGCAGTAGGCCTATGATTACAAATCAGTATGAACTAGTGCCCGGAGTCAGTCGCTAAGGAGTTAGCGACTGACTTGATGAGTTAGCGACTGACTTAGCGACTCAGTCGACTAAGTCGCATGCTTATCGACTGACTAAGTCGCTTGGACTTATCGACTGACTTAGCGACTTGCTATCGACTTCTCATGTAATCCGGTATGTCTATTGGACATACCTGATTACCTAACAATATAATGCATTTTACCGCATACTGTACTGAGCGTGCCATCATCTCCGTGGGCATTAGATGGGACCCATATGAACTCTAAATGGGTCCAATATGGGAGTATAGGTCCTACATGGGCTCCGTTCCATATGGGCATGCTGACAGGGACAGATCGATGACTGTGCAAATTAATGTTAGTGAATTTGTGATGCATTTGAGTGTTTATAACAAGAAAAAAGCATACCACTAGGTCCAAGCCAGTGATATTTCAGTTTTGAAAATAATTGGTTTCAGGTTTAATTCAGTTTTGGGTTCATAATTACTATTTCAGTTCAAGTTTCAGCTTTAAAATAATTTCAGTTTTATTACAGTTTCAGACTGAAACTTTCAGTTTTATTGCAGTTTCAGACAGTGGCTTCTATCCCCCCCTAAACAACTGGGCTCAATCCCTCTCCTTCCCCCCCCCTCTTTCACAGAACCCCCTATAAGCTGGAAGCAATCCCGACTTACTGTAAAGCCCTTCCATACCTCGCCTTCCCTTCCTCCCTACCCCTCCCACCCCATTCCTCACCCCTTATCCCTTCCCTCTCCCTTTACCACTCCTGTGCCATTCCTGCCTTCCCCTTCCCTCCCCTTGAAGCGGAAGGGTCCGGGGTCCTCCCCGAAAATTTTTATGATTTCTACATTGCCGTAGGTGAGTTTTAGCGCATTTTTGGAGAAAGAAAACTGGTTAGGGAAACTATATATATACATTTTAGTTCAACTGAACTGTTGAATTAATTTATGTAGGGCTCCCAGTGCAATGTAAAAATGTTATGGGACAGACTGCAAATATTGCATGGCCCATAATACTGATACAAATAATAAAGACAATCTATAACACTGCTTAGACACTGTAACCTAGGCAAATATTGCATGGCCAATAATACTAATAGGCCTACATCACAATACTAAGTTGAAAAATGCCGTTCGAAGGCCTTCACAACATAGCCAATAATAGACAATAGTTGTCCTCGAGACCAAGGTCTTGGTCTCGAGTGCGCTCGAGTTCGTTTTTAAAAGTCTTGGTCTTGGTCTTCGTCTTGAGACCAAAAGTCTTGGTCTTGGTCTTGAGGTTCAAAGTCTAGGTCTTGGTCCTGGTCTTGAGGTTCAAAGTCTTGGTCTTGGTCTCGCAAGACCAAGACAAAGACCGGCTGTCAATATGAAGTCATTTTAAAAAACTCAAGAATTAAAAAATTTATCAAGCCTGTTTGCATCATAGCCTATATATACTACAAATACCTACGGACGGATACAAGTCTTGTTGGTCAGGAAAACCCATTGGCAGCAGCAACTAAGTTATGCTGCATCTGGAAGCCCGGCCGAGACTTTTTCTGAGCTAGACGGTCTGATAAACCATGGGAGGATTTTAAAAAAGGCTCACGATTTGTACATTTACATCCACTGCTTGAAAAGCTGCGGTGTGTGCCAGCGACTTCAGCACCTATGGAAAGTAGTTTTTCACATGACGAAATTTTGTTCTTGGTCAGGAAATTCTTGGCGAATTGGTTTTTATAAAATACAAAAGGCATTTGGAATAACATTTTGCATGAAGAACACTTGTAAATACGAATTCGGAATTCTTCGCAGTCTGCATTTAAAGTTAATTTGCTTTAATAAATTAAAAGACTGACGTTTTCATTAAAATAGCGAGTAGTCCGACTTGACAATTTTTTTTGTAAGGAAAAGAAGTCTTGGCTTGAATGTGATTTTTCGGGTCTTGGTCTTGGTCTCGAGGTTCAAAGTCTTGATCTTAGTCTTGGTCTCGAGGTTCAAAGTCTTGGTCTTGGTCTCGAGGTTCAAAGTCTTGGTCTTGGTCTTGGTCTTGGTCTTGAGGTTCAAAGTCTTGGGCTTGGTCTTGAGGTTTAAGGTCTTGACAACAAGACTGCAGATTTAATAGTAAGAAAAAAATAAAAAGCAATAACATACTGTACCTTGTATAATACCAAATTCTTAATTTTCTTAAACGTATTGTATAAACATGAAACCGAAGCAATGATAACAGAAGCCGATTTATAAATAAATAGTGGAGATCAGAGTGCCCTAGTTCGTATGTATATAGGCCTAGCTAGAGTCGATGAATTGGGTTCCGGTCCACTATTTCGGGGGTCCGCTATTCCGGGGGTCCGCTATTCCGGGGATCCGCCGGAATATACATACATACAACATACATACATGTATAGATACATACATTCATGCATACATACATGTATGTATGCATGAATAGCGGACCGGTACCATAAATTGAAGCAACGATTCAGAAGCACTTGGTCACTACACAGTGGCTTAATGTAGATTCGAACCTGTGACCCTCCAGTTACAGGTACAAAACATACCACTACACCACCGTGCCCCAGTTTATAGTCTAGTTGGCTACAATGAAACGCTAAACGCACAATTTAATAAATCTTATGGCAGCAATTCTACTGCAGGTTAGTAACTAAGAGAAAATAAAAGACAATAACGCATTTACTATTATACCACTTTTACTTTATAATTTTATATAACAGGCGACAACAGGATTGTAGGCCCCACTAAGTACACTTACCTATCTGGTCTTCACAACACTACATCCTTCATTTTTTTCATTTTTTCATCAGTAATGCCTTGTTGGATAAGGTGGAGTTATCTGGGGTGAATGATAGTGGCATAAATCTGTCAGATCACCTACCATTGGTGCTACACCTTTCTGGCTGCCTACCAGTTAAAAACAGTCACTTTGATAGGCAAAGCTCGTATAGCAATAAGCATAAAAGATTGAGATGGGATAAAGCTGACCTTATCTCAAACTATCATGCTACAAATGTTTATCTATCTGACATTAGTTACCTTAATATGTGCACAAACTGTGCAGTGGGTTGCACCTCTAAGTGTGGTTTCTTTATAACGTATAAAAGACGTATCTAAACAATCAGTAAGCATGTTTTGCCCTAGACAAAAAAGTCTAGTAGTAAAAACATAGGCGTAAATTGTGGGGCTACGAAGAATGGCATTTACTGAGAGACAGCTGATTATTCTGCTTCTTTTACACAACCCTTTAGTTAAGATAGTTCTTTAGTTAAGATAGATCCTCCATCTTCGATCAGCGCGGAGGATCTTAACATGTATTTTGCGGAGGCTTCTACGGACAAGCATTACATCATTCCAGACCTTAAACAAACAGCCAGTACAGACCATGAATTGGTGACGGAGCAATCCATCTTCTACATCCTTGATCATCTTCACTATACCTCCGATGGGTTAGACGGTCTCCCTCCTTGGTACATACGACTCACGGCCCCAAACTATGCAGAACTATTGACCAAACTCATTAACCGATCTCTAAGCAGTTCACTAGTACCAACGCAGTGGAAAACTGCCCTTATACGTCCGAAAATGAAGACCGCGTCCCCGGAAACACCTGCTGATTTCCGCCAAATATCGGTTCTTCCTGTACTTTCCAGAATTGTAGAGCGGATCCTGGTGAGAAACTACTTCTACCTAAGTTTTAATAAACTGCAGCCGCCGCTTTCGTTGGAAAACCAATATTCCTTTCGGCCGACGGGCTCCACAACGGCTGCATTGGTCTCTATTATCCATCACGTCACAGACCTACTTCGCTCGAACGATTACGTAGTGGTTATATCTATGGATATAACAAAGGCATTTGACTCAATCCGGCATACGGCAATAACCAAAAATCTATTGGGACTTGAGATGCCGGATTGTATCTACAACTGGATCTTAAACGATCTAACTGGAAGAAGCCATGTTACGCAGTTTGGTGGTCAAATGTCAACCGTCAAGAAAATAAATGCAAGTGTGGTCCAAGGATCCGTGTTTGGTCCAGTTGGCTTCATAATGGGCACATCACACCTTCACTCGGTTAATACTCAAAACCGTCTCCTTAAATATGCCGACGATACATATTTACTTATTGGATCTCGATCCATCGGAACGGCTCGGGTTGAACTGGACCACATCATCCAATGGGCTGCAAACAAGAACTTAAAAATAAACCATTCAAAAACAAGGGAAATAGTCGTCGTCGGCCCTCGGAGTGCCTCTCTCGCATCTCAGCCTTCAGTGACTGGAGTTAAAAGAGTAACAACAATTAAGATCCTGGGAGTAACAATAGGAGATAAACTCTCTGTCGCTGCGCATGTAGATGGAATTCTAAGATCTTGTTCATCTTCACTATACGCACTAAGAACGCTTCGGGATCATGGGATGCAGAAAGAGCCTTTCATGTGGTCTCGTGTGCCACCACTGTAGCCAAATTAATGTATGCGTCACCGGCATGGTGGAGACTTCTGAGTTCTACTGAGCATGCTCGACTGACGCGGTTAATTGGTCGAATGGTACAGATGGAAGCTGGATGGAAGCTGGGTTTCTTCCTGCTGATGCCCTTTCGCTGGACAGAATGGCTGACGCAGCAGACGAAACTCTGTTTAGGGCTATAATATCTAACAAGCAGCATGTTTTGCAATCGCTATGCACTGAAAGCGTTCTTCTATTACCTCGCTGACTGAAAGGGAGGACACAGGGCGCACTTTGAGACCTAGATTGCATCCGTTTGCCCTTCCTATCAAAGACAACAGGAACTTTCTGGCTCGGATGACGTATAAAAACAGTTACTGATAGTAATCATTTTGATTTGCATGACGTTTTTAAAAAAGTGTTAATTGGCATATTTATTATCAGTACCCAAGTGAATTGTACCTCATTGCGTTCTGTCAGTGAGAATTTATGAATAAACGAAGATATAGTAATAATAATAGTTGTGTAGTTAAGATAGTTATTTAGTTAAGATGTGTTTTTTACTTAAGATAGTCCCTTAGCTAAGATAGATTTTTACTTAAGATAGTTCTTTAGTTCAGATAATTCTTTAGTTAAGATAGTTCTTTAGTTAAGATACTGTTTTAGTTGAGATAGTTCTTTAGATAAGATTTTTATTTAGTTAAGATATTTTAGTTAAGATGTGATTTTTAGTTAAGATAGTTTTTTTGCTAAGATATTCATTCATTCATTCATTCATTCAAAAATTTAATATAGCGCACCTTCAAGAAACCTAATCAGAAGCGCTCCCAGCCCATCCACGGCAATAGAGATTAGACTTGAGCAGCTAGTAAAAAGCAGATGTTTTACCCCTGGGGAAAAGGCGAATCTCTAACGGAAGACCATTCCAAATAGAGGGCTCAGCTATAGGGAAAGCCCGGCGTTGCCTAATTGTGGAGCGAGCCCGAGGGACTAAAAGTTCTCACCCAGAAGAAGACCAAAGAGCACGCCGACCAACTGAATCAGAGACCGGGCGGCAGAGCTCACACAGATAGGCCGGGGCACAGCCTAAGAGACAGCGCCAAACCAGTACAGCAACCCTATAGCAGATACGCTGCGAAACAGGGAGCCAATGCAGCACATCACGCATGTCTGCAGAAATAGGGGCATATTTAGGGATGAGTCCAATGAGCCGAGCAGCTGACCGAAGAACCCGGTTGAGGTGGCCAATCAATCCAAACGGCAGACCAACCAAGATCGCACTGCAGTGATCCAGCCTGCTTGTTACAAAAGCATGTATAAGGATGACAGTAGCAGCATGAGACAGAGAACGAGAAAGATGTTTTTATTTAAGACAGTTTTTGGATAATTCTTGAGATAAGATGTTTTTTTAGTTAAGATATTTCTTTAGTTAAGGTAGCTATTTATTTAAGATGTGCTTTTTAGTTAAGATAGTTCTTTAGTCAAGATATGTATTTAGTTAAGATAATTAGTTAAGATGTGTCTTAGTTATGATGTTTTTTTTAGTGAACATGGTTTTTTTAAGTTAAGACAGTGTCTTAGTTAAGATAGTTAAGGTAGGATAGTTTCTTTAGTTAAGATATTTATTTAGTTAAGATAGTTTTAGTTAAGACAGTTGTTTAGTTAAGATATTTCTTTAGCTAAGAGATTTCTTTAGTTAAGATAGTTTTTTTAGTTAAGATGTGTTTTTAGTTAAGATGGTTCTTTAATTAGGATATTTATTTAGTTAAAATAGTTGTTTAGTTAAAATGTGTTTTTTAGTTAAGGTGCTTCTTTACTTAAGATAGTTTTAGCTAATATATTTCTTTAGTTCAGTTAGTTCTTTAGTTAGGATGGATTTTTAGTTCAGATGTGTTTTTCAGTTAAGATAGTTGTTTATGTAAGATAGTTTCTTAATTAAGACAGTTTTTTAAATAAGATTTTTATTTTGTTAAGATAGTTTAGTTAAGATGTGATTTTTAGTTAGGATAATATTTTAGTCAAGATAGTTGATTAGTTAAATAGTTCTTTGGTTAATAAGTGTTTTAGTTAAAATAGTATTTTTAGTTCAATCAATCAATCAATCAATCAATCAATCCTTTTATTGAAGCCATTTGAAGTACAAGGAAAATACAACATAAAAGTTTGAACTTTGGCAACAAGAGGAGACCCAAAAGGGATCTTGATCCCGCTTAGCAGGGCCACCTAGTTAACATTTATCGTAATACAAGTAAATGGCAGCACAATCAATACTTTTAACGGTAACATCGATCAAGTTATATGATCAGCAGGTAAAAGAAACAATGATAGAACTCTTAACTAAAGTTAAGATAGTTCTTTAGTTAAGATAGTTGGTTAAGATGTGTTTTTTTATTTAGGACGTTTTTTAGTTAAGATAGTCATTTAGTTAAGATAGTTGTTTAGCTAAGATGCATTTTTTAGTTAAGATAGTTCTTTAGTTAAGATAGTTCTTTAGTTAAGATAATTCTTTAGTTAAGATAGTTCTTTAGTAAAGATACTGTATTAGTAAAGATAGTTCTTTAGATAAGATTTTTATTTAGTTAAGATAGTTTAGTTAAGACGTGATTTTTTGTTAAGATAGAGTTTTTACTTAAGATATTTTTTAGTTAAGACAGTTCTTTAATAAAGATAATTTTTTAGTTAAGATGGTCTTTTAGTTTAGACATTTCTTTAGTTAAGGTAGCTGTTTATATATAAGATGTGCTTTTTAGTTAAGATAGTTGTTTAATCAAGATATTTATTTAGTTAATATTGTTAAGATGTGTTTTTAGTTAAGATAGTTTTTTTTAGTTAAGACAGTTCTTTAGTTAAGATAGTTCTTTAGGTGGGATAGTTTTTTTAGTTAAGATATTTCTTTAGTTAAGATAGTTTTTAGCTAAGAATGTTCTTTAGTTAAGATATTTCTTTAGTTAAGGTGGTTTTTGTAGTTTAGATGTGTTTTTTTAATTAAGATAGTTCTTTAATTAAGATATTTATTTCGTTAAGATAGTTGTTTAGTTAAAATGTGTTTTTTAATTAAGATACTTCTTTACTTAAGATAGTTTTTAACCTAAAATATTTCTTTAGTTCAGATAGTTGTTTAGTTAAGGTAGTTCTTTAGTTAGGATGGATTTTAGTTAAGAAGTGTCTTATAGTTAAGATTGTTGTGTATGTAAGATAGTTTCTTAATTAAGACAGTTCTTTAGATACAATTTTTATTTAGTTAAGATAGTTTAGCTAAAATGTTAATTTTAGTTAGGATAGTTTTTTTTAGGTAAGGTGTGTTTTAGTTAAAATAGTTTTTTTAGTTAAGAACTTAAGATTGTTCATTAGTTAAGATAGTTCTTTAGTTAAGGTATTCATTTAGTTATGATAGTTGGCTAAGATGTGTTTTTTATTTAAGATGTTTCATTTAGTTAAGATAGTGCTTATGTTAAGATAGTTGTTTAGTTAAGATGTTTTTTTAGTTAAGATAGTTCTTTCATTAAGATAGTTCTTTAGTTGATATGGTTTTTAGTTAAGATGTGTTTTTTAGTTAAGACAGTTGTTTAGTTAAGATGTGTTTAATAGTTAAGACAGTTCTTTAGTTAAGACGTGGTTTGGTTAAAATAGTTGTTTAGTTAAGATAGTTCGTTAGTTAAGATAGCTGTTTAGTTAAAATAGTTCTTTAGTTAAGATAGTTCTTTAGTTAAGATGTTTTTAGTTGAGATATTTCTTTATTTAAGATAGATCATAAGTTAAGATAGTTGTTTTTAAATTAAGACAGTTCTTTAGTTAAGATGTGGCTTAGTTGAAATAGTTCTTTAGTTAAGAAAGTTCGTTAGTTAAGATAGTTCTTTAGTTAAGATGTGTTTTTAGTTAAGATATTTCTTTAGCTAAGATAGTTGTTTTGTTAAGATAGTTCTTTTGTATATATAGTTCTATGGTTAAGATGTGTTATTACTCAAGAGAGTTCTTTAGTTAAGACTACGTTTAGTTAAGGCTGTTCTTTTGCTAAGATAGTTTTTAATTAAGAAAGTTCTTTAGTTGAGAAAGTTGTTTTTTGTTAAGATATGTCTTTTTAGTTAAACAATTGTTTTGTAAAGATGATTATTTAGCTAAGATAGTTGTTTAGTTAAGATGTATTTTTTAATTAAGGTAGTTCTTATGTTAAGATAGTTCCTATTTAAGTTAGTCTTTAGTTAAGATAGTTGATTAGCTAAGATTTGTTTGTTTAGTTAAGATAGTTCTTTAGTCAAGATAGTTTATAGTTATGATAGTTCCTTAGTTAGGTCAGTTCTATAGTTAAGATACTGTTTTAGTTAAGATAGTTGTTTAGGTAAGATTTTTATTTAGTTAAAATAGTTTAGTTAAATTATGATTTTTAGTCAAGATTGGTGTTTTAGTTAAGATCGTTTTTATTTAGTTAAGGTTGTTGTTTAGTTAGGATATGTTTTCTTTAGACAAGATAGTTCTTTAGCCAAGATAGCTTTTAGTTAACATTGCTCTTTAGTTAGGATGGCTCTTTGGTTAAGATAGTTCTTTAGTTAAGATAGTTCTTTAGATATTTGTTTAGTTAAGATAGTTGTTTAGTTATTTATTTAGTTAAGATAGTTGTTTATATTAGTTCTGTTTTCTTAGTTCAGATAGTTCCATAGTTAAAATGATCCTTAGTTAAGAAGGTTTTTTAATTAAGATAGTTATTTAGTTAAGATAGTCCTTTAGTTAAGATAGTGTTTTAGTTAAGGTAGTTCTTTAGTTAAGATAGTTCCTAAGTTGATACGTTGATTAGTTAAGAAGTGTTGTTTCAGTTAAGATAGTTCTTTCGTTAGAATTGTTCTTTATTTAAGGAATTATTTTAGTTAAGATAGTTGTTTAGGTAAAGTTGCCCTTTAGCTAAAAAAATTATTTAGCTTAGAAAGTTGTTTAGTTAACTATGGTATTAAGATTTTTCTTTAGGCTAGATAGTTCTTTAGTTAAGGTAGTTTTTAGTTAAGATAGTTCCTTGGTTAAGATAGTTCTTTAATTAAGATGGTTCCTTAGTTAAGACTGTCCTTTATTTAAGGAATTATCATTGTTAAGCTAGTTATTTAGTTAAGATAATTCTTTAGTTAAGATATTTGTTTAGCTAAGAGAACTGTTTAGTAAAGATGTGTTTTTTTAGTTAACATAGTCCTTTAGTCACGATAGTTTTTAGTTAGGATAGTTTTTTTTAGATAAGCTAGTTCTGTAGTTAAGATAGTTCTTTGGTTAAGATAGTTCGTTAGTCAAGATGTGTTTTCTAGTTAAGATAGTTCTTAAATTAAGTTAAGTTCTTTAGTTGGCGTAGTTCTTTAGTTAAGATATTTTTTGTTAAGAGGGTTGATTAGTTAAGATGTGTTTTTAGTTAAGATAGTTCTTTAGTTAAGATAGTTTTTAGTTAAGATAGTCTTTAGTTAAGATATTTCTTTAGCGAAGATATTTATTTAAGATAGTTGTTAATTTTGAATGTGTTTTTAGTTTAAGATAGTTTTTTTTAGTGGTGATAGTGTTTTAGTTAAGACAGATATTTAGTTAAGATGTGTTTTTTGGTTAAGGTAGGTCTTTAGTTAAGATAGTTCTTTATTTAATCTAGTAGATTTTTTAGTTAAGATAGTTCTTTAGTTAAAATACTGTTTTAGTTGAGATAGTTCTTTACATAAGATTTTAATTTAGTTACGATAGTTTAATCAAGATGAGTTTTCTAGTTCAGATAGTTCTTTAGTTAAGATGTTTTTTAGTTAAGATAATTCTGTAGCTAAGATGATTTATTCAGTTAAGATAGTTGTCTAGTGAAGATGTTTTTTGTTAAGATAGTTCTTTATTTAAGATAGTTTGTGGTGAAGATAGTTGTTTAGTTAAGCTATAGTTGTTTAGTTAAGATAGTTGTTTAGTTGATATTTATTTAGCTAAGAGAGTTATTTAGTTTAGATGTGTTTTTTAGTTAAGATAGTTATTCAGTCACGATAAGTTTTAGTTAGAAGATAATTCTTTGGTTAATATAGTTCTTTGCTCAATTGGTTTTCAATGTAGATTTTTCCATTTGGATTTTTAATATATTACTCAATTTATATTTATATTATTAAAACATTACAGTTTAAATTACTATTTTTGTTGCAGCACAACTAATAATGTCTACAAGAAAACACTTTGAACTTCTTGATCCTGGTTGTCCTGAATAATCAACATCCAAATCGGAATTCGATACAAATTGTCTCTCGTATCGATTTGGCTGAATTTTCTGACAGAATTAAGAAACTGTCTGTAGTGTACATTGTATAACTTTGTCCTGTACAATTAGAGCTGTTATATTTAAACGCTAGTGTTTTGCTTAAAACAGACTTTTGTCTCATCGCACAGTCAAAGATATTTTCATCTTCTACCCAGTAGTGTTTACCAAATAGATAACGAAATAGATGTACAGGAGAGCTATGGTGGATATGGGTCAATCTCAGCAGTATCGGACCTGGACCCATTGGTCCTGCAGGGTCGGTACATTACCCTCAGACGCCGGACCCTTCATCGTCATCCTTATATATGGGTTCAATTCTGCGTTCTACCCTTGGGTAAGCAGAACCTGACAAGTCGAGACAATTGAAACATAGGAGTTTGTAATGCAAATGCAGATCTTCGAAATAGTGCCACACAATAGCCGCGTCAGACAGACCAGCTCAGCGCCGGCGCTATATCAAATGAAGTCCGCAATAGACAGGTTGTTTTGTCCGTTCCGGTGCCAATTTGTCTCGGTATTACCAATTTTTATAATATTTTTAAATGAGTGAACTGAATAAAGAATGTGATCGATGAGTTTATGTTCAGTATTTCCCAGTTGATAACATGCATCTCATATGTGTCTTTTTCAGATTGGTGCTACATGACAGGATATGGCATGCATGACGCCGTGTTTAGGCCTTGGCTTCAATCAGGTGCAGCAAGCAACGTGCGTTGTCTGCCGACGGCGGACTCGTCTCCTATATAGAGCAGCCGTGCATGGCGGCATCGACAACTGAAACACAGATTACCTGCTGCTGATGCTGCTGCTGCTGCTGCTGCTGCTGCTGCTGCTGAGCTGTTGTTCTGCTGTTCGTGATGCATTTGGTCTGGCAGTCGACTACAACGCATTCGTCTCTATTGCTCCTACTACATCTAATTGCACGAAAGCATTGTTGAGGAAAGCCAAAAACACTTTAGGCGCAGTCGTGTAGAATAGAATATGCACATTAAATACTAATGACTAGTACGGACGCACTGACAGTAGGTGCATAGAAGATATAGACCTCGAGGGATGTAGCTCTGACGCATTTAACAAAAACGAATTGATGATGTTGATAGATATACAATGTGACTAAAGATGAATTATTGTTCACGAGAATTTGCGTTGACGACGCAGGAACGTTACGCTTCGTTTACCTGTCAGGGTTGCTGCTGCTGCTGCTGGTGGCGGTGGTGGTGATGTTTTCTTCATCATTGTCGCATTTCGAAAGAACATGTCATCTACGCCAGTCATCGTAACAATGATCGCCCAATTGGAATCGGCTGGTTGATTGATGACAAGGCATATGGCTGCTTCTCTTCATGGATAGAGTTGTGTCAGTCTGGAACTCATAAGAGACGATGACGAACAACGCAACCGTTGAGTTTGTCTTCCTAGAAGACTCGTGGCTTCCGCTGCACTTGATCGCCAGTAATGATTCCACGTGGCCGATGTCCGGCGAAGATACCCGCGGGTCTGAGGGACAGAGTTCGCCCTCGCCTGCAGGTGTGTCTCGAGGGGTGGGAACCCGGTGGACAGGTGTCATTCAGATCGTGATGCCCGTCTTCTACCTGGTCACTTTCGTCTTCGGGCTGATCGGCAACTCGCTGACCATCTTCGTTATTCTGGCTAATCTGAAGAAGCTGAAGTCGTTAGCAATCTGCTTCATCCTGAACCTGGCCATTGCCGACGACCTCTTCCTTGCCAGCCTCCCATTCATCGCCTACAACACACTGTCGCAGAACTGGATCTTCGGCGATGCCATCTGTAAGTTCATGACTGCGTCACGCAGCATCAACAGTTACGTCAGCATCCTGACGATGGTCGTGATGAGCATCGACCGATATCTGGCGATCGTCCATCCACTTCGATCAATGCGCTTTCGTACTCCGAAGAACGGCGCCATAGCCTGCCTCCTGCTGTGGATCGCCTGCGTCGTCATCCTCACCCCCTACTGGCTCTACGCCAATGCCCGTCAAAACAAGCTGCCCCCATCGCTGAACCTTACGACGTTCAGGTGTACGATGAATTGGCCAACAGCAACGCATGAAACGGTCTGGGTCAATTTCGAAATTGTGTCCAGTTTTCTTCTGCCAATTCTGGTGATGGTCGTTTGCTATTCGAGACTCGTTCGCTGTCTCCTGTTGAATCCGGTTCAACTTCAAGACCAGGCAAAGAAGCCGATAAGAAAGGTGACCGTTATGGTATCCATAGTGACGACAACGTTCGTTCTCTGCTGGGCTCCCTATCACATCATCCTCTACAGAAACCACATGCAGAGGAAGTACTTTGGAACAAGACCTGCAGCCGCAGCTGCATCGATGCCAACCGACGCGGAACTCTTCCGTCTCGTCCTATTCAATTCCGTCTCACAGGCTCTCATCTTCGTCTCAAGTTGCTGCAATCCTTTCATATACTGCATCAGCAGCAAGAACTTCAGTACGTATAATATACACTTATCCTTTGTCACTGAATACAAATGGAGGTCGTTGGCTTAATTCAATGTCATTTGCATAATATTTTGCGGTGTTGGTTGACCTCCTTTACTTTTCAGCGACGGTCCGCGTGCGATTTGATTCTTTATCTTTCTGAGAGCTTATTTTATGGCTAAACCGAGATTACCGTGTGTCGTGTCGATGTCTCTAATCTCTATACGCGTGTTGGCGGTGTTGCCAATGGTGAAGTTTAAGATATCTGTTTATTTTTAGGCATTAGACACTATTCGTTTTTTTAATCAAGACGTTAGGTCTAACCGGTTAACGTTTTTAGTTTTAGTTGATTAGAACTAAAACTTCGCCTATTTGGGTCATTATCCGAAATGTTCCAAATTTCGTCTCCGAAAAACAATAAAAATGATTCCCTCAGAACTGGTTGCAAGTGTTTTCTTTAGTCATGTAGTAGGCCTACATAGTTAAATTTAACTAATTTGAAAGAAATCCACTATATTATTAATCATGAGTTAATTTTTTTCAGAATTTGTAAAGTCAAAACTCCTCGTTTTTCATTACATTCCGCCCTTTTTGTGTAATCATATTTAATCACAGGGACCTGAAATATCCCTCTGGCGCTTATAAAATGGCAACTTCTGAAAAGTAGATGATACCACCATTAAGTAGGAATACAACAGGCCTTTCCTTCACATGATATTTGAGTCCGGTGTCAAGAAATTAAGACATTTGTCGAAATTATTTAAAAAAAACATTTTCACCTACAGAAAAAATCTGTGCAGCATTAGCTATAACTGTATGTTATATGCATTAGATACAAGTTGAACAACATTTTAAGAGTTGCTTGTAAATTCTAATTACTTGCAATTTATTTTGATATATCAAATAATTCACATAGAGATGGTAATTACCTTTAGAAAAATGCAAGTGATTCACTCTTAGCAATGCGTCATTACCATCCGTGAAAAGATGGGACTGTCATGAGAAAATAGCAAACATCTGATGTATACGGATGGTAATGATGAAAAACAACCGCGGATGGTAATGACATAATGATGAAATTTATAACAGCCGTCAAACATTATCACGTTAATTACTCCATCAGATAAGAAATTTCAATCAGTTCAACAAAAGCGGTAAATAAAATAAGCTATCAATGTTGTAATCTACCTAAACCAGGAAATACAACACTAGATGGTAATCAAACAGAAATTTACTTATCTTGTAATTTGGAACACACAAACTTAATTACAAAATAAAAAATTGTGAATTTAGACACAACTCTGTGTGTTTCCATTAATAGTTGACAATATCTTGTTCCTGATGTTTTTCTTTTAGTAAGTAAGCACGTTCTCTAAAAGTTATAAGCTTCCCAAAAATTGAGATGGCTATGATGCTTATTTCTAAGGACGAGTATAAATAGGCCCAAAAAGAAAGAAATATTTGGAAAAATGAATCTAAATGTTTAATTATTGCATATGCTAGCTACGAATTAATCAAAATAACATACCTTTGTTACAGGTTGTAATGGCATAAATTTGCGTAAAAGCTGAATTTAATGCATTGTACACCGTCTCGGAAAGAGGATGGTAATGATATTTTGTATACATTTAGTAATTTTTTTCTAAATTTCCAAAATCTAGCAGCTACAACAATTATGGGAAAAGTTAATCTCATCATTCTTTGAAACAAATTTGAAGAGATTATCGAAAAAACTCAAAACACCCTCATGGGACATCAATTCTGCACTTTTCGGATAATGACCCATTTAAGTTTTATATTTCAAGTTTTACTTTTAGTTTTATAGTTGTTGGAACATCTCAGCTGTGTCAAAAATTCTTTACAATCCCATTTATGTGAAATTAGCTTCGGTACAGTTTCAGGAATGTTTTGTTAATTTCATATGTCTTCAAGGATATACTACGTTTTCTTTCTGACGGTCTGGAGCATGCCTGCAAATCGGCCTATGCTGTAGCCTAGTGTTTCTTAGTAATAATAATAATAATAATTTTTGTTTAATATTTTCAAACTGACAATTACGCAGGATGATTACAAATCAGTATGAACGGATGATCACAAGTTATTACAGGAGTCGAATTTTAACTGTATACGGCAGCCTTGCAAGGCTCCCATCACGTCCTACATCTCATTTTCACAACGCGCCATCTCGCGAATGATAGGCTGAGTGGACCTTGTGAGGGTTGCGGGAAGCGATCCCGCTACCTACTGCTCTTCACGCCAGTGATGTTACCACTACTCTATGGACCCCATATATAGTCACAATAGTCGTCTAAATAACTTCAAACTCCGACTTCCATTAACCTTTGCTTCTCACTTCTCAATACTTACTCGCACTTGCTACCACAACTTGAGAAGACTGCCACAACTTGAGAAGACTGTCGATCGGTCTTTATTGCAGTTTTCACTACCATTATATTATAATGCATTAATCTGTTGCCGCATTAATTGATTATTGTAATTCTTTACTGGTATACCCCCTTCTGAAATTCTGTTTTTCTGCCCTTCAATCGGTACTTAACGCGGCTGCTCGCCTCATTGCTCATCGTTCTCGATTCTCGTCCATCTCTACTTACATGACTGATGTCTTGTATTGGCTTCCTGTCTCTGCTCGTATCCACTTCAAGATCATAACATTTGTCTCTAAGGCGCAACAGGGCTTATCTCCAGTCTACCTTTGTGATCTTTCTGCTTCTTCTCATCGACCCCTACGTTCTCTGAATCGGCTTGATCTGTTTGTTGGGCAAGGTCTGCTATGACTCAGTCTCGCTCTTTCGCTGTCGTGGGTCCATCCCTATGGAACTACCTTCCCTTGGTACTCCGTGGGACCCTACTTACTAGGTTCTCTCTCTCTGTTGTTCATCGTTTAAAGTCTTTTCTGTTTCCGCGAGGCTAACGTGCTGAGAGCGCCTCTGAATAGCTCGCACTGTGAGAGGCGCTTTATAAATTCCCAGATACGTTACCACACATGGATTCGTCCTTTGGCTCAGTGACCTCAAAGGCTACAAATCACAAAGCGCAGCATTATCTTAATCATCGTCCCCTCTTCCTGTACAAAATCTCTATCAGCAATTACTCATATAATACAGAGTCAGTTACAAAAGTAATCCTGTCAATCAAACGCAATAAGAACCTAAACCAAATAATTCTATAACAGAATAGGCCTATATGTGACCTAAACATTAACTCTGCGCCGTCAGCATTAAGCCGTACACGGTGGACTCAAAGACACCTGCTCTTAAAGAGAAATCTGACACTAAGTAGGCCTATGCCCTCATTTGTTGTGACTTCTATTGCAATGAGTCTGTGTTGGGTATTTCTAATCGATTCCTAGTCTGAAGAAAGTTATGTTTCATGATTGTCGACGGTGTTTCGTCCGTTTAGCGATCGATCGATGTATACTTTGTCGGTCGACATCCGTCTGCCATTAGGACGTGACAGGTTGGACAGTTAAGTAAATTAAGAGACCTAGTAAGTCTTCGTCAACCGGGAAATCTAGGGATTCGGTTAAGCAAGAGCGAAAAGAGTCTCTAGAGTTGCATCATCGGCTGACAGACACAGAGGGCTTCTGCGACCAGTCGATGCCTGTCCTGCGCAGATGCGCTCGGTCAAGAGACGCGTCCATCAGACGCCGCCGCCGCTGCTGCCTCATCTACGGTCTGACTCTTTAAGTGGAACATCGCTCTGCCTCTAGAATGGATTTCTAACAGATCTTTTTGGCTTAGATTCTGTTAGATTTCATACTGATTTAGTTTGGCTTTCATTGCACTGTATTTCTATTTTTTAATTCATGTATGTCAGCTATTTAGAATAAGAAGTTAAAGTGTCGGCAATTGCTCTCATAGGCTTCATTTTCTCTGCAGTGTGCTTACTTCTGGTATTGTCTGACTTGGATCTAATGCGCCATGGAATGACATTTTGTGCATTAGAGACACCAGTACTATAGGATCGTAATCGTAATCTCTAAACTTTTAAAGCGCCACCCGAAGGCCAAGCGCAGGGCACGAGCGCTACGTCGAATCAGAGGGGGTTTCCAGAGAGTGGTCTAAAGGAGCTCGATATATGGATTGAGTCATTGAGTCCGGTTTCCAGGGGCCAGATCAAGCATAGGCTTAGACTCTGGGGGCAGCCGGGGCACGTGCCCCCCAATAATTGAGCAGGGGAATGCCTCCCCAAAAATCGAGACGAGAATTTCTTCAAATATTAAAATATTATGTTTCAATATACACAAATTTCTTCAGAAACAGAAAAACAGAGACACAACTGAAATACTATCAGAAAGTCATAATGAAAACAAAGATTTATTTTTATCTTCAGTATCTTCAATATGAAACAAATTTGCATGTAAACATTTCATACGCATTACGTAACGCTGGAAGTCTCTGAGGCTCGCTGGTTGTCCAGACCAGAGGTGAAAAAGTTGTTTGTTCGGTTTTTGGTTTAAAAAACACAAGAAAAAAGAAACCACAAAATTTTTTTGTTTAAATAAAATAAATTTCTTATTCTTGTAGGCCTAGGACCTAGGTTATATCAATAACATTGATTTAATTATTTTTAATTTTTAGAAATTGCAACTGAATTAAACTAAGTTGGAGCTCTTGTTCATGCCATTTTTCATGATTTTTATGGTCCGAAATCTGAAAATCTTAAAAACAAATATAAGATAGATTTATAAGGGGTTGAACCCCCCTACCTCCCGACAATTCTCACCCTGCTTATTCCTCCTCTTCGTAATCATCAACATCATCTTCGTAATAGAATGCATTAATTGAATTTACCAAAAAAAGGCAACAACAACTCTATCCCCCGTATTCTCTATAAGAACAGACTCTAATAGAGAAAACTCTTTCTTTATTGTGTTCCAAGTTGCGGCACGTCAGTTTGTTTTCCTCAACAAACGAATATTGTATTGTATTGTATTGTATTGTATTGTATTGTATTGTAAGTGTTGCTCATGTCCTGCTGCTAATGTCTTCGTCAAATGGACACTTGGAAACGCGATTAAAACAACAAGCAAAATATTAAGTGAACGAAGTCGCTAGCAATCGATAGCTTAGCGACTGATTTCGACTTGGGGGCTTAGCGGTGGCAGCGGCGGCGGATGGCGGCGGCGCCGGGGACTATCCGTAACCATATCTCGGTTCTCTCATATCTCCACCTTCATGGTTGAACACCTCCATTGGCTCCCTCTCTCTGCCCGTATACAATTCAAAGTGCTTATTCTTGTGCTTAAATCTCAGCTGGGTTTTGCTCCACAGTACTTACGTGATCTGTTTCAACGGCCTCATTCTGCTGCTTCGCTGCGTCGTCTCCGATCTTTTGATCGTCTTGACCTCTTAGTTCCTCGTGTCAGGACAACTATGGCTCAGTCCAGGTCCTTTGCCTGCATAGGTCCCTCACTTTGGAACCGACTTCCTCCTTCTGTCCGCACCACCATTCTCTCTGGTAGCGTTGCTTCTTCCTTTTCTCACCTTAAATCCTGCTTTTTCTCTCGGGGTTTCGCGCACTGGGAGCGCCTCTGAATGGTATATACCGCGAGAGGCGCTTTATAAATGCCCATATACAATACAATACAATACAATACAATATCTACGTACCCTTCTATTTGAAGACAATCGTAACCACGTCTACCTATTCTATTTGTTTGAAGATATTCGTAACTATAATAGGGCCTATCTATCAATTTTCTCTATTTGAAAACGATCGTAACCATGTAGGCTATCTACGTATTCTTTGTTTTAAGAAAATTGTAACCTTATGTTTGCGCATTCTTCTCTTTGAAAACAATCGTAATACAATCTACGTATTCTCTTTGTTCGAAAACAATCGAAACCAAATATCTACATATTCTAATTGTTTGAAGACAATCGTAACCATGTATGAACGTATTATCTTTGTTTGAAAACAATGGTAACTATATCCACGTATTCTTCTGCTCTAATTGAAATGTAACCATGTCTAGGGCCTACGTATTTTCTGTTTGAAGACAATCGTAACCATAGCTACTATATATTCTTACTCTTGAAGTCAATCGTAACCATTCGTATACGTATTCTTCTGCTTTCATTGTTGTGTTATACCACAGAATAGATAAACCGGTACATACATACAATACAGTGTATGTACCGTGACTTAGAACTGCACTGGTTTATTGACGGCGATCTTACTGTAACCGTACATCACTAAGAGCTAATCCCGGCAACCAACAACAACAACAATGATGATGATGATATACTTTTATCTGAAAAGTCTTTTGGCGTTTTCTGTCGTTCTCTTTAGCTCCCCTAAACACGCGCAGACGGTGATCAGTTATTTTGGCTCCATTCACAACTGAGCTTGCCAAAGGCTTTTGTTCGTAAAACAATCTATTGTACCATAATACTGTCAAATGATTATAATATAGGCCTATTGTTCGTAAGCATGTAGGCTTGTATACTACTGTATATAAAGTGTATATATAGTTCAAAGCTGTTCACGTGTTCCTAAATGTACATATAGGCTATACTGTCAAACCTATAATATAGGCAGATGATTGTGTTTACATAACTATTCAGACTACAAAAATCAAGCAATGCAAATTCACCATTACAATAGGCCTACTGTCGGGTTCAGAGGGAGACAAAGCGGTCATAGCCCAATATATGTTTGCAATGCCTTGGGCTTATCCCAAAAATCAAGAATAGTAAGAGGTCTTAGGAAGAACAGGATCGGCGGCCATTCTCTCAAAGATCCAGAAACTACAGGTAATAATAAGTGCGCGATGCCTAATTATTGCTAAACCGCAATGGCTTGTGGCTATTCCGTGTCAGTGATAAAACCAACTGTTTATACAAAACGACTGTGTAAAAAAACAGCGGTGACGAATCGTGTAGATGAAACGTAAGCTCTCACAGGCTTACTAGGCCTAATCATATAAAATTTGCACTAGCAGTCATCCCGAATTCATTTAGACCTACTCTCCTAGAAATTGGCATGAAATTAAGTCCAAAACCCACAGCAAGCTACGATACAGGGTTGTTATCAGTCTTGTTGTCCTCGAGACCAAGGTCTTGGTCTCGAGTGCACTCGAGTTCGTTTTTAAAAGCCTTGGTCTTGGTCTTGAGACCAACGGTCTTGGTCTTGGTCTTGAGGTTCAAGGTCTTGGTCTTGGTCTTGAGGTTCAAAGTCTTGGTCTTGGTTTTGCAAGACCAAGACCAAGACTTTTGTCAATATGAACAGTCATTAATTTTAACAAACGGCAAGAATTTTAAAAATTTATCCAATAATTACTCATACAGTCATTGCTTTAGTATTTACATGGTGTGAATGAGGCTTCACTGTTGTTTTGGACAATTATTATGACTTCTGGTTATTTACCATGGAATGATTTCAAAACAGACTCATGAGTAATTTGTACATTTACATCCGGTTCTTGAAAAGCTGCTTTGTGTGCTAGCGATTTCAGCACTTGTAGACCGTGTTTTTTTTCACATGGCAGAATGTTATGAGGCCCCACAGGTCACGTCTTGGTCAGAAAGTTCTGAGCAAATTGTTTTTTTTTTATAAAATTCAACAGGCATTTGGAGTAACATTTCGCATGAAGGACTTTTGTAAATACGAATTCGGAATTCTCTGAAGTCTCCATTTAGAGTTGTTTTGCTTGAATAAAAGAAAAACCTCATGTTTTCATTAAAACAACGAGTAGGCCCTAGTCCGACTGGACAATTTTTAGTAAGCAATAGAAGTCTGGATGCGACTGTGATTTTTTTGGGTCTTGGTCTCGGTCTTGGTCTTGAGGTTCAAGGTCTTGGTCTTGAGGTTCAAGGTCTTGGTCTTGGTCTTGAGGTTCAAGGTCTTGGTCTTGGTCTTCAGATTTAAGGTCTTGACAACAAGACTGGTTGTTATACGCGTTCAACAACGACAATCCTAATACATGTATGTTTAGCTTATAATAGGGTCTGCCAAAAATAAACGGATGTTACAAGGTAACTATAAATACAGATCATTGGTTAAATGGATTAAATATGGCTATACTGATGCTGTATCTAGTCGAAACGTAGCCTAAGCCTATAGAAAATAGTAAAACGCCATTTTGGTTAAATAATTATTGTCAGGTCCCTATTGTCGATCGACTTATAGGGCCTACATTGTGACACATGAAAATAGCTCCTCACGGAATAAGTGCCATCGGAATCGATTTACGCAGTCAATGAATTAACTACTGTGGTAGTAAAACAGCAAAATCGTCAGCGTCCAGAAAGCTAGGCCCAACAAGGCGTTAATAACAGGCGCTATAGTTAGCCTACCGCATATAAGAGATTATAAGGTATTCATTAACACTGTGTCTTCGCTAGTGTTAATTCTTAAACTGTGCAGTTTTTCCATTAATTAAGTTGTTATATCCATTAGGTTTTATGCATTCAGGTTTGGTTTAGAAATGCATACTAAGCCGTAGCTTAGGCTTATGCAACAATGTTCCTAACATATGCTATGCGTAAAACATATTAGTCCGTATAAGAGTGTGAGTTGAACATGTAAACACGGAGGAAATCGTCGAAGAGTCTAAGGAAAGATTTTAATAAACGATGAGACATATTATGTGGGCTAATCGGGAATAGATAATTATGAAGCCTCAAGAAAACGACTTTGTCTATTTGCTGCATAGGCTACATGACTGACAGGGATTGGAATTAACTGAGTATAGGCATAATGCTTCTTTGCATTTCTCTGCAGCAGCAGCAGCAGCAGCAACAGCAGCAGCAGCAGCAGCAGCAATGGTAGCAGCAGCAGCAATGGTGGCAGCAATGGTAGCAGCAGCAATGGCAGCAGCAGCAACGGCAGCAGCAATGGCAGCAGCAGCAATGGCAGCAGCAGCAATGGCAGCAGCAGCAACAATGGCAGCAGCAGCAACAATGGCAGCAGCGGCAGCAGCTCGTGCTAGGCAGAACTGCACAGTTAAAGGCTGCAATATGGGAGAGAAAAGAGAGTCATGCATCTGCATGGTCGTGGCTTAAGATCCTTCCGCTGTTGTCGCTGTTGCCAGGATTAAGACATCGTGTGCCGTGAATAACCCAATGAATCAGCTGCGTCTTTGCAGATGGCTTAAGCAGCTTAACTGCAGGTTATGGGTCGTTTGATGTGTGACTAAAGCAGTCGGATCGACATTTTCTTCTCCCCTAATTCACACGTTATGGCTGATGATGAATACGTATCTATGAGTCAACCGCATCAACGAATAGACGAATGAGCAAACAAGTGGCCCTGTGTAAGTGCAACGGATGTTGGTATACGCGATCTCTTGGTCATCAACGCTAAGATAATTAATTGGTAGAAGAGAAGCACTTAATTAACGACGAAGTCCTGCTCAACCATCGCGACATTTGACCCAAGTTACACGGCGAAGCACTCTGGCGACCAGTAGGATACCAGAGATACTAATAATTAAGGAGCTGATAGTGCGTCTACTGTCTAGCTATATGTATATATAGGCCCTATAGACAGGACGCAAGGAAGAACACAGAACACAAGGGTGGAAGGGAAATGTGCAAGGGTTTCGATTTTGGAGGATTGGACCTAGGTCTAATGAAGTCGTCGTCTGCAGTTCATACACAGGCGTCGACACAATTGCAAGTCTTTCTTTTTTTAGCCGTGGCTGGACTGGGAGCGCTCCTGAGTAGGTATATTGAAGGGGCGCTATATAAATTTTCAGAATGAACGAATGAATTAATTGTTTATGCATATTTCTTAAATATCTGAATAATACTTAGGATATTGTTTTCTGACAGTGCTACATATTTGTCTTTGGTTCCATCGTATTCCTTGACCCCGAAAATGTTTAATTAGACTCTAAAATCATGTTTCCATCACATACATGACTTTACTTACAGCCAAATGAAGATACTGGCCGCCATTTTGGCCGCCATCTTGTTTTTCCATGCAACCGCTAAAAATTCAGCTTGCTAACCGCGATTTTCGTTTTCAACAGGGTCAAATTAGTCTAGAATCACCTGTTAGCAAATTATTACATGATTTGCTTCCAACAGTCATTTCTGGAGCCATTTTAAAATTCCAAGCCTAGACTATTATGGGGCTAGCGGGTATTGAACCCGCGTCCTTCTGATCTTCGTGCCAGCGTGTTACCAATCAACCATTCCCCGCACCTTGTTCTTTACAACGCGCCCTTTGTGAGAGAGCACAATCAATATGCATGCTGCAAACAGGAGGATTTTTTTTATCCAACTGAATGTCCTTGCTCCAAATTCCCAAAATAAGGTCGTTCATAATGTTATTGCTATTCGCCGTGATAGGCGTAGCTTTGTATTGTGACGGTCGTGTTCGGTCGCCATCACCTTTTGGTCAGCGTTATTTTGGTTTGAAGTGAGATTCGGTGGATGCCATGGCAGTTATATTCACGATTGACTGCAGTTGTTGAGCTCCATTCCGCGGTCTCAGTGTCATTAACATATTGACAGTGAGAAAGAGAATGTAAATATGTAAGCTTACTTCGTTATCCGCGAGTGACCTTAAAGTGGCGGACAAAGCATAGGCCTATTACTAAATTCGTCTATGACGGAAGAGAAGGGGAGAGGGAAAGGAGGGGGAGGAGGAGATTGATAACCACCACTTTGTAGGGTAGGGCAAAGTTATGCCCTTGCTCGCCGTCGGATCTCAGGCTTGCTTCTGCCGTCAGCCTCGACATTCGACCCGAGGCTGGTGAACCCTCTTTTAACTATATACTAGTTCCATTTAGTGTTCCGCAACGTGTACATAATCCGACGTCAGAGGTGGTTCCATCGTTGACTAAACTGATCTTGTTCCATTTACATTCCAAACTCGGTTAGTCATTTACAGAGACAAGATGGCCATTTAAAGGATTTTCAGCCAGAAATCTAAGTCAGAAATGCATGTCGAATCCAATGCATGCGCTTGCGTCTCCTTCAGCAACAGTCTCTTCCATGACTCGTCCATCGGCGGCAAGAAGAACAGGTTTGGGGCAACTTTGCATCCCTGCCTACTTCAACTTTCACGGCACACCAATCCGAAGTCAGAGCGTCAGTAAGTAGAGCACTTACTGTGTGGAGCTCTGTTTTAGGATTCGTAATCTTCTCTGGAAGATTCTGTTTAGGCCTATTGAAAGATTGCTGCTTTCTCTTTGGAAAGCAGCAAAAATCGTTTCAAGAGGAAGGACAGTAGCCTACTGGGTACTTAATCAGGTATTACGGTAGGCCTACACTGCCAATTAATTACCAGACCACAATGTATTATCTATACTTTACACTTTTCGACAGTGAAGAACATTTAGCTCAGAATCAGGGTCAACACACAGCGACATTTGCGTATAACTTCACTAAGGAAAAGACGTGCGATCGTTTTAGCTTTCTGTTCTGCCACAGCAATTAACTCAATGCTAATTTATTATCCACACAATCGTCCGTCTGGCTACCTGCCATAAGTACTTCTCAGTTAAGCCTACAGTCGGAGGATGTGCTGAGTAAAAGACTTCAATTAGCTGTGGGTCAACTGGCAATATGGACAGATGCGCAGTGCGACTACTGTCTCACTGCACATCTGTCTCATATCGCTTTAGGTTATGCATCTGTTTGGCCTGCACTAGTGCGCTTTATAGTGAAACAGCCATAACTGACGACGATCGAGCTAGGAAGCTCGAAATGTGGGAGAAAATACCGATGTTTATTCCTTCTTCTCCTGAGTCTGACATTGATGGTGAACCTTAGTCCGTTGGTCAAACATGGGAGAATCGTCGTTCTCTGTTAAACCTTGTTAACCACCTCGTGCGAAGGAATATTTGCTAATGGACGTCGATTAATTTATGGTCCTCAACAATCAACACACGCAGCCGTCGCTCGACGAATCTAAAGAATCTAGGAGTCGCCAGAAACGCTCTTACACTTCAGTTCAAGGCAAAGAAAAACGTCCATAAAGAAATTCACGTGCAAATAATTCAGTCGTGCATTTCAAACGTCCTGAGACGCTGCGATCTAAGAAACCCAACCCCAGGGTGGAATTGTCGGGAGCTGGGGTTTAACCGTTTAACCCCTAGTCTTTCTTAGGACCCCACAGTTGTCTAAGCTTCAATGCACACCCAGGGGTCGTTTCCAACCCCCTCAGTTGTGCTACTGTGATTTATCATTATTTGACTCTGAGTCTCTGACAAAGAGAATAAATTTCCATGGTGTAGGCCTATCATGTGTGCATTTTTGAATTTTCTCAACAGAGGAATTGATTTTGATTCGAGTCTGACTTGCAAAACTGCCAGCGTTGAAATCAGCTGCTTTCAAATTTCGCTTAGATCAGGTTGCAAAATACAGATAAAATGTTCAACCCGCAGTCTTTTTTCTATAATTCCCATTCTCCCCAACCCCCATTACTTTAGCTGAATTCCTGGACTTGACTCAAAATATGGAGTTGCACGTGACATCACGACATTCGCAACCTATACGGGTCTGTTCATGTACAACTGCTTCATATGGAGTTTTATTGGCAAGCGATTGTTTCCAGAACATTGTCAGACAAATTGCTGGAGTTGTAACGGTAAATTTGAGGTGGGTACACGCTACATATATATATGCTAGTTTTCCGAAACACTGAAGGGATGTCCCCACACCGGGCAAGAAAAATTTATATGGAAACGATTTGGTGAGCGTTTAAGCTATTGAAAATTGCGGAATTACTCAATTTCCGATGCATCACCTATGCTAAAAATTATTTATAAATTAATGTTGTTTGCATCCAGGTCAAGCAAACAGAAATAATTAAATTTCAAACTGAAATTTTGTTTAATATAAATTATAGCTTACATTCAACATTATTTTAAAAAATATGGCGAAGTACGTTCTGGAGGTGAGTACACGCTCTCCAGAGGTGAGTAACTGAGTATAAAAAAAATATTTTGTGAGGTGAGCATACGGTCTCTGGAGGTTAGTAGGCCTACACGCTGTATACCCGACCATATCCTCTTCTGCAGCCCTGGAAAGTTGACGAAGCTTTGAATATAAGCGATGTACCGAAACCAATCACACAATCACACACTGAATAAAGTCGTGCAGAGAAGCAATGAGAGCGTGTATTCACAATAATACCATAGGGTAGGCTGTGCCGACATATGGCTTGTCTGCTTATTTAACTTGCACAAAGAATGTCTAGACAACGCATGGTTGGTTCCACAAAAACATTTGTACATTTGGCCTACATTTGCTATAACTTATAGGCCTAACAGTAGATGGCTTTGAATTTCCTTTCATATGAGATACGATGCCTATATATAGATGGTAACGTCATCTGCTTAGAAGCACGCCATTGATTCTTCTTCTTCTTTCTTCTCTTCCATCAGTTTCCCGACGATGACGCTCTTATGAAGTTTCTCCATAGTGTTCTGTCTCTGACAGTTTCGCGCACCATGGTTAAGTCCGTGCCTTTGCTCTTCAAGTCTTCCTTGACATTGTCCATCCACGTTTTTCGTGGTCTCCCTCTGCTTCTCTCTCCCTCGATCCGCCCATGTAGGGCTGCGACTGGTAATCTGCTGTTGTCCATCCTTTCTACATGGCCAAACCACTTGAGTCTTCTTCTTTGTATCTTTTCTACTACCGTTACCTCTGCGCCCAACTCCTTTCTTGTTGTTGTATTTCTGATTCTTTCCCTTCTACTTCTGCCCCTAATTCTCCTCAGCCAACTCATCTCTGCTACCAACAGTCTTCTTTCATCTTCTCTCTTCAAGCACCAACATTCTGATCCATATAGCAACACTGGTTCCACTAAGGCATGGTATAGTCTCATCTTGGTTCCGATGGAGATGTTTTTTGTCTTCCACATTTTGTTCAATCCTCCGAATGCCGCGCAGGCCAATCCACATCTTCTTTTGATGTCTTCTGTGCAGTTGCCATCTTCCGTTATCACTCCTCCTAGGTATACGAATTTCGTGACTTGTTCTAATGTCGCGTCTCCTATCTTTATATTTATCTCCTCGTGCTGTTTTCCAATTGTCATGGTTTTTGTTTTTTCTACATTTATTCTAAGTCCCAATCTCTTGCTGCTGCTGTCTACTCGATCTGTAAGCTCCTGTAGATTCTTGCTTGTGTTGGCTATTAAATCGACATCATCAGCAAATCGTAGATTGTCTGTTATTCGTCCGTTGATGTTTATGCCTACTTCTTCTCGTCCCTTTGCAAGTCTCATCACCATCTCCAATAGCAGGTTAAATAAATCTGATGACATTCCGCATCCTTGTCTCACTCCTACCTTGATTTTAAACCATTGTGTCAATTCACCGTCTACTCGCACTGCACTTACAGACTTGCTGTACAGGTCTTCTATTAACAGTACGAGCTCTTCCGGTATTCCGCAGTGTCTCATTGATCTCCACAGTCCCTCCTGCCACACACTGTCAAATGCCTGTTTGTAGTCTATGAAATCATTGTACAGTGTTTTATTCCGCTCTATGTGTTTTTCCGAAAGTTGTCTGATTACAAATATCTGGTCCATTGTGCCTCTTCCTTTCCTAAAACCTGCCTGCTCGTCACTCATTGCCTCTTCCACGTATCTTTTTAGACGCTGTTGTAAGATTTTGGTGTAGCCTACACCTTCCCTGCTATGCTTGTTAGACTTATAGCTCGATAGTTGCTACATTCTTTTCTATCTCCCTTTTTGTGTAATGGTACTATTACTGCTTTACGACATTGATTGATTATGGGTAATTCAGTGGATTTTTGAATTTTGGATGCAGAAAATGTGCACAAATTAAATGTATATAAATGCATAAACCAAATATTTTCTTGATCTACGATGCATTTAGAATATCAATTTATGAGTTTCCCTGCACGACGTCTTGCGAAAAAAATTTACAGCGTGATTTATACAACATTAAATTAATTTTATGAAAATTTTATCATTACTCTCACATCTGTTTGGGCAGCTGAAATCTCATGATTTTACTATATATTACATCATATAGCAATCTTTTTTCTTTTTCTTTATTAATTCAAACCGACAAACGCAGTAAGATTACATTGAGACATGACAGTACAATTATCAATATCTTAACTAAACACACGTTGTGGCAGCCATGCAAAGCGCCCGCGCGAGGGTGTTGCGGGGGTTCCGGTCCGCTATTCCCGGGGTCCGCTATTCCGGGGGTTCGCTATTCCAGGGATCCACTGGAATATACATACATACATAGTACATACATACAACATACAACCATACATATATAACACATACATACATACACACGTACATACATACACACGTAGGCTACACACATACATGTATGAAAATACATACATACCTACATACACACGTACATACATACATGCATAGATACATGATGTACATACATACATGTACGTACATAAATACATATATACATACATACACACACATACATACATGCATACATACGTACATGCATACACACGTACATACACTGTACATACACACGTACATACATACATGCATACATACCTGTATGTATATATATAAACATACATACATGCAAGTATATGCATACATACAAACATACATACGTACATACATACATGCATACACACGTACAATATCATACATACGCACTTACATACAAACATACAAACATACATGTATGTACATACATACATGGATGTACTTATATACATACATACATACATACATACATACATACATACATACATACATACATAAATACACACGTACATACATACATGCATACATACATGTATTGTCCTCATTCCTGAGTATAACAGCGCGGAAATTGTTACTAATGAAACAATTGTAAATGAATTATAACCTCGCCTGTTAACTGGGTATTTTTCTGTTGTTTCTGTTGTTTTGTTTTGGTTGCAATAAAAACATATATTGATTGAATATATTTTGATGTAGGCTATATATACATACTGTTATGACCGAGAATATAACCTGCACTAATTTGTAAAGAAGAACGAAAGAATATAATATTTTTAAACGTTCGTATATATATCTCTCGGAGTATTTACAATTATACAATTATACAATAGTTCCAAGCGGGAAGTAAAAGGTATACCATACAGAAGTTGACGACATGGAACGAAAATGATACCAGCGCCAACAGCACGAACAGAGAACACCCGTCAACAGCACGAGGTGAAAAACGTTAAAAAGTAATGGCCTGGTCCCACCGGATACCAGGTACATAAACGACGAACTAAATTCCACAGCTACAGGGTTGGCCGTCATTTAGACACAACCTGAGCACAACGTAAGAAAATCTCAATACTGAAATACATACAATCGAGAGTTGGACTCTAGCTTATTTCTACACGTCCAACCTCTTCAGCGCCTATGAACATACTGCCTTCGTATACACAGGCCAGCGCCCCCTAAGACTATCCTAAGGGATTGACCATAGCGGTAACCGAACAAGATGACACCACCAACGCCTCCTAGTGTCAACCCGCTTCCGCAATAAGGGCAGACCGCAACAATACATACATACATGTATATATAAATACATACGTGTATGTACTTATATACATACATACATGTACATACACACACATACATACATACATACATACATACATACATACATACATACATACATACATACATACATATATACATACACACCTACATACATACACACACACCTACATACATGCATACATGCATGCACACACAAATACATGCATGTACGTATGTATATATAATAATTATATATGTACGTTTGTGTATGTATGTATGTATGTTGTATGTATGTATATTTTATGTATTTACGTGTGTATGTATGTATGTATGTACATACATGTATCTATAAATGTATGTATGTACATGTATGTATGTAGGTAGGAAAGGAATGTATATAAAATTATTGAAAAGGTAGTAGCTACTCAGCTTACTGTCCACCTTGATAAAATGACCTTTTACCAACTTACCAGTCGGGCTTTCGGAAAGGTCACTCTACTGAGACCTTGTTGGTACGCCTCCTCTCGAACATTTATGGGGCCTTTGATAAGTCACAGGTTACTCTATTCGTACTGTTCGATGTAAGAGCTGCATTCGATACAGTTGATCATACTATTCTTTTGACACGCCTCTCTACCTCCTATGGTCTCTCTGGAAATTTTCTTCACTGGCTTACCTCATACCTCCAGGACTGCTCTTGCATTGTGGCCTGTGGGTCTGCTAGGTTACCCTGGGTTCCTGCTCCGTTTGGCCTGCCCCAGAGCTCTGTTTTGGGTCCCCTATTGTACATACTCTACACTGCTGACCTTGGTCCCCTCTTGGCGGCCAATGCAGTCTTCAGTCAGTCCTACGCGGATGACCTCCAAGCGTATGTCCACTGCTCGCCATCGGCGGCTGCTGCTGCGGTTCGAGAGATCTCCCGCGGGTCGTGGGGAATTTGGAGGCCTGGGTGTTCTCAAACCGTCTACGGTTAAACCCGGCAAAACACCAATATATCTGGTTTGGTACGCGCCAATAGCTTGCAAAAATTAACCTTGAGGCTCTGTCACTTGAATTCCCCTGGGTTTCCTTTGCCTCCTCAGTACGGGATCTTGGTGCAATTCTGGATCAAGAGCTCACATTCATGCGACATATTAATTTGCTTTGCCGGGACTCTTATTATCAACTTCGTCAGTTAAGGGTAGTCTCCCGCACTCTGACGCAGGCGGCTGCTTCCACCCTTGTCCATGCGTTTGTGGTTTCCCATCTGGACTATTGTAGCGCCCTTTACGCTGGTCTCCCAGCTGCCCGTCTTGGGTGCTTGGACCGGGTTTTGCGTGCAGCCGCACGTCTTATTGGTCGCATCCCCAGATTTGGCCAGGTTTCTCTTTATATGCGGGATGTTCTGCACTGGCTCCCTTTCCAGCTGCGCATTGCCTACAGGGTCTCTGCACTAGTTAGGCGTTGTCTGCAGGTACTTGCCCCCTCATACCTGCGGGAATTGTGTCGCCCTACCTCGGGGGTTTTGCGATCTGCTCTTCGCTCGGCTGCCCAGGCCGAGCTCTTGATCCCTTGCACGCGGACAGCCATTATGCAGCGCCGTTCTTTTTCGGTCGCTGGCACCGCAACCTGGAATGGCCTTCCTGTTGCACTCCGCTTGGTCCATACGACTCACACTACCTTGTGTCTTACAAACTTGAAAACTACTCTCTTTAGCCGTGGTTGGACTAGGAGCGCTCTTGAGTAGATCAAGCTGAAGGGGCGCTATATAAAAGCTCCTTAATAATAATAATTATAATAATAATAATAATAATAATAATAATAATAATAATAATAATAATAATAATAATAATAATAATAATATATGTACGTGTGTAATACTGTGTATGTATATACGTGGGTATGATTGTATGTATGTACGTGGGTATGATTGTATATATGCACGTATGTAGATATGTATGACATTGTATTTATGCATGTATGTACGTATGTATGTATGTACGTGTGTATGTATGTATGTATGCATGCATGTATGTACGTGTGTATGTATGTACGTGTGTATGTATGTATATATGTATGTATGTACGTGTGCATATATTTATATATATGTATGGATGTAAGTGTTTATATATGTGTGTATGTTTGTATGTATGTACGTGTGTATGCATGTACATGGGCGGCGATCTAGGGGGACGGGGGACATGTCCCCACCTTTAAGGGTGGGGGGACACTCCATGCATTTGTCCCCCCCCACCTTTTGAAGAAACACCAAAAAAGGTGGAGAAATGTAATTGCGTGTGAGGGTTTTCGGAGAGTTTGTGACCAGACGAGGTGAAAAATGAAAATTTTGAGGAGAAGTGTCCCCCCAAAATTATGAGAAAGAAGACGTTGGGAACGGGAAAAAGTAGTAAAACGTGGTCAACGACTAAAAAAAGGTCATCAACTTTTTTTCGAGGTTAAAAGCTATAGTTTAGCGGAGATAAATTTTGGAAAAATGAAAGGTGGGAAAAAAGTCAAGAAGTAGGGAAAAAAGAAAGGAGAGTGTAAAGAAAAAGTTGTAAAAAGAGGTGAAGGACTAAAAAAAAGGTCATCAACTTTTTTCGGAGATGAAATGGAAATTTTTCGGAGATAAAGTGGCAGAAAATTTTGGGGGGGACAAGATTTTCCGAGACCGGTCGTCGACGAGATCGTGGCCGACTTTGTCCCCCCCCCACCTCTCAGACAAGATCGCCGCCACTGTGGATGTATGTATGTATGCATGTGTGTATGTATGTATGTATGTTTGTATATTTATGGTTGTATTCTGTATGTTGTATGTATGTATATTCCGGCGGATCCCCGGAATAGCGGACCCCCGGAATAGCGGACCCCGGAATAGCGGGCCGGTACCGTTGCGGGAATCGAACCGCGTACTGCTGCTCTCCTTGCCATGAGTGTTACCATTACTCTACCCCCTCCCTCTCCCATAATAGTTGAATTCTGACCACATGATATTTTGCTTACTGAGAAATCTGTAAGTTTACAGTTAGTTTATATATTCAGCCTATTGATTAGTTTACAATATAGTTTTTAACGATTGTGACAGTAATGACAATTATGTGACAACAATGAGACGTACTGTGTGACTGTATTACACTGTAATGATAAAAAAAATGAGACATCAATGAGACACAGTATAAGGTTGATATTTAAAGTGTGACTGTAATGAGACGTGACTGTAATGAGGAAACGGCACTAAGCATGGATATCCATGCACCCACAGTTATGAGTGCTAACCAAGCGCAAACAATTTTTTCTTCCTTGGACCATATATGCCTCATTCAAAAGTTGGAGTGCTACAAATCGTGTTAATTAAACTTTAGAAGTAACATATGATATGATGACAGTAATGAGACAAGAAAAGTCGGATTGTTAGTTTTTCACGAAAATTTTAATTATTTATATAATTAATGGCACATGTTTAAAAACTTTTATTGTTTGGTTCTACTTATAATTCCTCTCGGCAGTTTTGCGAACCATTTCCGGTAGGTTGCGTCTAAAAGTTGATCGAGATTCATACTCTGATTCAAGTGTGACCACAGTATAAATAATTACACAGTACGTCGACTCCCGGCCGATGTAGCAGTCAGAATGTGTGACCGACCGCCATTTTGAAAATGGGACGTTTACACGTCGATACACCGAAATCCATCACATAAAATATTCTTAAACGTTACCGGTACAACAACATTGAGGACTACACGCCGATACAACGGAATCCATCACATAAAATATTTTTTAAACGTTACAACAATATTGAGGACTTCATTAGAATTAACAATATTATTTTTAACGTTTGTGTCAGCTTAAATCTATAATTCAAGATTGCACTTTCAAAATGGCGTCACCCCAAAAACAAGTCAACAGGCAGCAATGCGAGTCGACGTACTGTGTAATTATTTATACTGTGGTGTGACTGTAGTGAGGTGCAACCTGAGGGACACGATTGTTTGAATGCTATGCTTAAAATAAGCCTCCGAATTAGACGATTTGTAAATAGATGAAAGAGGACACTCATAGCTTTAATAAAATGTATCACTTGTTTAACTGCTCAAGAGATTGCAATTTCTGTGCACCTCCAAAAACGAAAAGTACGGAAATGGACGCGGGACTGTAGGCCTAATGAGAATTGACGCGTTTGGAGCTTTAAACAAAATTTAAAAAGAACAATCCAATCTGTCGAACATAGCGGATTTTGTTCTGCAGCTCTCTACGAACATTTTGATACATTTCATACCTCTTTACCTCTAAAAATATGGATGCAACTGCTGAGGGACACGAAATCTAAAAAAATCCACGGAATTACCCATATAGAGTCGAGTGTCATCCTGATCCGGGTTTAACGGGGAATTCTGTGGAAGTGACACAAATAACGCGTCCTTTATGCCTTTATGGTTTATCCACTTAACGCTGGCGACAGCTGGTGTCACTTTCTGCAACCGCTCCCATTATTACGACAGCAGCATGTATAATGTCTGTCATCAGTGTCAGGTACATAATGAGGTGGTTGAGTAGCTTATACCCTCCACTTTGGCAGCTGCGACTTTTATGTCGTGGCCGTTTACAACATTGATGATTATAAAACAGATGCTAAAACGTTCGTCTGGAATAAGATGGGCCAGGGTCCGATTAGAGCAGCTGCTAGTTGATTTGCACTCTACCCATATGATATACGTAGGCATAACTTTGTATTGTGACGGTGATGTCCGGTCACAACCACTTTTAAAAGTGGTAGTGACTCACCATGGGCGGCGATCATGGGGGTTTGGGGGGGGACAAGACCCCCACCTTTAACAGTGGGGGACACGCCATGCATTGGTCCCCCACTTTTTGAAGAAACCCCAAAAAGGTCATAAGAAAATTTTTGGACCTTTTTTGGACCAGATCAGTTCAAAACTCTTTTGGACCAGATCAGTTCAAAATGTCCTACTCATCTGTCAAACAAGATCGCCGCCACTGACTGTCACTACCACTTTTTGGCCCTTTAATTAAATATTTCTGCGACATGATCATCGTTATTTTGGTTTGAAGCAACGACAATTGACGTTTCGTAGGATGCTAATGATTAGCTCGAGTGACTGTTGTTTAGCCTATCATGGTCTCAGCGTCGTCAACATATTAACAGTGCTCGAAATGGAAAATTTTACGAAACGGAACGCCAGTCAAAGATATGGGAGCATTCACACAATAAAAACGTTAATTTCATAGTATTTTCCACTGGACGAAAGGGAACGATAATACGGATGCATTTGACGAACCGGAACGGTGTTCCGGTGCGTTCCGGTCCATTTTGAGCACTGCATATTAACAATTGTGAAACAGAATGTAAACATGTACTAGGCCTATGTTATCTGCGAGTGACCCTACAGAGGCGGGAAAAGCACAATAAATTCGTATAGACAGGGAAGGAAGGGGGAAAGAAGGGAGACGGCAGGGAGAAGCTCCGAGAAGGTAATGAGAGGGGAGCGAGGTGAGGATTTGTCACCACCACTTATAGGGCAAATTTACGCCCTAATTGCAGTGGTGGCGATCTTGTTTGACAGGTGGGGAGGGGGATACTTTTGAAATCCTCGAACTCCCCGGGATCGCCGTTCATGCTTAATTGACTGTATATAGGCTACCACAAACTTGATAATTTTAGTCTAAAAGAATTACTTGATTATGATGTTGTTGATAGATTAGTTCCAAAATTCATCAGAAATTCAGATGCTTTAGAGGTAACTTCTGTGGATACAGACGTCGACGTGTTGGATTCGTGCTATAGACCTACTACAATAATTACTTCGGCAATTCTGCTACCAGCAGCAGGAATGTTCGTAGCGGTGATTTATATGTTGAATATGATTTTTCTACTTCTTAATATTCAACACTAAATTTCGTTATAACAGACAGACTCGAGCAATGAAGGTGATTTTAACTGGCATTTTGTGAATTTCTACTCTATGCATATAGGCTGGAACCGCCTGCCTCAGACCCTTAGGCTTTACCTCCTTACTCTCCCTCTTGTCCAGTTCCGCAAGCGCCTGAAAACATTTCTCCTCGTCAGTGAAGACACTGACCCGGGTCGGGAGCGCCTCTGATTCTGAGTGGCGCTATATAAATTCTCGATTACAAATTACAAATGCTATGTAGGCTTATCTGGCTCTCTGGAGACACGCTAAACGTGGATGTCTAGCAGACCTTACTTTGTTTAGGTTCTGTTAGTGTTAGATCTCACATTGAATTATCTTGCAATGGCTTTTCATAGTTCTGTATTGTGTTTTTCTGACGCATTTTAAATCTAGGCCTATATGTAGACCTGTGTATGCACATATGTATTTTAAATTTGTATTTATGTATACAGCCTATGTATGTGGCTCTTCTTTGTATACTGAAACTGATACTGATGCTTTTATTGATCCACAAAGAAACATAATATGACAGCATAATTAAATAGCCACTATAGTGTGAAAGGTTTGAGGTAACAATTAAGGTGTAGATGGAGACGATAAGGCTATACCAAACAGACGGTGGGTCAATAGGAGGCCCTAAAAGGACCAGGGTCCCGCTAGGGAAGGCCCCCTATATATGCCAAGTAGATGATGCGATGGCCATACTAAATCATAGATCAAACAAGCTTATTACAAGTAGGCCATTGAATTAGCCTACTTGATATTCCTATTAATCATTGCAAGTTAACTAGCTATCAAAATAACAAATGTCACGAAAAAGAGAATAACAAAAGAAAATAAAGAAATGGATAGGGGGTCGCAGCATACTGTCACAGAGTGCCCTGACTGGTATGTAGGTATAAACGTAGGGTTTTCTTAAAAATATAATAACTGGAGATATGTCGTAGTTCAGATGGAAGGCTATACGTAACTTATAGGCCTAGGCCTACGAACCTAATGAGGGCGTAAAAACTTTGCTATCATACAGATCTTATTTTTGTTTCATTGATTGACGTTGATTTAGCTTTCCTTTTCATAATTTTTTTTTGCTTTTCTGACGCAATTTAATCAGAAACTCAGACACAGATTTTTCACAATTTCGGACAATCACTGTCATCTGGGAGCTGATCACTTTCCCCATGCAGCGTCAGCACATTAACCAGCGCAGACATATTTGCTCGCTGTTTCTAAATTAGTGAGTTAGTTGGATATTTAGATATGTAACACAGCGCATTAGGAATAATTAAGCAAATATATGCTGAAAAAGGGCTCCCGCAAACATGTTTAGCCGAAGCTGCCGAACCGATGGATTCCCAACCTGCAGAGTTGACAGTTGACACGATGTTCATTGTTCAGCGTCACTGGACCCGTTATAACAGTGGTGATCAGGAACGACGATGGCTGCAGTAATGATCGCATATCACTCATACGATAACGCCAACGTACAACACTGCCTCGCTTGTCGAAGAAGCAGCGCCCGCCAGCTTATCTTCAAACGTCTATGTCTATTGCAGGAGACGCATTCGTCAACAACGGTCAGTTCGTCTAAAGACCTTTGCGTGACCAACGTCAATCACGCAAAGGTCTTTAGACGGGGTCCAGACTCCACGTAAGATCAACTAATTTGTGAAAATGAAAACGAAAAGGCAAAGCAACAATCGACAAGAACTGTAACATTTTATAGGCACAAAGTCTGAACCATGTTCTGAGCATTAGCCTAGACCTAGTGGAAGTCGCTCGAAGTTGAGTCAACACGTACGACAATCTGTCATGCACCAAATTCCATGGGGAGGAGAGGATATGAGAGGAAGTGAGAGGATGTGAGAGGAGAGGATATGAGAAGATATGAGAGGACATGACAGGAGAGAGGAGAGGATATATGAGAGAAGAGGATATAAGGAGAGGAGAGGCACGAGCATAGAGTGTAATCCGTTTAGAATGGCATTAACAAGGACTGCATGCATCTGATGGGTGGTCGTCGCTTAAGCGCATAAAGGTCAGGTTTTGGCAGATAAGCATTAATCCTGTAAACGTGTTGAATTGCAGGGCGCCTGTATTTGAAGGCTCTGTGTGGACTTTGTCAGCTGTCCGGTTACACACGCATCGACGTATGCAGCAACAAAAGTAATCAGAGATACACTACAACCGGTACGTATGCGAATCTGTTTTACTGTCTATTTATAAGGGCATTTATAGAGCGCCTTCGAAAAAAAATCTCTTAACATGTCTTGTAGGTCATCAAAAACGCTGCAGGCGTGCGGCCATTTATAAGACGACCTATGGCGATGGGGGGGGGGGGGTCGAGAGACGTACGTCTTCAGTGCTGAAGAGGAGCTCCTCGTTAATTATTGTAATCACATATTTCTAGAGCGTATCATTTGCAGAAGAGATTCTTCAGCAGTGCTCCCGCTTAACGACAAAAGACTATGACGGATATAATTAGAGAATGGTTTTCAAGCGGAATAGGCAGATAGGTAAAGAAAGACCAATTAAGAGCTCAGGTTGTAAGAATGCTATTCGTAGCAACTATACAAATAAATAATGGTCAAGACTTTCCTAACTAATTAAATGTTTTTAACATTGAAAATCGTGTTGGGACTGATGTAATAATTATAATAAAATAATAAGATTTTATTTTTGTAAAATATTTGTAAATCCAGGGGGCAACTGCCCCATTTCCCCCTTCAGACGCCCATGCATATAGGGAATATACCTGTAGGCTAGAGACGGCAACTTCATCATCAATTTATAGGCAACTACTATTCTTAGGCCTATCACAGCTGCGAACGATTTTACGCGTATAGGTCTACTGAATTCAGTTTCATTCGTATAAGTGAACAAGAAATTATGGATTTGTGTTTTAGTGAACGAGACACGGATGAGCGTCTTCATTCCTCCATCCTCCAACCACAGCAGTACTATAAATCGCCTCTGATCAAGACAAGGAAACGCCTCTGAGAAGGCACGGCAACGACAGTCAACTACACACCGTATAGGCCTACAAGTAGTAGCCTACTATACGTACGATCGATAGTAGGACCTATAGTAACTTAGGAAGCGAACGTGGTGTCGACAAGCAGGAGGTGTACTCGATCTGAGCCGTTTACTTTGTCTTTGAAAAATCGATTTTGTATATTTTATTGATAAAGCCTATAAGTATATAGGCCTAAACAATTAACTTTTTGCGCGGTTAACAGCAGTTAATCTTCTGCATGCTCGACTTAGACTGCAGATGTTGGTTAGGCTTATAAGTTACCAGCTAGCCTATATACCATATTACCATCTGATGTCCAAAGAATAGCATCTGTATACAGTCTATAGGCCTACATTCGTTCAACAGTTACAATGACAGTTTACACTGGACAACAATTTTTTTTCAAGATTTGCTTCTTGAAAATTTGGTGGTGATTATAGGGCCTATATCTTCAAACTGAACACATATATATAATTTCAGATCGACGTAGGAAATTGGAGAAACATGTAATTATTTGTTGTTGAATTTAGTGTGTTTAATCGCACAGTGGTGCTGACATAGGCCTACATGTATCTCCTGTTGCTACCAGCTGCATAGGCGTAATTTTTGCGGGTTACGAGGGGTACTTGCTGTCGTGGTCTACGCGGGTGCATGCATCAAGGGAAGAAAACCGACGTGTCAACAAGCTTGTTTACAACGCACGGAAAATTCTGCAGCAAGCTGTCAACATTAATTCGGTGCATGCAACAAGGATATACGTGTTCAGTAGGACTTTCCAGGGAAAAGTACAGTGACGTCACAGAACGTTCTGGAATCCGGGAGAACTCTATATAAGATAGACCTGATGTACATTGGGGGCCTTTTGACGAAGATTTGTAAACGTTGAAACATTGATCGTATGACGTTCAATCGAGACCAGCCAACCTGTGTGCTGTCTACGATTGTGATATTTGATAGACGAGTTGACTTACTTTACACTTAATCGACTTTATTTTTAATTAAAGATCTTTTAATAGTTCCTTCGTTGGTTCGTCGTTGCGATCGAAGGAGTCGACCGCGACATTATTGGTGTCAGAAGTGGGATCATCGGTGTTGGATCCGGTGAAGAAGACGCGAGCCGACGGAGGAAGGAGTCAACCCGGAGGATCAAGAGACGGTCTGTTCCAGACAGCGAGCGGATCGAGACGCCTTTCTACCGTGGGAGACGGGTGAATCGGCATACGACAGTCGGACGAACGAAGTGCGTCGTTCGGCTGAGACAGCAGAAGACAGCAGTCAACATACGGGTAAGATCCTAGGTGTTGTCGTGGCTGAGAAGGAGAAAAGAGAGTGGAGTTGCAGCCGAGTGGGAGGCAGCCATTGTTTCTCTTTCGATATCTGCTGATTATTTCTTTGAAATTTGATCCATTGTTGTGATCGAGGCCAGACTTGCGTGAGCTTGTATAGTTTTTGCGTACTTGGCGAGTGTACTTCTTTGGATACTGCATAGTTGCACTTTGGGTTGTGGAATTTTCCTTTTGTGTGGCGGGTTTGCCGCGTGGCGTCTGTTTTTTTTTGTGGATTGTTGTTGACTGACTGTTTGTAAAAATGGAAGCGTTGACAACAGAGATGCAAGCGAATATTCGCAAAATGTCGTCTGAGCGCCTTAGGATGTATCTTATGAAGGCAGGAAGGGACGAAGATGATGTTCTGTCATGGGATCGAAATCAATTAATGGAAGAATGGGCCATGGAGATTGGAAAAGAGGAAGAGGAATTTAAGGGTAGTCCAATATCTCCAACAGGAGTGGATTACGAGCTGCAGAAGCGCCGTCTGGAGTTCGAAATCCGTAAATATGAAGAACAAAGGGAGGAACGGAGGGAGAAGGCAGAAAGAGAAAGGGAGGAACGGAAGGAGAAGGAAGAAAGAGAAAGGGAGGAACGGAAGGAGAAGGAAGAAAGGGAGGAAAAGAGGAGAGAGGAAGAAAAGAAAGAACAAAGGGAGAAGGAAGAAAGAGAAAGGGAGGAACGGAAGGAGAAGGAAGAGAGAGAAAGGGAGGAACGGAAGGAGAAGGAAGAAAGAGAAAGGGAGGAACGGAGGGAGAAGGAAGAAAGGGAGGAAAAGAGGAGAGAGGAAGAAAAGAAGGAACGGAAAGAGAAAGAAGAAAGAGAAAAGAAGGAACGGAAAGAGAAAGAAGAAAGGGAGAGGAAGGAAAAGCAGGAAGAACGAAATGTTAGAGATTCTTTAGCAAGTCGTACTAAGCGTTATAGTGATGCCCTTAAGAATATTCTTTGGAAATTTCCTTCCGACCCTATAGAAATTCCAGGTTTCTTTGATCACTTGGATGGTTTGTTTAATGTGTATGAGGTGGATGAAGATGTTAGAGCAAAATTATTGCTAGCCATTTTAAGTGAAAGAGCTAAGGCATTAACCATGCGCCTTACTGAGGCACAGCTCCATGACTACAAATTCCTGAAGGAGTTTTTGCTAAGGGAGTTTAAGATAAGCCCTTCAAATCTTAGAGCCCGATTTTGGTCGTTGCTCAAAGCATCGGACGAATCATTTACGATCTATTCATCCAAATTGCGTGTGGCTCTTATGTATTATTTGAAAAGTAGAAAGATAACTGATGAGTTTGATAAACTTGTAAGTTTATTGGTTGCGGATCGGCTTAAGGAGTCCTTGTCGAAGGCTTGTTTAGATTATATCTTGGCCCAAGAAAAAGAGGAGTGGTTGAGCTGTGAAGACATAGCTAATGCGGCTGACATTTATGTAGCGTCGCATGATGGTGGGAATGACTTAGTATGCCGTAGTCATCCGACACCGAAGTATAACAATTGGACGAGAGGTCAACCACATGTTCAAGTCAATAACCAGACAGCTCAACCCAAGTCTCCCAAACCGGAAATAAGGGGTGAAGCCAAGATAGGTGCGAGGGTGTCTCAGGAGGAGGCCAAGGTAAAGGGTCTCTGTTTCCTATGTCATCAGAAGGGTCATAGGGCAAGGGAGTGCCAGACCAAACCAAGTTCTAAAAAGGTGAGTTCTTGTATATCTGGGAACCCAACTGAAGAAGTGACCGACTTATTTGTTGAGAAGGTCAACGTGTTGCATGAGATACCTGAACAGGTAAAGCAAGGGAATTTATTGGATAATTCTAAACCAATAGGGTTGGAAACTGCTGTAAGGGTATACGAGAATAGTATTGAGGGATTACACGAGAGGTCGTATATCAATGTACAGATTGAAGATCTCCCTTCTCAGCCAGCATTATCTGATTCAGGAGCAGAAATTAATTGAGTCACTAAACTTACCCGTGATTAAACGGATTAATATAATTGGTTTTCAGGGAGAAGGATGTAAGGCAGATGTAGTATACCTACAAATGAAATTAGCTAATTCAATGGAAGGAACGACGAACATTGCGCCATCTTTGTGCGTCATGTTCGCTGTAGTCCCTGAACTAAATGAACGGGTTATTTTGACACCCCATGTTGTGGACCTATTAAGGGATAGTTCGCAATATGTAGTGATGGTAGCTGGCGTAGATCGATGTGGACAAATAAATAAAGGGGCAGAAGAAGATAACTTAGAAGTTAATATCGAGAAAAGTAACAGCAACGAATCCTTGCCGTCAGAAGTGAATGAATATTCTCAGGAGCAACTAGTTGATGATTCAGATAATTTTCTTGATGTTGAGTCAACAGAGTTCAAGTCTGATGAGGGAGTAGCGAATAATGATACTTTATTGCGTGAGCAACAGAATTGTCACAATCTTATATCTTGCTGGCAACAAGCGAGACAGAATAAAAATAATTTCTTTATAGATAATAACCTCCTGTACCACAAAGGGGAAATTATGGGACATAAGGTTAATCAATTATGTTTACCGGAAGATAGAATCGAGGTTGTCTTGCGAGTAGCACACGATGCCCCATGTGCTGGGCACATGGCTTTTAAGGCAACGAGAGCCAGGATCAAATTAAACTTTTGGTTTCCAAGAATGGATGAGAGGATTCGCGAATATTGTGCGTCTTGTCAAATTTGTCAACTAAGAACTCCAGTTAAAGTGGCAGATCGAGTCCCGATCACTCCTATTCCGAGGGCGGATGAACTCTGTTTTAACCATCTAAATATGGATTGTATTGGCCCTATGGTAGTGACTGGAGAATCCAACAAATCGAAACCCCAGTACAATTATGCTCTGGTTCTGGTGGACAAATTTTCTCGTTGGCCGATGGCGTATCCTCTTAGATCGCTGAATGCAAAGGGAGTTTGTGAAGCTCTGTTGCAAGTTTTTACAACTTTTTCTATTCCAAGGATCATCAGTTCTGATTGTGGTACCAACTTTACCAGTCGTTTGACGAAAGAATTCTTGCGACGAATGGGTTGTAGTCCCAGATTTAATACCCCTGGACATCCTGAGGCAGCTGGATTGGTTGAAAGGTGCAACCAAAGCTTGAAAACCATGATCTTTAAGCTTGCTCAATCTGATCCTCGTGGATGGCACCAATTGTTACCGTTTGTTCTGTGGAGCCTTAGAGAAAAACCTTCAGGCACGACTCATATTTCGCCATTCACTATGGTTTATGGAACTCTTCCTCGGGGTCCACTTAGTGTGTTGAAGGAATCGTGGGCTGGCGAACGAAAAGTACCTCTTAACTTAGGTAAATCACCCGAAGAGTATCTCCAATCACTGAAGGAAAACCTCGAATTCGCGAAAGTTTATGCAGATTACTATAGTGATATAGAAACAAAGCGGTATGCAGATTATTATAACTTGCGTAGTACTGACAGAAAATACGAAGTTGGAGATAAAGTAGCAGTATTAGCACCAGATTTTGGTAGTTCTAAATTTTATAGTCGATGGCAAGGACCTGCTACCGTAGTCAAGGTTAAATCCCCATATTCTTATATAGTAGAAATAGAGGGAAAACAAAGACATTTACACGCAAATAAGATCAAGCGATACCATGAACGACTCGAACAAGCGATGATCAATAGCTGTTCAGTAATTGTTGATCAAGATGAAGAATTTGGTATAGTAGAGGTTGTAGATCAGGAAGAACGTGATCAAAAAAGCCCGAGTAAGCGAATTGATCCTCTGATTATAGCGCATCTTTCGCAAGAGGAACAGAAGCAACTTTTTGAAGTTTTGGATCGGCACTCGGCAGTATTTGTGGATAAACCTGGGTATTGTCCAGTATTAGAACATGAAATTAAGATAACTCATGATTTCACTCCTAAGCGTTTAAGGGCATATAAAGTACCTGAGCTACTTAAACCTGAAGTACAACGCCAGATAGAAGAAATGTTGGCATTAGACATCATTCGACCATCGAAAAGTGAAATGGCCAGTCCGGTAGTTTGCGTTTTAAAGGGACCCAAAGGTCAAAATGGCGTTCGATTGGGTATTGATTATCGCCATGTTAACAAATATTCTCTAGGTGATTGTTACCCGACCCCAGACATTGCTGACATCTTACAAAAGGTGGGACGGGCAAAGTTTATTAGTGTTTTCGACGCGAAATCCGGGTATTGGCAAATTCCAGTTCGGAAAGAACATCGATGGCTTACGGCATTCGTATGTGATGCAGGACTTTTTGAGTTCACAAGGATGCCGTTTGGACTCAAGTCCGCTAGCAATACCTTTATTCGTGCTATGACCCAAGTTTTACATCCAGTGCGAAGTTTTACCGAACCATTCGTCGATGATATGGCAGTGGTTTCAATGAATTGGAATGACCATTTAGAACATCTAGAGAAATTCTTGCAAACTATTGAGGAAGCAGGACTCACTTTGAATTTAAAAAAATGTAATTTTGCACAAAACAAAATAAAGTTTGTTGGCCATATAGTAAGGTCAGGTTGTATTGAACCTGATCCAGGTAAGATCGCTACGATCAATGATATCCATCCTCCAACAACAAAGAAAGAAGTTAGAAAGGTTATGGGTTTTTTCAGTTATTTTCGAAATTTTATACCTGCTTTAGCTGAAAAAGCACGGATAATAACTGATTTGACACGAGATAACATACCTACGAAGGTGCCTTGGGAGCAAAAGCATCAAGAAGCACTAGATAAGTTAAAGGATGATCTCAGTAAAGCTACACAGTTGCATACCATTGATTTCACTAAGGAATTTGGTTTAAGTGTTGACGCAAGTGCCACCGCGGTCGGGTGTTGCTTGTTTCAGTGGACCGAAGAAGGTCAAGAAAAACCAATTGCTTTTGCTAGCCTTAAACTTACAGATACACAGATGCATTGGTCTACAATTGAGAGAGAGGCTTTCGCAGTAATTTGGGCACTTAAACGATTCAAGTCATGGATATTCTTATCAAAGATAATCATTTATTCAGATCATAATCCTTTGTCTTATCTCACAGATGCAAGCCCTAAGAGTGCGAAACTGACTCGTTGGGCGTTAGCATTGCAAGAGTTTAACGTGGACTTTCGATATCGTCCTGGACGTCAGAACACGGTGGCTGATTTCCTCTCTCGGTTGTGACTCGGATGGTGAAGGGGGGAAATGGCCCGACACACAAGGATCAAGCCCGCAAATTGTATAGATAAATTGACTAACTGATGTGTTTTGTTTTGTTTGTATATGCTGTGTCGAGATGGAATCTGGAGGCCCGGCTTGATCGTGATGACCCGTTCGGGATGGTGCTGAAGACGTGTCATCATCTGAGGGCGGAGGGAATGTCGTGGTCTACGCGGGTGCATGCATCAAGGGAAGAAAACCGACGTGTCAACAAGCTTGTTTACAACGCACGGAAAATTCTGCAGCAAGCTGTCAACATTAATTCGGTGCATGCAACAAGGATATACGTGTTCAGTAGGACTTTCCAGGGAAAAGTACAGTGACGTCACAGAACGTTCTGGAATCCGGGAGAACTCTATATAAGATAGACCTGATGTACATTGGGGGCCTTTTGACGAAGATTTGTAAACGTTGAAACATTGATCGTATGACGTTCAATCGAGACCAGCCAACCTGTGTGCTGTCTACGATTGTGATATTTGATAGACGAGTTGACTTACTTTACACTTAATCGACTTTATTTTTAATTAAAGATCTTTTAATAGTTCCTTCGTTGGTTCGTCGTTGCGATCGAAGGAGTCGACCGCGACACTTGCAATCCCCTCACTTTTTTGACTGGATGGTACCGTACCCGACTATTATTATTACTATTATTATTACTATTTTCCCAGAGAAAGATCTTCATTTGAACTCCAAAGACTCAAAACAATCACCGAGCATCATCATCGTCGTGATCACTATCATCTTCATTATTATTATTAATTTATTACTAGGCCTATAGGCATGTCGCATAAATGGCGCAGTTATAAGTAGGCCTATTTAACAGTCGCGAAGGGGAAACGACGTTAAATTTGGTACCATAGTTTTTTTTAATTTCGAACATTTCTATAGCGCCCCTCGAAGTCAACTACTACTCAGAGGCGCTCCTGACTACAGCATTTGATACTTTGTCGGAGTTTTCACGCCGAAGCGCCACGAGCAATCGCGAGTGAAGGACTTGCCCAAGGTCCGTACGCAGCGGCTAGAGTGGGATTCGAACCTGCAACCCTCAGGTCACAAGGCGCCGAACTTACCACTGAGCCACCACGCCCCCAAAGTCACGCCCTGACCAGCTGTCTGATAGCCTATAAGTGGCCATGTTCTTGAGGTGCACTCTAAAACTCCCCGATTAAAGTCGACGACAGCGACTGCAAAACAAATCGATAGATGGCGCAAGTGCTGATCGGAGAGCGCGCTGTGGCGAAAGCGCGAATGTAGCCTATAGGCCTACCGAAGGTTGCATCAAGTTCCCCGCGTTTTGAGCGTAGGTATACACTGTATAATAATACACAGGACGGAAAAGAGAGATTCGAGAGCCCCCAGTCGAGATGTAATCAGGTAACAGTCATGACCAGGCGGATCTACGATGCGATAACATGTTGGCACTGCCCTTCATAGTGCATCCGAGAGTTTGAACTGTTTGATGCCACATCTCAATCACGACGAGGATGTCAATTAGATGATGGCTGGTAATGGCGACGGCCGTAAGAATTATGTACTTCCGGACATTCCACGTATCAAGCCGCAGTTCCGCGTCTATTGTTTTCCGTCTCTGGCAGCTTTTGGTGGCTGCTCTCTGACGGAGCTATAGTCACCGAGACTATGTACATCAGTGGTTCTTAACCGGTGTGTCGCGACTCGCTAGTGTGTCGCGAATCGACCGGCAGTGTGTCGCGTAAACATGGTGTGTCGCTGGTGTGTCGCGAAAAATTGGTGTGTCGCGAATTCTCACAGCCTACGTCCGTCATTTCTACATTACACTTACTTACTTGAAGCTTAGCGGACATAGGCTGTGAGAATTCCTGGCAATCCATTTATAATCTAAGGCGGCCATGATGTTTATCTTATACACTATAGACCCCTAACCTACACGTTTGCGATGGCGCCGATGTTAATTTTTACCCATTACTGCAACATTTGAAATGGATAAATTGATCAGTATAAAGCGAAAATTTTGCGAATCTTCTACTGGTCATGCGAAATCAAATTTTGGTAGCAGTGAGACGGGTTCTAGCACCAACAATAGTGAATATGCAAACAATGATGCTGCCACTGCTTGTTTTAGTAAACCAATCAAGAAAAACATGAAAAAGAAGAAATCTAGCAAGTTATGTACAAGCAATCCTCAAGAACTCAGTTCTGGGCTAAGACATACAAAGGAGAACATTGCAAAACACTGGAGAGATGGGCGCCCGGAGGAGGGCAAGGAGGCATTTGCCCCCGAATTTTGCAAATAATTACAAAAATAGAATCTTGTTATTACTATGTTTATTATAACAGTCCAAACACGATTTTAAATGCAAAAAACCTCTTAATTATTTATGTTCATGAATATGCAAACACGTCACTTTGCTCCCCCTACAAAATTTTGTGCCATGCAAAAAATTGGCTCCATGTAAAAATCCCTGCGGACGCCCATGCTGGCGAGCAAAGCAATCAAAGAGTTGGTTTCATTTCATAGTTCCTACTTATCTGAGCAAGGTTTTTCTCGGATGATCAACTTAAAGAACAAAAAAAGGAATAAACTGGTCAGTATTAAGATCTCTCTCAGCCTGCTTACGTGATGCACTTACAAAAACTGTAAATCCTCATTTTCAAATGATCCACAGAACATCCAGGACCAAAATCTCAATTACTGCATGCTACTAAGTCCACGTAGAAACTAGAAAGGATTCAATATGAACATTTTCATTCATTAAAAATGTTAACAATTTAAAATGTTAAATAGATAACTAGTTTAACTTTAACATTTTTAACAATGTTCACATACGATTGCATGGTGTGTCGCCAAATTTGGTGGCAAGTTTAGGTGTGTCGCGTGCCAAAAAAGGTTGAGAACCACTGATGTACATGGATGCCAGCTATACGCAGAGGAAACCAATCTTCCTTTAACACTGCACGTTTCCATGTTAGAACTATCACGGTCGAATAGCTTCATTGTCTCGGCGTTGTAGGCCTACATTGTACAATCATCTGTGTAGTGGGTAAACTGGGGAGACAGACAGACAGACAGACGGACGGAGGGGGGACATAGTATACAGTTGTCCCCCGAATTTTGAAGGTACACCATTAAAGGCAGTGGTGGCGCCACAATTTGAAAAGTGGTACGGCAAATTAGAGGGTCTGGGTAAAAGTGTACGGTAAAATGTTTTTTCCGTAAAACCTTAAAAAGTGGTACGGCAAAAGCCGTACAACAAACATAGGCGGCGCCGCCACTGATAAAAGGTCAAAAATTGTTTTTGCATTTTGACATTTTTTTACCAGATCAGTTCAACTCTTTTTTGATAAATCTTGCTTCAAAATAAAGATAATGACTAGAAGTTGAAATAATTAGGTATGGTAAGTAAGTAGGCCTACATCGTAGATTAATTTTGGTGTTTACGATTTACTCAAAACACAGTTTGATAACGTATTAAACATGATCGTACACGATGTCCTCAGTTTTAATGGCCCACCCTGCAGAAGCTTGCGCTCTGACCAACATCTCCACATCCCGATATGACTAAGATGACAACCATAAGGCGGAGAATGAGGGTGATGTAAGATCTTTCCAAGAAGACATTTTCTGTTTGATCAGGCCTGGCTTGGGAGTGCCTCTGAGTAGAGCCCTTGAAGAGGCGCTATATAAATTCCATGATTGATTGATTGATTGATTGATTGATTGTAAGCATAATATATTATAATTTAAAAATTACAACACTTAAAAATACCAAGCCACACCCCGGAAACGAAGACGGCGTTCTCTAAGCTTAAACACACTTCTGCTATATAGTTTTTTAGAGCCTGATGGATTTTTCAACCTCGGGCGTTAAACAATTTAAAATAATCAATATACCATATATTGATATATATTTATCAATTTTTTTCAACTTTTTAAATTTCATATCAGATCAGTACAAAGTATTCAGTTGATATTTAGTAGGCCTAATGAATTATATACCCGCGATACAGCCGATACTATTAAATTTTGTTACATTTTTTACTCAATTTATAGATAAAATAGGGGGCCTAATTAATAAACTGGGCACCGGTCCTGCTGCAATGGGAAAATATTCCTGAAAGTAAATTCCTGCCGGTCCGTCACACCACAGTATAAATAATTACACAGTATGTCGACTCTCATTGCTGGCTGTTGACAAGTTTTTCTGGTCACGTGATTACGACGCCACCTTGAAACATAGCTTTTGAATTATAGATTTAAGCTGAAATCAACGTTAAAAATAATATTGTTAATTCTAATGAAGTCCTCAATGTTGTTGTAACGTTTAAAAATATTTTATTTGATGGATTCCGGTGTATCGGCGTGTAGTCACAGTATAAATAATTACACAGCAAGACGACTCCCGGTCGATGCTGCAGTCAGAATGTGTGACCGATCGCCATTTTGAATCTGAGCCGCTAACACGCCAATACACCGGAACCCATCACATCAAATATTATTAAACGTTACAACAACATTGAGGACTACACGCCGATACATCGGAATCCATCACATAAAATATTTTTTAAACGTTACAACAACATCGAGGACTTCATTAGAATTAACAATATTATTCTTAATGTTAATTTCGGTTTAAATCTATAATTAAAGAGCTCGGATTCAAAATGGCGTCACCCCAAAAACTAGTCAACAGTCAGCAATGCGAGTCGACGTACTGTGTAATTATTTATACTGTGGTGTAGTCCTCAATGTTGTTTGAACGTTTAAAAAAATTTGATGTGTTTCCGGTGTATCGGCATGGTAAACGGTCTCTTTCAAGATGGCGGACGACAGTGGGCGGGGCTTAGGTATTTCTAATGTCGTCACAGTGGGCGGGGCTTAGTTAAATAATGTCACACATTCTGACTGCAGCAGCGGCGAGGAGTCGACGTACTGTGTAATTATTTATACTGTGGTCACACTGAGAAGTTTGGGAAGCGCTGCGCTAGAGACAGCCACGGGTATCACATTTCTACAGAGTCCGAAGTAATGTTTGCTGGCCAGGCTTAGATGGAGATCTGGAATCAACAGTTCTGAAACGACATTTCATTGCCTATGTCAGCAGAATGACCCTCCAAAGACACCACTGTACCCCTGAGAATGTCCTGAAAGACCATTCTCTCATGAACTGATGTTCTTAGCAGCACTGCATATTACTAATGGGTGGAAGTTTGTCCAGTGAGCAGCTCCATGACCCAAGAACCATCAAAACTATGCTGAAGGTTTACAAGACACCATGGGGAAATTTGCCCCCTGGATTTTGCACATAATAGCTATTCCATGCAAAACTGTAATTTCTCCCATCTAAAAAAATTGTGTACCCCTTACAAAAAATCCTATGGACGCCCATGAACCTCCTGAGCACTAGGTCGTGAATTCACGTATTGCAGTGGGAAAAGGCACATTCAAGTGGCTTCACAAGTAGATGTGAAAGGGGGCTTTGAGCGCAGGGCCCTCTGAGGGCCCCGAGACCAATGGGCCCTTACAGCAGATCGACCTTCAAAGGGTCTCCAGAGGCCTACGAACCCATATAGCATATCCACTTTCTCCTGTGTATTTTAGAACAAAATATGCGGGCTTTGAGCGCAGGGCCTTCAGAGAGGGTCCTGAAACCCACGGACAATTATAGCAGGCCGACTTCCAGGCAGTCCGTGGAATCCACGAACGCTTATAGCTTAGAAGTCCTCGAGTGTGACAACTTTCACAGTGTGATGATAATATCTGTCACGAGTGTCACAGTGTCACACTAAGCTAGGAGCGTCTTCCTGCAGAAGCATCTTAAGTCGTTCAGAATTTTTTCCATTTAAATAAATGAATAGGTTGTGGTATACATAAAACATAATGTTAGGACAAAACTTTTGCATTTGGCTCGGTATAGGTAAAACATCCCTCTGCTGTCGCAGGTGCATTGGGGAGTACTGTTTCAAACATTTGGCACGACTGCGAAACGGTTGTGGGACGAGACCTTGCGCCAAATGTGGAAGGGGTATAAAAACACACGTGGGTGAGTGTATGAAATGTGGTTATTTCGCTAAATATTTGAGAGCTCGACGAGGTGGGTTAGTCCGTGAATTTAATAAAGAATGGAAGCGACTTTCAAATATATCAGTAGAATAAAAAAAATTATCATTTGAACAAATGATATAGTTATTGTATTGAGATAATACAGATGAGCAAGCGTCAATCGAATATCAGTAAACAAAATTTCATTTTGAACAAATGATATAATTATTATATTAAAGAAAAGTTTGCCATAGTAATATAAAATAATTTTTAACTATGGCATTGTCCACGAATGAAAAAATTGAACAATTGTTGGGTGAGTTTACCGGTCCCCCAGCTCTTCGAGCTGTTCTACAGAATATTCTAGACGAACCTATCCCAGATGCAGTCAAAAGGCGCTTACTTCAGCCACTGCTTCCAAGGCCAATTCCTCCAGTGCGCAAGCATAGAGGGGCAAAACGTAAGGCCCTTCTAGCAGAATTCGACCCACTCCTACTTAAGAAGGATAGAGGTGGACCACCACCCTTTCTTGTACACAAAGAGCTCGCCAATCAGCTTCTGAGAGACTTTCGTGCAGAAGTACCTCTTAACCACAGGCTGGAAAGAGATGCGTTGGCTTTCTTGAGTGCAATGGAGCACAGCATTGAGGCGCAGCTCAACGAAGAGCTCTTGAAATATGGCGGTTTGAAATACTCTCAAGTGTTGACAGTTGAGTTGGAAAAGTTGGCACCGACCGTTGATAATGTGTATGGTGGCAACGCGCCCCCGGGCATCATTACTAATACCGCCTACTTTCGAAGCACAGCAGTCCCAATTACCACTGCGGGTAAAGTCCAAGGGGCTATACGGAAGGCCAAAGCCGAAATACTAAAACTCCTCGAGGATTACACCAATGAGGGGTCGGGGTGGAGGGTGAGGCGCGTCGTGGCGCTAGACCTAAGTTTTGCAAGATATAAGCCTTTCCGAGGTAAGAGCTACTTTCCCACACCAAAGTACATACCCCCTCGTACGGTTATTAATGTCAAGAATGAAGACAACCGTTGCTTCGAGTGGGCCATCTTAAGTGCCATGTATCCAGTAGAAAAGGACCCTCAACGCCCAACTAAGTATCGAGCTCACCTCCACGAACTAAACTTCGACGGTATAGAATTTCCGGTGAAGGTCACAGATATCGGTAAGTTCGAACGTCAGAACCCGATGGTGTCCATATCGGTCTTTGGATGGAATGAAGGGCCGTATCCGATTTATGTCTCAACCGAGACTAGAGTTCACAATATTGATCTTCTACTGTTGGCCAGCGATGTAAATGAAAATTTACCTTTACAGAATTATCACTATGTCTGGATCAAGGACTTGGCCCGAATGCTGTACAAAAACAACGATCATAAAGAGCGAAAGCACCCATGTCGCCGCTGCCTACACATATTTGGTAGACAAGACTTGCTGGATGCCCATATCAAAGATTGCCAGGGCATCAGTAAGAAGCCTCAGCGGATTGAGATGCCAAAAGAGGATGAAAATATCCTCAAATTCCAGAACCATCACAAACAGATGCGCACTCCGTATATCATTTACGCAGACTTCGAGGCTCTAAACATACCAATCGAAGGTGCAGTCATGAACCCCATCGAGAGCAACACCAGACAGATAGCTGAGCAGAAACCATGCAGCTTCTGTTACATAGTGGTTCGATGCGACGGTCGCACGAAGAAGCCGGTGCTGTATCGTGGAGAGAACGCTGTGCAAGAGTTCCTACAACGACTACAAGGCGAGCTAGCCACTATCAAACAAAGGCTGGCCACCCCAGCTAAGATGGTTATGTCAGCGGCCGATCGCCAATCATTCCGCGAAGCCATCGAATGTCACATCTGCGGAGAAGCGCTCGAAGAGGATAGAGTTCGCGACCACTGTCACATTACTGGTAAGTACCGAGGTGCTGCTCATAACGCCTGCAACCTCAAGCTTCGAATATATCCAGATAAGTGCAAGGTACCAGTGGTCTTCCACAATCTGCGAGGTTACGACAGCCACCTCATAATGCAAGCGATAGGTAGCTGTGAGGCCGCACAGGATGAACAAACTGAAATTAACTGTATTCCAAACAATATGGAGAAATATATGACATTTAATATTGGGCAACTACAGTTCATCGATAGTCTCCAGTTTCTAAACAGCTCTTTGGATAAATTATCAGGAAACCTATCGCTAGAGGATTTGAAAGTCACAGCAGCATATATAAAGGAAAGTTTCGTTCACAATGATAGGACAAAACTTGATCAGTTGAGACGAAAGGGCGTATATTGTTACGAATACATCCATGATTACCACCGCTTCGAAGAAGACCGACTTCCACCTAAAGAAGCGTTCTACAGCAGGCTGTCCCGAGAGAACATCTCTGATGAGGATTATGAACACGCTCAAAGAGTGTGGAACGAATTTGATTGTAAAACTCTAGGTGACTATCACGACTTGTATCTCCGTACGGATGTACTCCTACTGGCAGATGTCTTCGAGACCTTCAGGTCCACATCGATGAAACACTACAGTCTGGACCCGGCTAACTACTTCAGCCTACCAGGAATGGCCTGGGACGCTTTGTTGAAAAAGACAAAAATCGAGCTCGAACTTTTAACAGATATTGACATGCATTTGTTCGTAGAGAAAGGTCTCAGAGGCGGTATTTCGATGGTATCTAAACGCTTCGCAAAAGCCAACAACCCGCAATGCCCAGATCATGATACCACGAAGCCAGACAACTGGATCATGTATCTCGATGCTAATAACCTCTACGGCTGGGCGATGCAACAGCCGCTGCCAATTGGAGGATTTAGCTGGGAAAGTCCAACTCTCGACGAAGTGTTGGAAACTCCAGACGACGCGCCTGAAGGCTTCCTGCTCGAAGTCGATCTCGGGTACCCGGAGCACCTCCACGAATCACATAGCGACTATCCCCTAGCACCGGAGACCCTGACAGTCCAAGAGGAGTGGTTGAGTGACTATCAGAATGTGCTTATGAACGAGTTGGAAAGCAAGTTCACAAAGCATGTGAAGTTAATACCAAGCCTACGACCTAAGGAGCGGTATGTGGTCCATTACCGAAATCTCAAACTCTACCATTCGTTGGGCCTACGAGTTTCTAAAATCCATCGTGCCGTTAAATTCAGACAGGAGGCATGGATGGCTCCATACATCGAGATGAATACGAAATTGAGAGCGAAGGCAACGTCGGAGTTTGAGAAGGATTTCTTCAAGCTGGCTAATAATGCGGTCTTTGGAAAGACCATGGAAAATCTTAGAAAAAGAATCAGAGTTAACCTGGTGCCGACCTCAAAAGTTGACAAACTTCGTAAACTTATCGCCGACCCGGGCTACATATCACACAAAATTTTCAACGACCAACTCGCCGCGATTCACAGTTTGAAGAACAAGCTCAAGTTAAACAGGCCTGTATATGTCGGCCAGGCTGTCCTCGACCTCAGCAAGCATCTCATGTACGACTTCTGGTACAACGATGTGAAAAACGAGTACGGAGAAAAAGCCCAGTTGCTATATACAGACACAGATAGCCTCTTATTTCAGGTGGAGACTCCGAACGCCTATGCCGATATGTGGAACAAAAAACACCTATACGACCTCTCAGAGTTTCCAAGAGACAGCCCATACTACGACGTCGAGAACAAGAAAGTCGTGGGCAAGTTCAAGGATGAATGTAACGGAGTTGCCATAGCCCAATTCGTGGGACTGCGCCCGAAGATGTACTCGATCTTAAAATCGGGCGGTTCAGAGATCAGGAAAGCAAAAGGCGTTCAGAGAGCAGTTGTGAAGAAGGATCTGCACCACGAGCTATACAAGAAATGCCTGTTCGAACGAGAGGAAATGCGGCACACACAAGTCGTGATTCGAAGCCACGACCACCAGATCGGAGTGTACGAGCAGAATAAGATCAGTCTCTCTCCATTAGACACAAAAAAGTGGATATCTCCGGACGGAATAACAACGCTGGCATACGGTCACTACAAAATCAACGACGGTTGAGTATTCTATCGGGGGGTAACTCAGTGCCCATAGGCACCAGAAGCAGTTCCTCACGTACAAATCCGCGGGCAGGACCGTCTACCAGATGGTATAGGGCCGGTTGGTCAGCCTGCCGAACAACATCCAAAATAGCGTGGATGGTGAGCGACCAGTTAGGATCGGTGGCACGTTTGCTTCCACCTTCGAGCTCGCCGGGAGCGTACAAATATCGGACGAGAACGTCGTGTCCGAGAATAGGCTCATCCATTCCCCACAAACGAGTTTTCATTTGTGAATGAGAGGGCTTCTGTGTCACTTTAGCAGCTTTCATCGCTTCAACCGGCTTCATGTCGAGCAAGCGCGTCGGCTCATCGTTTAGTGTAGCTACAACTTCGGGCAATCGTCGAACCCATTCCACTGACCGTTCTGATGACCCCCTTGCATCCAGGAGCAATTCCTGAGCGTATTGGGCACCGAAGAGTCGCTCCGCTAGAGTACGGTTAAAGCGTTCAACGATGCCCTGTTGGCGATGATTTCCGGCCTGTCCGCGTCTTACAAGAACGTCGTGCTTCGCCAGCAACGGCGTAAAATCACCCATAAATTCGCGTCCAGGATCGACCTGAAAGAGTCGAGGCCAAGTTAATGGGCCCCTCTTATAGATCCGGCTTAAAGCGGCGGCGACTTCGGTCGCACTTTTGTTGATCAACGGTTCAGCTTCTTTGTATCGTGAGGCAACATCGACAACAGTCAAGGCGTATTTGTAAGTCTTGCGACCTACTTTATCGTGAGGTAAAAACAAGAGATCGGCTTGGTGTACGGCGTTTGGCCGATTTTCATCGAACTTTGGACGCGGTATGCGGCGTGGAACGGGAAGATAAATCTGCCACACAGCTTGTTTCTTCAGCCAATCGCGAGCCTCGGCCTCGGAAACTTTGGCGGCTACGGCTAGTTTCTTCACCGCAGCCTTACCTCGCCAGTAACCTCTAGGGCTGTAATAGACGGCTGAAAGGTGCTTAGACATTTCAGTAAAACTATATATTACAAACAGGTAAACACATACACAAATGAACGCAAATGAAAAATTCATTCGCGTTTGCGTTTTCATAAATGAAACTCATTTATGGCCCTTTGTTCTGACACCCATTCCCAGCCTCGACTTCGCTGACATAATGGCCGATACCAGCCGCGCATCCTTCTTCTCATAATCCGGAGTTTCATCGGTGAGTGCGATCTTCGACGCGGCTGCAGCGAGGATGTCATCTGCGTGGTTACGCCCCGGAGTATCTTTATGAACTGCGTAAGCCACATCGTGGTGGAGGCACGCACGGTCGAGCTGATTAACACCGTGATATCGCTGTGACAGCCGTTTATCGAGTTTTGTGAATGGTCCACAGTAAGAGTACTTTCCTGTATTCTGAAAAGAACCTCCCGGATTATCTTCCGAAGACATACCGGATGGAAGGCTCATATGCATCTCAGGCAGAGGTAGAATATTAAGAGCGCTATTCAGTAGAGAACCTCCAGTCTTTCGCACTTTAGAAGGCAAAATTTGGCTCTTCTTTGCACCGCAGACGGCACAGGTTCCCTTCTTGGCTGGCCGACCGTTTCGTAACTCGACGATTGTTTCATTTGAAGTCTCAGTATGTTTCTTACATCGTAGGCAATACATTGTGTTCGTTGAATACAATCATAACTCGTTGTCTCTATATGGAAATAACAAATTTCGATCTCGAAGCCGACGATGGGAAAAAACACCACCATTGGTTGTTGCCATCAAGCATACGATGCATAATCTGTGGGCCTAGCGGATGTGGAAAAACAAACCTACTACTCAACCTTCTGTTGAAGAAGGGGTACCTGCGTTTTGATCGGCTGTATCTATACTCGAAGTCTCTGGGACAGGAAAAATATCAGTTCCTCCGGGACTGGGTTACAGAGTTGGAAAAAGTTGCCGGGAAGGAAGTGGCTTCCTTTCACTCTTGCTCAGATGAAATAGTTCCAGTTGAATCATTAAATAAGAATGCCAGAAGCCTTCTAGTGTTCGATGACGTCATGCTTGAAAAACAGTCGCCCATCGAAAGGTATTTCACTATGGGTCGACACGGTGGCGCGGACTGCTTCTACTTAACACAGAATTATTTTCGAATTCCGAAGCAAGCGATCCGTGACAATGCTAATCTTATCGTCCTCTTCAACCAGGATAGCAAGAATTTACGAGCCATTCACGATACGTTCGTGGGCGGCGACATGTCTTTCGATGAGTTCCGTACGTTCTTCAGCGAGTGTGCTGCCCAGCCATATGGATTCGCAGTCATAGATTTGACGTCCAAAGTGTACGATGGAAAATATCGTTGCGGGTTCGATCGCTTCTATAAGCCCAAGGCAAGTATTTAAAGACATGATATAGGCAACATATAGTCGACATACAACCACGATGTGGACAAAGGTTTCTTCTAAACAGGAGCGAGACGCGTTAACTCAGGATTATTTAGCTCGGAGAAATCGATTGAGACAGCGTTTCGTGGATGAGAAGCTCGGTGAAGCCAATCTTCAGTACGATGCGGCAAAGCTTTTCAAACCAATAGCCACAGCCACCGCTGAATCCCAGGTGGCTACGTCTAAGGAGCTGCAGAAAGTTACCAGCGCTTTACAGGATTTGCCGGCGCAGATTTCAGAGTCTGCTAATTTTAACCCGATAGCGGCTTTGTTCGGTGAAACCGCAGGAACAGCAGCTCCAACGGCTGCTCCAGCCCTTCCAGCGCTTCCAACATCCCGAATCCCCCACGCATTGTTAGTAGATCCAAACAAATATCTCAACGTCGCGGCAATTACACGACACGGTTTCAAACCTCCGAGCGAGCTCGATCTAGCCGACATTGCAGGTGCTGAAAAGATAATCGGTGAGGTAAATCACTATAATCGCCACACCCTGGGCAAAGAGAAAAAGAATGCTAAAAAGGAAAAAGACGAAGAAAAGGTAGATGAGGTGACTGCAGATATTGAAGCCCTAAGGGAATATAAAAAGCGAATCCATACACTGCTAGCGGGCCACAGCCTCATCAAAAAGGGAAAGGGTTTCAGTGTCCCAGCCGTTCCTCTTAAATTACAAGGTAGCGCCTTGGGTGAGCTCTCCGTCGACCCCGTCGCGCTGTCTGCTGGTAGACTAAGAGTGTTTAAAGGTGGGAACCTCGTTCTCGAATCTCCGGCCGATGAGTCGTTGTTCAGCCTGTTAACGAAACGCTTCGTTAAGACTAAGCAATATTCGCCTCAGGCAATCGAAACTTTCAAAAAGCTCGTACAGATGTCTGGTCTGCCTATTCATGGCCGGAAAAGTAAAAAGTTCCAGCTGATTCGTGGCGGCGCAGTGCAATTTTATAACGATCCAAACGCCCTGGTAGAGAGGTTGCAGCTTTTGGTGGCCTCTAGGGCCGCGGGAAACACAGGTCTCGGCAACGAAATCTCCGCCATTCTTGACGAGTTACTGCGTTCCGGTGCGATCTCCAAAGAGCTGGCACTCGAATTGAATAGAAACATGCTCATAAAATAGAAATAGAAAACAAAATTCATGGCTCAGATGGAACGCTCGGAGAAACTGCTCGAAGAAATTAGAGAACTTTTACAGCCTAAGGAAAATTTTAGTATAGTTGTTTCCTCAGATACTACAGGGTGGACCACGGCTTTCTCACCACCGCTGTACCTGGATCCAAAAAGACGCTTTGAGCTTGCTTTGATCAATCTTGAAACTTATAATTCGATTCCCAACATCGATAGTACAAATAACAAGTTCGTCTACAGCACCGACAATGGTGTGACGTGGAAGACGATCATTTTGCCCGACGGAAGCTACGAGATCGCACAGATTAATGATGAAATCGGTAGGCAGTTAGAAAAGCAAAATTCTCCGACGGGTGTGGCACCACTCGGCTTTAATTCTCCTATTACCATAGGAGCTAACGCATCTACCCTACGCGCCTTCATAAAAATTACGAATGCCCTATATAAGGTAAATATGGCTCAATCTACCATCAGGCAAATGCTCGGTTTTAACCCTCAGAGGCTTGGTAGTGGTTATAAAGAGGGAGAAAATCCAGTCGATATTCTCCGGGTGGACACAATCCTGGTAAATTGTGATATTATCTCTGGATCGTATCGAAATGGTAGCCAGCTGCCAGTAATCTACAGTTTTTTCCCGGATGTGTCGCCCGGCTACAAGGTAATCGAGTCTCCGAAAAATCTAGTGTACCTACCAGTAGCACCGGCTGGCAACGTACAGGGCATTCGTGTTTGGCTGACTGACCAGAATGGTGAACAATTAAACCTCCGCGGTGAGACAGTAACTATAAGGTTTCACATCCGCAGTGCGTAAATGTTCACACTTAAATATTCTAATGTTGGTTCTTGGAATTAAAAAGCGGCGTCGTGTCGTGGGTGGTGGACTTTTCGACTGGATACCCAAAATCGCGGGCTTCCTTGGCCGTGCAGGCTCCTTCATTTCGGCGAATAGAGGCACAATCACAAACGTTGCCAAGGCGGTTGGTAATGTCGCGAAAGCCGGCGCCACAACAGCATCTGCCGTCAGGCAAATTGTTGATGCCGTGAAAGCGAGACGCGCTGCGGCCGTAAATGAAGCTCATTTACGAAATGAAAATTCATCTGCCGCGCCCGCTGTCCCCGCACCTTTGGAGAAGGCGCTCAGCGAAAAGAGCATCGAATACTTGAAACAACTGGCTGTGAGTCCGCCACCCGTTGTTCCGACAATGGCTGACATAAACAGCCGCATTGCTGGATCCGGTTTCAAGACTATAAAGCCGAGTCGTTGTGGTAGGGGTCTGTTTCTTGCAAAATGAAAAAAATTTCCGACTAATTCACAAAACGGAAAAAAATGTTTAACCCACCACATATGAAATTAATTTGCAACATGATTAATAATTGAAGCTTGAACTTTTTTAACTATAATAATGGCGGCATTTGACGTGCCGAGTGAAATGTTGGACATCGCTTCGGCGGTACCCGATGACAATAGCATAGAATCGTTTGAATACCGTGAGTATGAATCACAAAACCCTGCGGCTATTAACAACGGCCAGGCCATACAGATAGACATCCAGAATCAAGACATTTTCACGCAACCTTCCAAGAGTTACCTTCTTGTGGAGGGCAGGATTACATCAACTGGCGCGGGTTACAACGCAGACTCGTTGGTGTCATTCATCAACAATGCTATCCCGTACATGTTTTCTCAAATTCGATACCTGGCTAACAATACCGAGATAGAGAATGTCATGTCACCTGGGCAAGCCACGACGATGAAAGGCATGCTGGTATACGGCGATGATTTTTCCAAAGGCGAAGGTTTAAACATGTGTTGGCAGAAGGACACGACCGCGGCGGCGGCGGCTGCGAATATCGGCTTCGAGGCCCGTCGACTGATGATCATTGGAAAACCCGTCCCTATTGGAACGTTTTCATTCATCGTTCCCTTAAGACATCTATTCGGTTTTTGCGATGATTATCACAAGGTCGTATACGGGATCAAACACTCCTTACTGCTGAGCCGGCAGGGGGATGCAGACGCGATCTTCAAGGAAGCCGCAGCGGCCAATGGCCAGATCGCGCTGACTAAACTCTCCTGGTTCATGCCGCATATAATACCCGCTCTGGAGTATAAAAGCATGCTTATGAAGCAGATTGAAGCCAAGGTTAAGGTACCTGTAGCATTCCGCGCCATGCAATGCGACAACATTGCGGTGCCACGAGCGACGACTTTTTCCTGGCGTTTGAGCGTTAAGTCGGGCACGGAAAAGCCACGCTGGATTCTTGTTGCTTTTCAGACTGGAAAGAATGCACATCAAGGCCAGAATCCGGCACTGTTTGACCATGTGCAGGTTCGCAACATTTTCGCTATGCTCAACAGCGATCGCTACCCGGTGGTTGACATGAATCTCGACTTCACCAAGAGGACAACCTCTCGCGCTTACAAGGCCCTACGTGACTTCAAGGAAGAATATTGCGGTATAGACGCGCGTGAATCGTCATGCCAACCGACACCAATCGAATTTGTAGATTTGTTTCCGATCTTCGTCCTGGACGTGCGCAGGCAATCCGAACGACTTAAAACCTCTGTACAGGACATACAAATCAAGGTGGACTTTAACGAAGGGGTACCAAATAATACGACAGCATATGCCGTCCTGATCAGCGACCGACTCCTGAATTTTGAATCGGATGGCAGCAAATTCAACGTCGTCTACTAGAAATCGGTTTTTCACATTTAGATACAAGGCCCTCTTTTAGATATATTTTTTCCAAAAATGAAAACTGAATACGTTGCGTTCGGCCTTTCACTGACCGAAGGGCAAAAGCAAACATTAGCTAGAGCTGCGCGCGCCGGCACTGGTGCCACGATCCGGCTCACTCATGGCCAGCTTCGCGGAGAAGATAAGCTCGCGCTTACGAAAGTTCAAGCCGCCCGAATCGTGAGGAAGATTTCGGAAGGCGTTGGCATGGAGCTGAGATTCACCAAAACACAATTGAAAAAGATGACAAAATCGGGCGGATTTCTTCCACTACTGGCTCTCGTCCCGCTGATTTTTAGTGGGTTAGGCGCGGTGGGTGCCGCGGCCGGAGGGGCCGCCGAGGTGGCAAAGGCCGTGCACAACAAACAGGCCAGCGATGCAGAGGCTCTGCGCAAGAAACAGGCCAGCGATGCGGCCCAAGCCGAGAAAAAACGGATCGACGACGCGGCTTTAGCAGAGGCCGCGCGTCACAATCGCGAACTCGAAGCTCAGGTCCGCGGGACCGGTTTATATCTCGGGCGCCAGACTTATGGTGGTTGCTGTTCAATGTGTAAAGGATCCGGCCTGTACATCGGACAAAAAAACTAAAACCGCTGAGCAACTTTGACATAGAGAAAGTTGCCAGAGCGCTGCCGCATTTCCGCGGTGTTTTCATGCGAGATGGTCTGCCCGCCGTGGCTCGTGAGAAGGAGTGTGGAGTTGTTAATCTGGATTCCGGTTCTGGTGATGGTACTCACTGGGTCGCCTATTGGATAGATGGACCAAAAGCCGTCTATTTTGACAGTTATGGGCTGGATCCGCCTCTCGAAATTTCTAGATATTTAAAAAATCCTATAAGAACACAAACATTTCAGCTACAGGGGCCAGATGATGTGGTATGTGGTCATCTCTGCCTAGCCGTGCTAATAGAGCTCGCTGCTGGAAAGAATTTTGAAGATATCGTGCTTGACTTATGTTAGACTTCCGTCACCTTTTTGTATATAAAAAATGCCGGTTGATAAATTTGGAAGAGACGGTGGAGGTGGGGTGGGAGGGGGGCAGATAAGCGCCGCTGGGCTCGTCCACAAAGCGGGTGATACCATGATGGGAATTCTGTCGGCTGGAGGTTTTCGACTGACAAACGTGGGAACGCCCACGATGGAAACAGACGCCGCGACAAAGGCTTATGCAGACATCATAGATCAGGACAACTTACAAATCACCGGTGGAACGATGTCTGGTGTTCTAAAAATGGGTGGTCACAAAGTTACTGGGCTGCCCACAGACGCTGGTGCGTCTGAAAGCGACGCTGCGAGCTGGGCACAAGTGGTACGATACGCGGACCAGAAGGCGACCGCAGCCGAAAATCATGCAGACCAAAAGCTTATCGATGCCAGGCAGTACACGGACGAGAAGAATGCGGGGCTGAGAGATTCCGTTAGGCGGTATGCAGATGACAAGGACCTTATTGTTAAAAGTTATGTTAACGAGCAAGATGTTATCGTCAGGAATGCGTGCGTGCTCAAATCAGGCGGCGTAATGACTGGAAGTTTAGTTATGGGTGGCCACCGAGTTACTGGGCTCCCAACAGAAATTTCAGGATCCGATAGCGACGCAGCGAGTTGGAAACAAGTGTCAACAGCGGTCGCTGGCGCTCTAGTAAAACTCGATAGAGTACCAACGGAGTCGTTGCATGTGGTGAATAAGCGGTATGTAGATTCCCGCGACGCTTCTTACAGACAGTACGTGGATGAGAAGGTCACCACCGCTAGAAGATATGTGGACGAGAAGCATGCTATCGTAAGAGGCGGGCATGTGCTCAAAACCGGCGATTCTATGACTGGTGATTTGACCATGGGTGGTAAAAGAGTGACTGGGCTGCCAACAGAAATTCCAGGATCTGATAGCGACGCCGCGAGTTTGAAACAGGTGACGCAGCTGATCAGCAACGCCACTAAGAATAATGATACGGCGCCGGCTGGACCAAAGTACTTGACTAACAAACGGTATGTGGACGCGAAAAACGCTGAGATTGGAGCTTCAGTTAGACTCTATGCGGACCAGAAAGCTGAAGCTGCTAAGACGCACGCCAACGAGCAAGATGTTATCGTTAGGAGCGCATGCGTGCTTAAAGCTGGTGATGCAATGACTGGTGATTTAATCATGGGCGGTAATAGAGTTACTGGGCTCCCTACGAGCGCAGCAACGTCCGAAAGCGACGCGACGAGTATGGCACAAGTATCGAAGCTGATCGCCGACAACATGACAAAGAGTGATAGAGTACCAACAGAACCGTTGCATGTGACAAATAAACGATACGTTGACGTAAAAAACGCTGAGATTGGAGCTTCCGTTAGACTCTATGCGGACCAGAAAGCTGAAGCTGCTAAGAGGTACGCCAACGAGCAAGATGTTATTGTTAGGAACGCATGCGTCTTTAAATCCGGCAGTACCATGACCGGTGATCTGGCTATGGGTGGTAAAAGAGTGACTGGGCTCCCAACAGAAATTTCAGGATCCGATAGCGACGCTGTGAGTTTTAAACAAGTGACGCAGCTGATCACCATCGCCACTACGAATAATGAAACGCCGCCCTCGGGACCATGGTACCTGACTAACAAGCGGTATGTAGACAGTGAGATAGCTAATGAAAGGCGATACGCGACGAGCATCAAGGTTCTCAACTACAGCGGCCATATTCCGCCCCTATCCAGAAACGTTTCCGAAACGGGTTTTATTGCCTCAGCCAACGAATCTTTACCCACTAACCCGCCTCATATGGCATTCAACTCGGGTGTGAGAGGTGAGTGGAAGACGGCGTCCACATCGAGAGCCGATATTGAGATTCGGGTTACCGGGACTTGGTTACAGATTGAATGCCCAACGCCTGTGCGAGTATGGAAGGTTAGTCTGGCTGGGGGATCTAGTCCTGCTGCACCACGTATCACGTCCTGGAAGATTTATGGGATTCCACCCACCGATTCGGCGAGATACAATGCTCTCATTTCCTCCACTGCCACTTTGACTAATTCTGCACAGGAGTTCACCTTCACTGATGACAGAGTATACAAAAAATTCAGGCTGATGGTCTTGGCCACCAGCCCACCACAAGCTACTTTTGGAATATCACACTTCCAGATCTATACATATTTTAGACACGGGGGATAGTCAGTAGTATAGAAAAAATATGACTGACACGCACTACAAGATTCGGGGGTATCTCCGTCAACACGGAGAAATAGACATGTGCAAATACAGCATAGACAGTCTAGGTGATGTGGGCCACTGGGGGTACGACATCCCGAAGCCCACCGCAGAGCTATTGACCGCGGTGCCTCAACAACACATCGACTTCGTGTCTGACGATTACCACAACCGCGATATCTATACGGCGGCCGGAACGGTAACCACGAGTGCGTGGCAAACTCTTCCATTGACCGCTGCGCGTTTTCCGTGTATAACTTTGCAAACCACCAATCAGGGGGTTTCGTTAGAGGGCGGGTTTTGGAAGCTTACAATGTTTGGTGTTAGTACCGGTGATGCGTCAGTTCGCGTTATAGCACCGGCAGCTGCTGGTGGTAGTATCGATCGTACAGTCGACATTTCAAGTGGACAATTTGATGCAGCTAGGGCAATATTCGTTCCAGGACAAACGAGTTTCCGAATTGAAGGCAAAAAGAGAGGCGTTGAAAGTACTTCATCTATCGACTTAAACGTAACTTTACTAATAGAGCAACTATAAAAAAAACAATGGCTTTGTATCCAACGCTTACGGAGCCGACAATTTCGTCAGACACGAAGTCGCAGACGTTTCGTCTACAGAAGATCGGTGAAGTAGAAGCATTCCTGAGATCTGAGGCGATAAGTCGGGGACAACTATGCAAGAAGTATAAGAGGGTTGTAGATGTGGCTAATGGGGCCTCGGCCGGCCTTGCTATAGTTAGTCTTGGAACTGGGGTGGGCGGGGCAGCTATGTTAGCCACTGGTATTGGTTTTATTCCTGGTATTGTTCTGGAGAGTTTGGCCATAGCGACGAGTTTTCTGGATATTATTGGAAATGTTGTTAGCCGATCGTTTGTTGCTAAAGCTTCAAAACACGACGAAATTTGTATTTTGGCGGAAAGTAAGCTAAACACAGTTCATGACCATATTTCTCGGGCGTTAGAAGACACAGCTATAAGCGACGATGAATATAAACTTATTCTGGGGGAGGAGGAAAAATATAGAACGATGAAACGTGATATACAAAGCAAGAGCGGAAAAAAAGAGTTGCCGAGTCAAAGCAAAGACGACATGGTGGCGGAACTAATAAAGAAACTAACCAGCACTGGGACTTGTCCGCGAACCTCAAAATAAAAGTTTTCATCGTAGGTGGTTGGAGTAGTGAGTCTGTAATTCCTAGCGCACCACCGCCGTACGATTAGTGGGCTATAATTTTTACTGGCACACTCCAATGGTTTGGGCCGGCCTCGTGGGAGGGTCTCGGCCGGCAGCAAACGACACTCTTGCGGTTTGATGTGTTAGGGCAATCCACGATCCTTATTTTTTTGGCTTTGGCCGAATTGGCTTAGAGACGGTCTTTATATCAAAGGACTTTCTATTCAGCCCGATTTCAAAGATCCACTTAGCACCATGATTAAAGAGACTTCTAAGCCACGATAGCCACAGACACTGCTTGGAAACCGATCGTTGATAAGGGTCAGTGGGTCCTGTCCCGAAGCCGCTCAGTGTGACACTGTGACACTTGTGACCATATTATCAGTCACAACTATGAAAATGGTCACACAAAGCGTTCGTGGGCCCTCAGGAGGCCCTGGAAGTCGGTCTGCTATAATTGTCCGTGGGTTTCAGGACCCTCTGGAAGCCTAGATGGTATAGATCGGCATCCTCTTAATTCGGTGAGATAATGGAGTGGTGGGGACCAGAAAAACTGGGTGTTGTAGGCCAGTCAAAACTGGTTTTAAACGTAATTACGATGATGTCCCCAACCCCGTGTTACCCCACTACTTCACAGCATAAAGTTTTGATTGGGTAAGCAGCATAATATGCCGTTCAAATCTGCCAAACTGGAATAAAGAAAACAAAAAATGGCTCACTGGAAGAATGAATGGCCAAATTTTGCTCAATTACCATCGAACGGCCTATACCACTCTACAGGATTTCCACCTGCAGAAGAAAGTTAATTATCGTACTCATAACAGGAGTGCCAGTATCAAGACACCAACAAGTCTGTCAGTGACTCAAATCATTGGTGCAGTTTACAAGCATATGCACATAAAATCTAAATCTGTTGATTAAATTGGGTTTGAGAAATTTGTTTGGTCTGGGATACAGATGGATTTGCTTGTCTGGCAGACTGGCCGAGTCGCATGGAAGACTGAGTGACAGGATGGCATCCACAAATGAAGTCACCAAGACCAACTGTTCTTCCGGTACACACCAGAATATGTAGTGCAAATGAAGTACCTGGTAGATGGAATCCACAGGCAACTGGAGAACTGTGTTGTTACAACTTACAGAAGTCAAATGGGGTAGCAAAGGGTGATGGTAGAATATTCAGATGACAATGCATTCATTCCAGTGGAGATGTAGGGGAAAACACACAGTCCATAAGCTGGAGGTTAATGTATCTGGAATCTCCAGTTGAGCAAATCAGTTCCATCAGAGCAAATCAGAGCAAGCAACATTACCTGGGTCAGACTATGGCATATCCACAAACAGCCAGAGTACTTAAGGATGATGTTGAACAAGAGAGACTTTACAGACTCATGATTTCTAGGCTTGAGGGTGACAGACAGACAGACAGACAGACAGACAGACAGACAGACAGACACACTTTAACAATAATTTTCACATAAATATTGAGTTTGTAAAAAACTGTGCCCTCGCTAATACTCGGTAAAACATCTGTCTCCTCCGTAGTCCATGAGATTAAATTCTGCCATGTGAGATCACTTGTTATTTAGATTCCAAGGCAGCTGTTATTGTAAATAATTGCAGAGACTGAGCCACAGCTACATCCCATCTGTTGCAGGCAACATTAGTCTGGACAATGAGATTCTCTGAATATTTCTGCACCTTTTTCAGAAACCTATATCAACAACATATACAAATATTATTGCACTTTGTTATGCCCCAAGGTATATATGATCCCTAGGGGACTTAGATCAGTGGCGATGCCACCTATGACTTTAGTATGGCTTTTGACGTACCACTTTTTAAGGTGGCATGGCAACAACATACTTAAATTGCCGTACCACTTTTTGGCTTTTAAAAGCTTTGACCTTTAATTTGCCGTATTACTTTTCAAATCGTGGCACCACCACTGACTTAGATATTAATTAATTAATTAATATCTGTTCTGGAAAATGTTTTAATGATAAACTAGCAAAATGTAACAAAGCTTAAAATCCAACTGGATTAAGCTGTGCCAAAGGAGTCATAAAACCTGCTCTTTACAACCGCTTCTTAAGTTATCAGAACACAGAGGATAACCCTGGCTCAGTTTCTTATTTCTGACTCAGCAAGGCAAGCCTGACATGGCGTTCTATATCACCATAAAGATAAAAAAATTCCACTAACAAGCAAGTCCTAAGGACTTGCAGAGAACAAAAGCCGATCTATATTTTAGCATACTAGAATTGGGGAAGTCCTGGTCTTGTAAGCCAAAGCAGGGTTTTAAGTGCTGCTGTTTGGGTGCTGCCATTTGGCGCATAGAAATATGCGCCAAATGGCAGCGCCCAAACTGGCGCCAGTTGTTAACTAATAATAATTAATAATCTACAATTTTACTAACCTAATTAGAATAACTGACTTTTGTGGAGTTAAGTCATCAAGTTTGCAAACACAAACGAGTGCAATGAAAAGTATTAATCGCAGGACATCAGATATCAAATCAACCCTGTCACACATCAAACACAAAGAACAACAACTATAAATGTACACATTAGCATTAACACAGAATTTCTCAAAGTGTACAATATAATAATAATAAATGACAGTTATGTAAAATATGTACGTATGTGGACATTTGTGTAACAACTAATAAGAACCTGTCAAAGGTACTGAAACATGGCTATCATGGTTCTAGGACAAATTTCCTCCATATAATGGCTTTTATAGTTGTATATTTATTATGTAACTAAAGCAGAGACAACTCCAACATTAAATGATACAACTCCAACATTAAATGATACTAAGCTGGAGGCAAAAAGTCGGCTGCATCCCTAATTTCACGGAGAAGCATGAAGTCTAAATCTGAAAGGTCAGTGAAACCAGAAGTCAGTAAACAGTGGCTAAGAAATTTGAAACAAATTATCTCAAGTTGTAGTTCTAAAATAATGATATTCGAGACCGAAAGGATGCACAGAACTGTGAAATGATTCCAAACCCCTGTGGATCAACCACTGTGAATACCTGAGGGGCCAACAATGCCCTGGTGCAAGGCACAATAGGAGTCAAAGTGTTTGTGGATGGAGTGTAGGATTTGCTCATATGGGGGTGAGAAAGCAGTAGAGGTAGTCAATGATTTAAATGTGATACCTTGTGAACTATAAGACAGATTTTAAACTGGATTCTTTAACTGATAGGCAGCCAATTGTAACAAATGCAATGTGGAAGTAAAATGCTGCTATTTAGGAGTCTTTTATGACTTTGGTCTGAGAATTTTGTACCATTTTAGTTTGTGCAAGTATCACTTAGTGATACCAATGAGAAATGAGTTACAGTTGTTGAGTTGGCTAGAAACCAGAGTATTTGTTTGTGAAACCAAGAAAGTTTGCAGCATGTTAGATCTGATTCTACAAACGTCCAACATGTGACAATGAACCGATTTGCAATCTATAGCCTGACCATTGTCAGAAAATTGCACAGTGGAGTGTTGACCATAATAAGTTATCAGTATGTACTGATGTCACCCAACTGTTGAGAGTGATGGAATAAAGTGCTGACAGCAACAGTAAGAAGTGGACAGAGAAACTGAATTTGTCACACTCTTCCATAAGAACCATAACTGGAGGAAGAATGGAAGAAACCAACAGAAGGCTATGAATGACCTAAATGACGAAAACAATGACTGACAGATAAAGACAGCTGAAGGGACAGCTAGATTCACTGGAAGTAGACAGCTAGACGAGTTCACAGCTTCTGCACAGTAGTGCTACGTTTTGGCTTGCCATTGGTTTCTAAAACATCATACTCATCACTGCCTCTGAGGATCGGCTCAATGGACTATTTTCTGTTACTTCTTTTTCTTCTTCTTCTTCTTCTTTACTTAGCAGTGACTATGGACTATGTTATGCATACTTACAGAGTCACTATTTTTAGATCAGATCTCTCACCCATCTAGCATCCTGGCATATGTGTTTCTTTGCCTTGATCTCAGTTCTTTCTTCTGCCACTGATCGTGTCTTGCAAAGAGAACATCATAAATCTGTCCTGAGGCATTCAACAGATTCGACAATGCTTTGGACAAAATGCCAAGAATCTCTTCTTCTTTTCCTTGTGAGCCATTTTCATCAGCAACCTTTATAAAAGCATAACAAATCACAGATACATGTCAATGGTTGACTGCCTTAGTTTTGCAGCAACAAAGCTAAGCAAAATTAAAGTAGGTTAGTACTTGGGTTACCATGACAGCTGGCACTTGCTCTGCTCAGTTAGTTAGTTATCTATACACTTCATATAGAACCTTTTAAGCAGGGCTGTAGTGGTAAAATCAGAAGTGAGTACACGCTACCGGTTAGTTTTCCGATACACTGAGGGGGAATCGTATTTTAGGCAATTTTACCTCAAAGCTGATAGCCCCAAAAAGAAAATATATAGTTTTAATTTTTGCACAGAGGAGGAAGCATAGTTATGTTTAGACAATAATTAAATTATGTTTACTGAAAATTATTATTTTAATAATAACTTTTAAACTTTCGAAATTCCATGTCGGGTCGTCATATAAATAAAACAGGAAATAGAAATACTGAAGAAGAGCTGCAAAATCCAAAAGTAGAATGCATAAAAATATGAAAATGACATGGGTGCGTTCCTGCTACAAACGGTACAAACTGTTTAGAGCAATATAAATTTTAAAGTTGTTTGTAACTTGCTATGACAAACAAACAGAAATAATTAAATTCAAACTAAAATTTTGTTTAAGTTATGGTCGCCGTAATGTCTGTATACACTCTACAGTATTAAACAAATATGTCAAAGTACATTTTAGAGGTGAGTACATGCTCTTCAGAGGTGAGTATACTAAAAAATATTTTCTGAGGTGAGTATATGGTCTCTAAAGGTGAGTACACGCTGTATACCCGCGTATGCTCTCGTCTACAGCCCTGCTTTTAAGTACCCACAAAAGTGCCACCTACACCAGTCTAAATGATGTTAAAGTTGTTAAGCACACATATTCATTAGGAAACAAACAATGAAAACATACAAAAGTTTCTCAGGTAACTAGAAGAACCGACCCTGCACACATGAAGAGTCCAAAACGATGGAGAGGACAATTGCCATATGTGAAATGACTAAGCAACTAACCTGTGCAACTGGATTTTGATATCTGTAGACTGTGTTCTGGTTCAGCTCAGAAAGCCTCGTCTCAACCAAATTACGACAGTCACTGAAGGGCAACAGAATTCTAAATTTACACAGACACAGATAATTTATGATTCAGCATTTATTAGACATTTAAAGTCAGTAAATCTGACTCTGAGGCACAGATGAATATTCACTAGAAGACAAGACAGAGCCAAGCAACAGGCCAGAGTACAAGTCTTCACAACTGATTTAATTGTAGACAATGATCTCGAAAGCTTTTTGTGACAATTCTGCTGTGTAAGTACTGTATGATGATGATGACGATGATGATGATAGATCATTCCAAATATGAGCAGAGTAGCAATTTAAAGCAGTGCTCACAACTGTCCTGAACCTAGGGTCTTGCAACAACCCAGTGTCATAAGAATTTAAAAAGAGTTCTGCACCACTCCAAGGACTGTTCCTCACAACTCCATCGCTTAATCCTAGATTTCCCGGTTGCAGACAATGGAACGAACCAGTCTATCCGGAATCAGCTGAACAATTCAAACTGGAAGCCACCACAGCCAGGCTCCAGTGATGTATGATCAACTATTGTCCAAGCAACACCAAAACGGAGACTTGAACACAACAAAATTCTGGACATACAAGAACAATTGAACAATTCGGCACATGATAAACTATCAGAATGAACAAGATGAATAAGATAAAGACCATCTTCACTGCTGGACATCTCGCCTGAGGTCAGATAAGAGCACTGCAAGTCAGCATGCCATGGGCCTGCTCAAAGTAATTGCTGGAGGATCCAACTATCTGACGCTTGTGTGAGCCTGGCTGGAGAGTTACTAAAGGAAATTCAATGCTGAAGAGTTTTTCACATGAATAGTTGTAAACTGTGTTTCATACGACATCACAAGTTGCATGGGTGACCAAGGAGCAGACACTGTCAAGGCCACGTTTTCCTGCATTAGTCTGTTTGTCTTCTCCTTATATGACTAAAGTTTGAATGGTTCCTGCCCTTAACTCCGTAATGCTCTTCATTGTTTCTGCAAAGCTATCCAGGTAGGAAGTAATTTGTGTTGAAAGTAATCCTTCAGTGACTGAAGAAAGTTTTGATGAGAAATAAATGCCTTAACTATTTCATCATAGTCAGTCGGTGTGTCAGTTTTACCTTAGTTTTTTGTCATAATTCATCAGTTTAATTACCAAAAATTCACCAAATCAGCACAAGTAAGTCATGACATTGGTTTAACAGTTTACTAATAGTATGTTTTCATTCTTGAAATGAGGTGGTGAACAATAAAAAGTTGATTGATTGATTGAATTTGTAAGTAATGATAATGTTCTCAGCAAATTTCATTGTTTATTCAACAGTGTCAAATTTACTGTATGCTCATGATGCCATTTTGAACAGGAAATTCAGAACTGCATTACTATTCATCGTTGGTTACGGTTTTCATTTACATTTATGCATGCATTTGGTCGATCTCTTTCTTTGATTTGCATAAACCTGAAAACTTTAAATGTATTTAAACAAGTTAAAATGCACCCATATTGTAGTCAAGGACTAAAATTAGTCCTAAATTATTTTAATGCCGTTACACTTTACAACAAAATCAGCATTTAGTGCAAGCGGCTGCCGAGAACAGTAAAGCACACACTGCATTTTGATTAACTTGGGTTTCAAATTAAATTTCTTTTCTTGAATAATTCTACAATACTTGCCGCTGAAGATTCGTCATGTGATCCTTGGCTTGACATCCATGTTGAACAGAATGTAAGAAGTGTTCGAATGCCAAAGCTGCTTTTAATGCAGGACTTGCATCTTGTAACTCTGAACACACTGAACATGATCGACTCAAATTCAACTCGCTCAAACCAGTAAGAATGGACTTGTGCTGATCTAAATCCTGATGTGGTCTATCAGATTTTCTAACAGAATTAACAAAATCAAATGCGTAAATGACACAAAGAGTTTCTAGCATAAAACAAACCACTTTGCAGCTATGCCTTTCTACCATTGACTGATGCCAAAATACCCTTCTCTGTCTCTTGACTGCGCACAGTTGAGTGAAACACATTTAGAGGTCAAACATGTTCCAAAGTCTGTGTTGCTGAGGATTTTTTAAAGTATTGACTACTGAGAAATTGTCCAAAATGGACAGTCAGTGACAACCTAAAGCTTGCCATAACAGAACGGAATCTATGATTTTCCAGTCACGTAAAGCATATGACTTCTCCATATGCTGAGAAAAGCTACAATAAAATGCATTTGCAGCTTTAACAACAGGACCTCAATTCTGTTATACCTCTATTAAATGGTTCTTAATTACTTAAATTATAAGGACACTTTGTCTTAAGCGTTTCTATTATTTTCACAGCCTTCCATAGTAATAATTTATTCTTCTATAATAAACTGAAGTTTTTAAGTCAGGAAGGAACAGTATGCTAAATCTGGAGAAAAAAATGCTTACAGTAGTGTCAAATCTGGTCGAGGAATAGCAGACCATCGCGATAAACTCTCAGCCAAACTAGAAACCTTAAGACAAAAAGATCACAATGAAACTGGAAATCTTGCATTTCTAAATTATATGTCAAAATTATCTGACAATTTTATGCCTTACAGCCATAGTGGTGAGACACTGTAAAAAAACAACAAACTTGAGATTTTAATTCAAAGAGACCACAACTATTTAATGAATACAATGATGCAGAGTAAGAATACAGTTGTAAATTGCTGGACTATCTACAATGTGAGCTCTTTGGCTCTTTTTCTTGTTTGAAAACAATTCAGTTCAATCATGGTGTGTGTTGTTGGGTCATGAGCAGATTGAGCACCTCTGAGGAGTTTCTGGTTATTAGGCATTATACAAATTTGCATTTACAGATTACATAGCAGTGAGTTGTTTATAAAAAATTCCCAATCAACCTTAGAGATAAAAGTTAAATCATCAATGATTAAGCATAATTTCAATGCAAAAAGTGAAAATACAGCTACAAGAACTCACTTTTTGTTTAATTACAGGCAAAGGATGAAAGATGGACTTGTACTCATTCAATTTTTGCTGTACACGCTCAAATATTTCCTCCTGAAATGTCAAAAGTTTACCAAAATAATTTAAAGTAAGCAAAATGCAAGACATCACTTGGGAAATCAGTAGCCTATGAGGATTTTAGAAAATGTCAAGCCACATAGAGGTACCCCCAAAACAACTCACCAGATTTGCAGGTCCCAGGACTCATTTCACATTCCACTCGTGCACATCATGTCTTTCCACTTAGTGATCATTGCTTAATCTTCCTTGGTACAAATGCATTTTTCCACATAGGGCAGTTCACAAAACAACTCAAGATTATCTTGAAGCACATTTATTTAGATCTGTAACACAGCAATGTTTTCAGTTATGTTTAAAAGTTCCTATGGAAATCCAGGTGAAGCTTCTCTGTTATGCTTGGCCTGGCTGGATGACTGGTTCTAATTCTCACTTGGCCTCAGACAGACAAGCAGACAGGCAGGCAGACAGGCAGGCAGGCAGGCAGGAAGGCAGGCAGGCAGGCAGGCATAACAACAGAACAAACAAAGAAAGTGAGAAAACAACTTTACCTGTGGCAAAGGACTGCCATCGGTTAGCAAGTGCAGAGCCAAGAGGCAACATATCCAAATGAGATGCTGAGCCGTACTGAGAGGAACATCTGACAGTATGACTTCTCCATGACTGATATGATCGCGAACTCGAGGTCCATGTGGATAAACAAGAAAGTCCAACAGAAGAGTCTGCCAGAAAGAGAAAACATCCGTCCAACTAAACAACAGACATTCACAGTTCCGAGACATATGAAACAGAGAATGGTAAAGCCCGACTAGCACTTGACACATTAGGTTTAGAGTAATTTATGCATGACCATCAGCTACCATGTGGAGACGTGGACTTTAAATATGTCAATCAGAGTATAGTAGCAATTGTACTGAAATAGATCAACTATCAGAAGGAAATGTAACATTCAGGGATTTTACCTTTGGATTACACTAAAAGCGTTGCACCAACTGAAACTGATACTAATAAAGTCCTTATCTGATAGCATCATGTCTGCCTGATCAGAGCTAAACTGGGTGAAACCAGTTTCTCTTCTGAGTAGTATGCCTAGATGCCAGTAGTTGCTTGCTGACTGGAGGGGGAAAAGGGTCAGTATCCATTGAAACATTGCATAGAGCTCAAGGGAATGATAACCCTTCGAGCATAGGCTGAGTTGCAAGAGACCCATTCCTTCGGTCAATGGCCTTTTTCCCCCAAATAAGGTAGATTAAGATCTCTGTTAGGTCAACCTGAGATCAATTTTGTAGCATATTTATGTGTAATGAAAATTGTGCTTTAGGAGTGATTTTATTTTAACAGAGTGCACATATAATTTTGTATGTTGCCTAGTCTAGACGTCCTTCACTTTCTGCTGGGATAATTCAACAACCGAGTCCCATAACAGATATGCAGTTATGCATATCTATTATCTGTCCGCCTATCGCTGTTGTCAATCTATGTCTGTCGTCTCTCTGCCTGTCTGTTGAGTCTCTGTCTGTCTGTTTATCTGTCTGGCTGTCAGTCTGTGTGTCTGTCCGCCTATTGCCGTCAACCTATGTCTGTCTGTCTGTCTGTCTGTCTGTCTGTCTGTCTGTCTGTCTGTCTGTTGCATTGTTCATGGATTCAGCAGACATCAGCCTGGCATGTTAGTCCCATCCTGAATTCAACCCACAAGGAATTTGAATTCCCACAGGTCACATCAAATGAAGAGGATTGCACAACATCGCAAATATTGAAATAAAGGTATACAGTATGTCATGCAGTGACTCTGGTCCATGGAGGTATAAGTAAACCAGGCTTGCCAAAAGAACTCAAGGGTAATCCTATTCCTCATCACCTGTTGTCATTCCTGTTTTTAGACTAGTGGTTCCTAACCTTTTCCAGAACATGGCACGTTTACTAACGCAATGGCAGGTCAATGGCACCAGTGGCCTTAATTTCATCTATTTTTCTTCAAGTCAGTTCCTTATTTTACCGACAAGCAACATTCCTTGAATTCAACCACAGGGTTGCTACTATCTCTACACTACTTTAAGTTTAAAAAATCATTAAAGGCAGTGCCATTGCAAGGTACTTAAAAGATGTTATAGTATTGATAATACATACATACATACATACATACATACATACATACATACATACATACATACACACAATGTACATTAAGGGGAGTTATTCTCCAAGAAGATCGGCTCATTTGCTTTACTGGGGAAGACATATTTAAATACATAAAGTGGTATAATTCTTACCTAATGAATTTTTGCAACCCAGTTTCTTCCTTGCCTGCGAGGGCTTCCTTGCGATCTTCGGCTCGCGGCCTTATGGTTGTCCCTCGCATGTGATCTTCCACGGCACAATCCAGAAGTTTCGCCTATGTTGGCCCCTCTGCTTGGAACTGTCTCCCCTTGTTTCTCCGCCAAGAGCTTCTTGCCCTCTCCCCTCTCCAGTTCCGTAGACGCCTGAAAACTTTCCTTTTTGCCGGTGCCGGCATTGATGCGGGTTGAAAGCGCCGCTGATTTGAGTGGCGCTATATAAGTTTTCGGTTACAATTATAACCAATGTCAATGTCACATTTTACATCATCACCAATCACCTTGCAATCACTTATTACAATTTTAAAGAGTGGAATAAATTTATTAGACTGGAATTTACCAAATAGGAATCGCCAACAAACATCCTTAATTGATTTTCAGCTCCACTGTCCAGATATTTATTCAAAATCTGCAAAAAATGATATCTATGCATTATAAGACTGATATCAGACTCACAGAAACTAGATGAGGAATAATTTATTAGCTAAATCTTGAAAGAAGGAATTCGGGTTAAGACAGACTCAAAAGAAGCTTACTGAATGTCACCCAACCCTACATGTTAGGGTGTTCCCTTAGAACTCTATTTGAGAACTATCATGTTCTCCATTGCTCTTCCTCCAACCCACCAATTGGTTATATGGTTTGTCATATAGTGACTCTGTCGCCAACACATTTTGAAGATGGAACAGCCAAAGACCATACATATACATGTATTAGATACATAGTTCGTGGAACCTCATGCTTATATGTAATCTATGGCCAGAGTTAATGAGAAGCCAATGATTTACAAGACATCGGCAGTTAAAACCTTAAATTTATAGAGACGTGGCATCTAGCTTCCATGACTCTAAGCTGATTATATATCATTATCTCATACCATGTAGTAAGAAAAGGTCAAACTCTATCAGAGATATACTATGTGGAATTGTCAAAATGATTAATGGTACATAGGATATTGAGGACTTGCCCAGTCCATCTGCAAGCGTTTCTAAATGTTTTGACACTATTTTTAAAGTAAGGTTTCTCAAATTGCTTAATTAGTACTACACATAATCAAAATCATATTCTAGTTCTTTGGCCATCTTGACAACAGTAATTTCTGTGAAACTTTTATGATTAACCCTATGTCTAGGGGTCCTTAGACTCAGTAATGAAACTCATCTTATTGCAGTGCAGCTTTGCCAAATTCCCAGATTCTATTTATTCACACAGTTGCATAGGATACCAACTCTGCACAAGACTAAAACCAGAAGAAGACTTCTACACCATCTCAAAATTATTTGGATTGCTTATGTAATTAGCAATGTTGTAATCACATATCACACTTGATTTGTTAATTAAACTGAAGCACATCCATGGTCAGTAGTGTCAAAAGCGTATTTATGCCTAAAGAATTAAGGAAGGTGACTTGACCTCAATTACGTTCACAAAACAGATCTTGTTTACACAGCGTTTACTGAAGACCAATCAGCAAGAAGTTCATGCTAACTTCTTTCCAGTTGTCAAATACAACACAATAATTTACTCCATCATTATACAAAATTTTTGTCGCTAAAGTTTGCAAAGACTTGCTAAGGGAGTTTATTTAAATATTCATAAATTTCACATAAACTCCCAAAGCCCTGTAAAAATTGTAAAAATAAGAGATAAAATATACAATTAAGTAAATATGAAGGCAGCAATTGTCATCAGGACTAATCACAAATAAACGAATATATATTATATATACATATGTCACATACAGAAGCACAGCTGACAGTAACATCAGTTATCCAGAAGTTTATTGTAAAGCAGACAGCTTTGAACATCATCTGAATTAGATGCTCAGTATTTAGCTTAAACAGCAATATCTCTCTAATGAAAAATAACGACCACTAACCTCATCGAATGTAGTAAATAAAATACTATTCTGCAAGTAAAAAAAAACTGTCCATCAATAAACAAGAATCAGAGATCGAGTTACACTGCATCAAAAACCGATCAGAGACACTGCACTAAAATTGACCAGATCTAATTTAGCCTACAGAAATTCTTTTCATGTGCATTATATTCCTACAAAACAGCAGCATTCACTTCAAATGACAATCAATCAATCAATCAAACATTTATATAGCACCCCTTCAAGGAATCTATTCAGAGGCGCTCCCAGCCCAACCCCGGCGAAAGAGAAAAGTCTTTAGAGCAGAGAAGAAAGCGGTGGATGAGTTTCGAGGAAGAGACCGCAGCTCAGAAGGAAGCCCATTCCAAATTTTGGGACCAACGACGGAGAAAGCACGCTGCTGCATAGTAGCGGTGCGTGCAAAAGGAACAGAGAGATCACCACGGGTGGTAGAGCGAAGAGAGCGGTGACCAGGTGGAACAGAGGCACGAGAACAGAGCTCACGCAGATAGAAGGGAGCACAGCCAAGCTGACATTTCCAGACAATGGAGGCAACCCGGTAGACAATGCGTTGCGAGAGTGGTAACCAGTGGAGGACATCACGCATGTATTCAGAAACATGGCCAAATTTAGGTATGCTCCCAATCAAACAATGTGTATGACTGTCCGATTACATAGTCTGCACTCAGCAGACAAATTACTTACAAGAGAAGGAAGTCTGGCAACTTAAATATACGTTGTTTTTCTTATAATGAGATGCACATAAGAGGCCGGCTGGAGATAGGCTGATAGTTCTATACATTCCGATAATGATGTGTAATTATGACCCAAGTGACTCTAAAAACTTAGTGTGTGGGTGTTACTTTGAATTTTCTTCTCAGTCTGAGCTCACCTGCGCTGTTATCAGGCGCTGTGGACAATTGTTGACTGCAACATAGATCCTTCGCAGTGAATGCTCCAACTGTGGTACAAGTATCACAACACATTCACCATATCTGTAAATTCAAATTCAAATTCAACAGAACAGATCAGAATAGCTTACTGCATAAAACAGACGGCAAGACTTAACTTAAACAGATTGCACACGTATAATGTGATGGGTTGAGAAGCTAAAACTCTGGACATTTGAAAAACATGATGAGATATCAGATACGAAATGTATTAGCAATTACAGCTGTCTTTGAGAACAACACTTTATCATATCACAAATCTTGAAATTTAGAAAAAACTGGGAAAAATTACTAATATTTACAGTCACTACAAACCTTTTGTCTGAAAACAATTGCAGAGCCAAAGTCCAGAGATCTTTCATGCTTGACGAAAAGATTGAACTTTCACAGAAAACCCGTCTAACAGACTCAATGTCTGATGAAGAAAGGTCTGCAACAAATTCACAAAATCGTCTGAAGCTAAAGAATCACTTTTAGGACATTGTTCGATGTGAAATAACGGCATTATATGAAACAAATCCAACAAAATGCAATTGATTTGGCCAGAAGCAATACAACAGCTGTCCAAGCTCGTATATTCTTAACTGGTTGGGCCAATTCCCTTCATTCACTTTCACAAATAGTTTTAAGAACTTGGTTCTGTGTTTTGCCAGTAGCCTACCTTTCTCACTCCTCCTAACGCACATCTGCTCCTGCTATTTTCATCTAAGACAACCAAGAGTTGTCAGATACTCCCTGTCTCATGCAGTCATTGCTTTGATTTGTAGTCATGTTGACGCAGTATCCATTCACTTGCCCAGCTTTCGTTATCAGGTCTGTACTAAATGCTGCAGCTCAACAGCCACTCTTCAACTACTTAGCGCTTTGGTGATGTTCACTCCCAGATGACTAGTAACAAACTCACAAGTCTTTCTAAGATTATATTCTTTCTCTAAGACACAAGTCAACAACTTTGCATATTTAATTGGCTTATACCTGATCAGTTGAGTGGATTCCTTGTTGATCATGTTAAATGTGCATACCATTTGGGCATAATATATGACTCCCCCACATCACTTCCTGACAGGGGCGTCTACACCATAGAAACCTTGGAGCAAATGCTTTATCCAAGAAATAGGGGGAAGATCTGTCAGTGTGTGTGCCACCATTTTAGGGGGGAAGGGGAAGAAGAAGGGGGAAGGGGAAATTGCTCCAATGACTTAGGGGGGAGGATAGACGCCCCTGCTTCCTGACCAAGCTCAGGCCACAGGCAAATCAGTTCACTTTCACATGAGATATTCATAGTATCAGATCTCGATCATATACCTCAGACTGCTTGGCTTCACTAGCAAAAATCCTGGTTTCTAGCAAACTATTGCAATTCACTTCTCATTGGTATCTATAAGAGAGATTTGAACTCACTACAAATGATTTAGAATTCCCTGGCAAAAGCCATATCAAAATATTACGCAAATATTACATTCAATAAGTGGCTGCCCATTCATCAGTTTTACAATTGACCTTATAATTCACAAGGTATCTCTACCTCCACTTCTTGTCCACTCATCATAGCAACAAATAATCTACCCAATCAAATGTCACACTTGGACATCGTTGTGCTTACGGCATTCTCAGAAAAGAGATATGAAGTATCAAGTACATAAAACAGACTTAGTTCCACAACAACAAAAATTGATTTACTGTCAACGCATTAAAGTTTTCAAACGGTTGGTGGCTGTGCCTTTATTGATGTCTGACAGGCAGGTTTTTCTAAGGGCTAGTGCCCTACATCATCAGCTACGATTTTGTATACATGTCTACCATATAGTGATATTAACAAAACAAAATTTACCTAGAAAAATGCATGGTAAATCAACAGAAAAGAATTGTTTTCGAAAGGGTATTCTGGGTGTTAAACCTCTTTCACACAGGTGGCTTCCAATGCTAATCATAACGCAAAGCAGCATGTACGAATATCTGAAACAATAAAATATGAACTACATTTATGAACAACAATTGAAAACATCTGAACAATGAAGGCCATTTTCTAGAATCACTTAAATTACCCAGTGACATACAGGATCAGCTTGATAATGCTTAACACCAAGATCTTTAAATTCCAAGCTCAAAGACGAATTAAATGTTCCCGAGCATTTATAGATTAATATGTCTAATATTAAAATCAAGAATATTGGTAGTCTCTGTAGGAAAATGTTTGTTTTATTTTGTTAAAGTTTAAAAACAACTTTTTCAACATTGTCGCGGTCTACGCGGGTGCATGCATCAAGGGAAGAAAACCGACGCGTCAACAAGCTTGTTTACACCGCACGGAAAATTCTGCAGCAAGCTGTCAACATTAATTCGGTGCATGCAACAAGGATATACGTGTTCAGTAGGACTTTCCAGGGAAAAGTACAGTGACGTCACAGAACGTTCTGGAATCCGGGAGAACTCTATATAAGATAGACCTGATGTACATTGGGGGCCTTTTGACGAAGATTTGTAAACGTTGAAACATTGATCGTATGACGTTCAATCGAGACCAGCCAACCTGTGTGCTGTCTACGATTGTGATATTTGATAGACGAGTTGACTTACTTTACACTTAATCGATTTTATTTTTAATTAAAGATCTTTTAATAGTTCCTTCGTTGGTTCGTCGTTGCGATCGAAGGAGTCGACCGCGACAAACATTAAATCAGGTTGTTGGTAAACTTTCATCTCTATATAATACCATAACATTTGACTTTTACTATGTATGTATTGAAGTTATCTCCTGTCGACTCATTGTGCAATCTTAGCTTGCTCCATGTACAAGTTGACCACTGAATACATCGACCTCCGAATGATTGATTTCAAAATCCCAGAATTGCATAACTTATGCATCAGTCTAATGGCAGCCTTTAAGCTAATTTCATCAATGTTAATGGTCAGCAGTGTTACTAACTGAGGATGTATCTCAGCAGGACTTGGAAATCCATGCCACAAAAGGTTTCTCAAGTTGAGAGAGATCGGAGGACCAACCAACACGCGCAACAACTGAACCTTTAAAAATAAACAACTCTGGTAGCAGTAAGTCTAAGCCTAACAGGGTTTACATTATCAGCCAGACAGAATGGTTGTTTGGCTCAGCCTTCCTTTCATGCAACATAGTCACAAATGTTTAGAACTGAGTAATGCTAAAAGGTTGCTGTAATAGTGCACAGAATGATCTCCATAACAGAACAGGCTAATCAATTCTGCTGGTCTTAGGCATGTAAAATTACTCATGTAAAATGAATTTTCAGTAGCTTCCAATTCTGTTTTTATGCTACATCTCTGTCTAAAGTCATACACTACGGTACTGGCAGCTATGAGAATTTCCTTCCATAGAAATATACTTTAAAGTCATACATTATGGTACTTCAATCTTCTTAATGGCATGGTTCCTAAATCATCCCCAATGGACTTCATACCTACATCACTTATTGTCTCATGTTCTGATGTTTTCTCCCACCTTACTTACTTACTTACTTACTTATCACACACTTGGTTAACCTGTCTTTTGCCGAAGGTTGTTTGCCGTCCAGCTTCAAATCTGCTTTAGTCATGCCTTTACTTAAAAAACCTGACCTGGACACCAGCAACCTTTCTAATTTCAGACCCAGCTCCAACCTGAATAACATTTCCCAGATCCTCGAACATCTCTTTCTTTTGCGTATCAAGAAACACATCACTTCCTCTCCCAATTTCAGTCCTTGCGATCACCAAGTACAGGTCTTTTAGCTGAGCCACCGTGCAGAACAGTTATGGGCTCGTGTGCATTCCGTGTCTCTGCTCCCAAGGAATGGAATCGACTGCCACTCTCTCTTCGTAGCTTAAATTCATTTTCTACCCTCAAAAAGAGACTCAAAACTCACTATTTCTCCTTGACTTTCAAACACTTGGATATCTAACTGCATCTTCTTCTGGCGGCTGACTATCCGCGCCTCTGATTCACATTTCAGTGTGACCATGCGCGTTACAAATTTAATAATAATAATAATACTGGCAACTGTCAGAATTTCCTTCCATAAGAATATACTGTATACAGTCCTGTATACAGTCCTGAAAGTTCTCAGCATGCAGGATAGAAATTAACTTTCACACATTAATCACCTCACCATAGACCCCCTTAGTTTAGCAAGTGACCCAGGACTTTTTCTCTTGTTCATTTGTATTTGTAACACAATACATAAGATGTCAGTAAGATATTGTACTATATGTAGATCATATGAGGTTATTCATGATAAATGTTTGATCAATTATAAAAAAACAGATATAAAATGTTAAGTATCTAACATTACATTAAAACCTAGACCCACAAATAACAATACTAAATTTTAAATTTCAGTGTTGTGAACTGTTTTCAGTGTTTATTGAGACCCCTCCCAACCCCCAAGGGGTCGTCCATAAAGGATGTCCGCAAAATATGACCTACTTTGGACCCCTCCCTCCCCCCTTGTCTGCATTTGTCTGCATTTGAACTTACCACCCTCCCTCCCCCTTGCGGACGTCCGCACGCCTAAGCCAATTTTTAATGTCATCATCATTATTTTTACAATTATTCCACAGTTCCTGGGCATGTTTAAGTGACAGTTTGGGTTTCATTATTGCAGGATGTGCAGTAATAAAAGCCTCTTTAAAGTCACAGTAAAGGTTATACCATGCATGAGGTATTAGGCAATCACTTCACTTATATTTTCGTCTCTTGAAACAAGATGGTGTTTAAAAAACTATCAAATTTAAAAGTTTTGATGCGGACGTCCACAAAAATATGCCCGTATGGCCATCTTGGAATCCAGATAAAAGACAAAACACCAGACGGGTGAAATTAAGCAACTGATTAACTATTGGTGTCTAGTCTGTACAGGATTTTATTTAGACATGCACATTAAACAAATCACAAGAAATTCTTCAACTTGGTTTCAAGATAGATTCAAACAACAGAAACTCAAAGTCCTTTTCAAATACTTACAATGACTGGTGACAGAAGGTCCTTAAGTTCATTGAGGCTCAAGAGATCTCTTAAGAGCGAAGGACATTGCCGTATCTTCAAAAGCACCAACTACAACAAACAACTTAAAGAATCACGAAACAGTTCATGGTCTTCTCTCCTTCAATAATGCCTCCTCGAAATGCTTTTTCATCTCGGTTTATTCCTCCAGCTGGTTCTTATACAGGGTGGGGATGCCCGATAGTGTAGTGGTTAGTGTGCTAGACTGTCAATCGAGAGGTCGGGGGTTCAAATCCCCGCCAGGGCAGAAAGTTGATTCGAGAGTTCTGCTCCATCTGTGCCTCCAGCCCACTCAGTTATAATTAGCAAACTGACCGATAGCTGTAGGTGGGAAGATCAGACGGTGATGGAAAGGACTGGCCACCCACCCTCATATGCCGAGGCTAAGAAAATGAAGTCGCTAACACTTCATACCCATGGCTGCCTCAGGGCTTCAGGTTAAGGGACTGCTCTTCTGCTGATTCTTATAGCCAAGCCATGGGGACAACAGTCATGTATGGATAGACCAGGCAGTCCACTAATGCCTTGAAATAACGTCTGGAAACAGTAGATGTTAACATAGCCAGAAACATAAATTGTCTAGCATAAATTATAATTACTTTTGCCCATATAGAGACAGCAATATGGTTTTTCAAAATAGTTACAGAAAACTGGTAGCATCAGTAGTGGCCTTAGACAGTTTTGTGCTAAAGGCAAGGACAAAAATGCTGTCCCTTACTCATAAATGCTGATCAATCATTATTTTAAATCGTTTCTATTCACTTTGAAATATTTGCCGGAATTTGCCGCCCCTTTAAAAATGCCACTCTAGGCAGCTGCCTATATTGCCTATAGATACCTAAAGCCGGCACTGGGTAGCACACTACAGTGCCAGTGCATCAAAAGCCTAAGTCTTTGAGCTTTCTAGCCACACTACGACTAGGCAACTCATATACTACTGTATATATATATATCAGCAGGGCCCAATGACCATGCATAAATGGTTGGGAACTACAGTTAGCATAAACAAAGTAAATACCAACTTGGTAGACTTACATCTCCTAGACCTCGTTCAATAAGTGGTGTTAAGAGCAGAATGGTGTGGTTTGCAGCAGTCACAGCTCCACTCTGCAACAGCTCAAAGCATCTAAAGACTATCTACAAAACGCAGAAATATTAATTCAGCCATGAACAAATGTACAACTTTAACCTCTATGTACGAAGTGTAATTAAGCCCTACTCTATCCTAAGGACATGCATAATTTTACCCAGGTAATGTAATTTCTCAAGTTCATAAGCTTAATTGTGAAAACTGTTGGACAGTTATTAAAATAGCATGCAAAGTAAATACAGCCTTCTCATTTTCCTAACAAAGCAGTCCTTAACCTCTTTACCGTGATCCCCGAGTTAACTCGTCCAGCGGGAACTCATTGTGCAGCGTGATCCCGAGTTAACTCGTCCGCACGCTATGCGTCTATTAACTCGCCGTGTATCCCGAATAAACTCGTCCTAATGGCAATAGCACGATATAATAATGTTTCACGATTGTAATAACGGCTTTCCATATTGTAAATTAGGTCGGGCGATCTAAAAATAATTATATAAACATAGGCCTACTTCATACTAAAAATGGCTGGTCGCAACATAGATCTATGGGTCGAAAGCGTGGTTTATCTAACCAAGAAATACACCGTTTATTGCTTGAAAGTGCAATAGTTTGTCGGATTATTTCGACATCGAACTAAGCTCTAGTTCTAATAGCGGCGTTTTGTTAGAAAATAATACAATTATGATAGCCAGAAAACCGTACAGTTACACAGCAGTTCGCTGTTCGCGTGGTCAAGAGATGCATTCGGGATGCGTCAGCGCTTAGCATTTATAAGAACATGTACTAAACTGACACTATATAAATTTGTGCGTGCTAAATTAGTATATTATGTTCAGTTTTATGTTTCTCAGGGCAAAGCGAGACTTGTGGATTATTACAATTACAAATCCAGTCTTCCTTTAATTGCATGCACTGTTGTGAAGAATACCTAAAAATAATTACACATGTGTGGAAAAAATTTAAAAAATTTATTCCACGGTAAAGGGGTTAAAAGCAGTTTAAAAGTAAGACTTTTAACCATGGAGAAAATGATAAATTTGCCAGAGATGTGAAATCATGACATACAGCTCAGCCTCATTCACGAAGAACTGCTAAAGTGCAAAGTGTCTTGACGAACACCAAATCACCAAATCCTAAAAATATGAACTTCAAGCTAAGGTTTCTGATTCCAATCTGCCATGCACATCCAGACAGACAAAATGATATCCAATCAATTTCAGGTCCAAAGATGCTCAAATAAACTTGACACTGCATTATTTCCAAATTTGACAATGCATCACTATTTATAACATCTTATTATGTTATACTTATAGATATATATATATATATATAATTATATTATTTAAGCATTATTATTTATAAGTTTATTAAAACATACTGGTTTCTGTGAAATCCATGATAAGTGTTTATCATAAGCTGACATGAAATCTTCATCAGTCAGCTGCTGATAATATGAAAGAACATGATGAAAGAGAGGAGCCAAGACTTCAACACAATGCTTGTAGTACTCAACGCTCTCTTCTGGTTCTGCTACAATAAAAGAAACAACAGAATATTACACTTTCAAAAGACCTAATTCATTTTGCTCATCCATTCAGAGGATACCTATAATGAACTCTTACAGAAGCATTTTCTCAAGAAAAGAAAGCAAGAATTAATGAATATGTAATGAATCCCAGGACTCCAGTCACATTTCAATTTAATGGTTATGTGCATAAATAACATATTAGTAATAAATGCGTAAAACTAATGCTGAATATTTAATTGCCTCGAAAGGCACCCCAGGTCATAGTATAAACAAAACTATTTGAATTCATTGTGCAAAACACTGGCAATAAAAGAGTTCTTAAAATTTTCCCACATAGCTTGTAAATTTAGCAACATCATCACGAAAATAAATGGAATGAATTGAAAAAGCCACATGCTTTTACCAGGAAGATATGTTCCCAACAAGTCCCAGTTAAGTATTCCATCTGTGTTTAGGCAGCAAGCTGCAGTTACTGCTGCTGGCTCCGATGATGAGTCACCAGTTTCTGCAAAGTGCCCAGCTTCACAGACAATTTCAAAGACAATTTCTGACAGAAAACTTGTTGGTTCACAGTGAAGTTTGGACCAATTCATGCCACCAGTTTCTGTAACAGTCAAAATACTTGTATTGTTTTCTCTGAGATGCAACAATCTGAAATTAATCGAGAACGCATTGGAAAAGCCTTGGATACGTGATGCATGGTTTGGAGTCCATCTAATACATTTGAGACGAAAACATGTAGTATCAACACCATAATTTTCACTAACAATATGAGAATTAAAGTACTTTCATTGCACTTCGCCAAAGAAAGAAAGAGGGATAGGGCAGACACTCTCTCTCTCTCTCTCTCTCTCTCTCTCTCTCTCTCTTTCTCTCTCTCTCTCTCTCTCTCTCTCTCTCTCTCTCTCCCTCTCACACACACACACACACATGTATGTGCACACAAACAAATACACACACGCATGTGCGCAAACACACACAGATGCCTATGTCACCTGCATATATAAATAGTGTTAGAAGTTCTTTTTATAACTGTAGTCCGTGAACCAAGAGGGGTTCGCAAATGATATGAGAGAGCGTGTGAGCGTTCTGAAAATATTCATTACCGGTAACTATGATTAACACTGCACGGTTTTAGCATTAACAGCCTGTGTTTTAAAATTCGTACATTACTTATAGTATGCCGGTAACTGTATGATCCATATTGGTCCGATTGGGTATGCGATCACATCGATTTTGTGACGCTGCTGCTAAATACTTAAGTCTGCGAGCTATGCCTAGAAAAAATATGGGTCCCTGGTCCAAACAGTTTGAAAACCACTGGGCTAGTATAAGAATGAAACAAAACAGATCAACTTCAACTCCAATTCCATTTGTTTACTGTTAACTGTGTCAATCTAGAATCGAATAAAGGACATTGTACATAGGTGTCAATCATAGGATGGCATCCATGGCCCATATCCCATCAACAGCTTGAAAAGGCAGTCATAGCCATCGGTATACCCGTAAGCCGTAATTTTTCTGGTTAACGGCTGGCTTGATCAAATTTACGGCTGGTTTTTCGGCTAGCTGTAAAAGCGCGTAAACTACCTTTTTCGGCTACAAATGCATCCGGCAAAAAAATTACGGCTTGAAACACATAGGTCTAGTTCGTACAAAAAGTGTATCGACTATAGAGAGTTCTGAGTTCCAGTAAGGCAATTGATTAGACAATAGAACACCTGTAAGACAATACCATGAACAAATGACCAATGATGAGTGGCACACATAAAGTCATAGGCCTACAAAACAGAACACTAAATAGCCTACAAACTAGCAACCCAGCGTGCAAATTTTATAAACACATGTCTGTGCATGTTGTAGCCGAACATTTTCCGGCGGCTAGCCGTGAAATAACTCTCGGCGGTTTTTCGGCTAAGCCGCAAAATTTCCGGCGGTTTATCGGCTTGCAGAATTTTTTTCGGCTCGGCGGCTAACGGCGGCAGCTTAGGGGTATAGCCATCGGTCTGTTCTCAGCACTATTTGAGCTGCAAAATCAACAAAGTTAGGCATGTTTGCAGCTCTTTTACCAAAAAGCTCCCACTCTTCACCTACTTATCTGAATAATATTCTTCTATACTGCCGTCACATCATTGCTGAAAGTGTATTGTTTGGGCAATAATTGCAAACTAAAAGTTTCACTTAACATTTCTCTAAACCATAAAGGACTTCAGATATAAATAGGGAGAACTGTAAATCTTTTCAGTTTCTGACCAAGCAAGGGGCACTGCCTCTGAACCTCTCAGAGGGCTGAAGCTCCAAGACTTCTGAAGGTCAATATAGGAATCACAGTATTGGTCTTTATTAGAATCAGAGTATTGCTGTTGACCTATGACTAGCAATGAACTGCACAACATAATAGATTTCAACTGAGTCAACAAAACAGCATTAGCCTACTGTTAATGTTAAATTTAGACTAAAACTTCTAACATAGACACATTATTTCCAAATCAAGACAGTAGTGTGAACGTACGTATTTAGTTACAACCATCGACTGATGCCTTGAGCATTAAAACATTGGCGCTATAGAAGTTCTTAAATAAGATTACAAGAATTTTGACTGTGTTCAAATACACAAACTAAAACGAACTAGTGATAAATTGCTAATAATTAACAGTTACATCACTTACATTACATGTGTCGTGCCAGTGAATTTTTAAACTGATAAACTTTAACTGTGTCAAAAGGAAGTGGGTCACTAGTTGGTTCGGTAGAAAACAACATTGGTTTGACAAGAACTCACCCTATTAATTTCTTCCTCTTACAACAAAAACAGCGGAAAAACGAAGGACTGAAACCGTCCAATCTAACAATCACGTTCTGCCTCTAATGTCACTGAATAAGCCAGCACACCTCAGAACTTTGATGCCAGTTTAAATCGAATTAACTGCATACACTAAACGACCCGCTATCGAGAGCATGTTCTTCTTACTCCTGGTTCTCGATTGCCATAGAGACAGCGAGCGCTTATTAGGTCAAGCAAATCGACGGAAACGGGGCTTTTGAGGTAATGGCGGCTTACGTTTAAACAAGTCAGCGCACCCTAGTTCACTTATTATGCGTTTTATTAGTGCGTTTGTAAATTTCTAATAATCTCCTGATATTGGATGTTTATGATAAAGATCGATTACAGTGCAATTAATGAAAGAGGATTAGATATAAATTTACTTACTGCGGAAAACCGACCTTTGACGTACGTGATTCTGGCAGTGGATTATTACACGTTCTGGTGCAGTATTTTTCATGCTTACAGTAAGAAATAGATTCAGGAGATATCAGATAATTTTGTACAGTAGAATATACTCGAATAGGAAAAGTACGAACCCAACAACGTGCTTTTCCTATGCGTAAAATGTTATTAACAGCAAACAGTATCGCAGGGGGCCCGATAGCGCATTGGATAACATCTGGCGTAGAGTGCGAGAGGTACAGAGATCGAGTCCCATAGGCGGACATCCTTTGTAGGCTGCAATTTGCGCCGTGTATTGCAGGCTGTCTGTTCTGTTAGTAGTTAAGATTTATCGCATAACATGTACATGTACAGCGCATGCGTTTGCAGGCGCTTAATTAAAGAATAAATAATATATTATTATTATTACGTGCAGTTAGCATGTAACTTATGTAAGCTACCCGTGCCCAGAAGAAGAAATTCTGATTTAGAAGAATTCATCAGAAGTTTATTATTAGCTATGCGAGACTGAGCATTGCCAAACACAGAAGCAAGTAGCTGGAGAGCAGAATTAAACGTTAAACTATCAAATTAAAGAATTTGGTGACATCATTGTACAGGTGGTAGTCAAGGAAGCTGTTGGTAAGTAATGAACCGAATGGAGTGGTATGTAATATAAACAGGAGCAGGCCCAATACAGAACCAACTCAAGCTCAAGCCACATGGACAGCATTTTGGTTGGATTCACGTTCAGCCAATTTGAGAACATTGAGCTGGATACAACAGTATTCTGTGCTTTTGATATGCAAGCGATCTTTGACGACAAAGATAGTAGAAGCTATTTCAGGCAGAGGACTACTTCGTGAATTTTCATGTATATATACAGTCTGTTTCTATGTTCTTTGCCTTTGTGATTTTGAACCAGATTAACCCAGGTTTTGGCATAAACAACGATTTTACTGAGCAGCAACTATCGACTTTTCATGATCATTATTAAGGTGATTCTAATCCAAATTCATTTGAAAGAAAATGATGTGCAAGTCCCTACACTAAAACACAGTTAAGGCCTAATGCAGTTTCGGGTATGGTTTAATGTAAACTCCATTACATGTAGACTTGCTTTTGACAAAATTATTTGCTGTTTAGTAACTTAATTGATCAACTACCTAGTTTCTTGTGAGTTTATAAATACTCATATAATTTGGTATTTAGACATCATGGCTATTCCACTGAAGCTGAGTTTGTCAAACAGGATGTCATGTCATGGACTGGATGTGAACCAGTCAACAAACAGTGCACAGCTAGCAAAGGCTGAAAGAGAGATCAAGGTTTGCAATGGCCTTATTTCATTACTTTTACATCAGGTTTGTGTTTTGCTTATGTCTTGTTTAACACTGAAGTTCTAACACACTGTCTTCTTAAGCAGTTTTCTTTTGACCTACCAATGCAGTGGTTTTGTGGCACCACACATTGCAAAACTGGTAAAAGAATAAACTTACGCTTGTTCTCAAACGCAGAGGTTAGCATTCATGATTAAAAACTGTTGTACAAATATTCACATTTTAAATTAAGGTATTTTGTATCAGAAGGTACTTTGTTTCACCAAAAACAAACATACTTCAAGGTTGATAGTTCTTTATAAAACAAATGACAGGCAAGAAGTCAGGTGTAATAAAGGTTAAGATCAACAGAGGGAAATCTTGAAGATTGATGGAAAAGTTAAAAGGAATTGCTGGGCTTTAGAGTTAAGCGGTCCCTCTCTTTAATTCGGTAATGCCTGTGATAATTTGTGTAATATTGCTGGATCTGCATTAATAGTGTTTGTTTATGTCTTGTTTAACACTGAAGTTCTAACACACTGTCTTCTTAAGCAGTTTTCTTTTGACCTACCAATGCAGTGGTTTTGTGGCACCACACATTGCAAAACTGGTAAAAGAATAAACTTTCATGAGCCCTAGCTGCAGTGAATTAGAACAGGTCATAGTTACAGTAAACTGTAACTCTCCAAAGGAACTGCATTTAAAAATTTTGACTTTTTAAATATTTCTGATCATGTAATTTTATTTAATTATTCAGCATTTTCAGCCCAATCAAGTGCAGTATCAAACCCAGATCATGGTCTGATCCAACAAATGTTTGTAATTGTAGTTGATAATTATACAGATGTCTTGTGGGAGTTTAGTTTTCATATAATTTTTTCTAACTATATTGATTGACAGTTTTGATTCTTTCCACCCTTAACTTAATTGGTTTTTTCAGCAATTGCAACAACAGAATGCAATTCTAAAGAAAAACTTTGACGAAATCAGGTATTTTCTTCTGTAAACTTGTAGTTGAACGTTACTTGGTTGGATTATTATTTAAAGCACTACTAATATAAATTATCCTATAATTTAATTTCTTATATATTAAGATTAACAGATTAACATATCTCAGAGCTTTGTAAAAATACTTATGCTAAAGGTTATGTCACTGGACTATATATGGAGACCAATATTAAAAGTCTTAGTCCAAAAAGTGGGAGGGGCTAAAAGACTACCTCCATCAAATTTCCAGTGGTAATATGTAAGGTATTTGTATAATTTATTTGCTTTGTTTAGATACTATTTATTTTCTAACATCTGTCATTAAGATTTCATGTCTGTTTCTGTTTAATTATCTGTAATTTCAGCTCCTTGTATACTCAGCTAATTGCTGAAAGCAGTCACGAAAATTATGAAGAATGGCGTGTGATGCTTCTGAAGTCACAGATTATTCAGCTGGAAAGACAGGTGAGGAATTATGTGTATGATGAATTGAAAGCTCAATAATTTAGTCTGACTTTGAGTAAAAGTAAGCTCCTGGTCGAGCCAGACACCAAGATCACGGACAAGAGTTGAGAAGGTATAGTTGGGGAATTCAGTTGCAAGAGCAGTGAGGTCAAGTTTAGCGAGTTGCTGTCGCGTGCCTAGCCAAATAAATTTGCTTTTGGACGGGTTCAAGCGTAGTCGATTTGACGACATCCACGCTTCCAGGGCATCTAAAGTCCCACTCATAACCCGGACTGTTGGAATGGCATTGGTAGAGAGGCAATGCATGTATGCTTGGACATCGTCAGCATATTGGCCATGTAGAACTTGAGTTACGAAGATCTGCACCACATGGCTTGGGTAGAGGAAAGATTGAGAGGGAGGTCCGTGTGACCCAGGGCAAGAGTTGTCATGTGGGCCATGCCAATGAACAAGCCCATCAGCCAGATTTGTTTTCCGGTAGCATGACAAACAGTGCATGTCCCATGGTCTTGTTTAAGGTCTTGGATAAGGCTACAGTGCATATCCCTTCATCTTATATAAGGTCTTGGATAAGGGCCACTTGTTTATTTGAAAATTTGAGTTTTCTGAAGATGTAGCTAAGTCCAGGTTACTGAAAATCTTACCTATGTCTCAGAATACCATTTTGTTACATTGTAGTCAAGTAAGTTCATACAGAAGCGTTTTAACATTACTTGGATTTTACATCAACCTTTGTTGTATTTGTGTTTCAAGTAAGAACATTTGTGAGTGGACCTTTAACATTGATCACATGTATGTCAATATAGCGCTGTTTAAGTACAGCTAGTACCTCACAAAGCCCTGTGATTGCTAGTCTAAGTGGTGTTGGTAAAGTTCATTGAGAACAAAAGTTCATCTGTAAGCAAAATTGCTTGTATAACTGGAGAGTTCACAACTGATGGGCTCTCACATACACGTAGAGCCCAGCCAAAGGAATGTCATTCACAGTTGACAGGTGATGCAAACTATAGAATTTTTGGCCAGTTTATTGGGTTGAGGATTAAGAATAATGACAGCCAATGCGACTGAGTGACACTCGAGTGCAGTCTACTAGATTGTAGCGGTTGCTAGGCTCATCAAATATATATAGTGTTATTGTGATTTATAAACAACTAGCTTATGTCATGGTAATTAATTTAAGCAGTACCAAAAAGTAGCACCCAGGGCTATAAAACTTAATTTCCCTCTTCAAAGACAAACACAGGAACCAGTCAACAGACAACGAACAGGGATTCAGTCTGCAGGAGACGTTGAACACACGCTCGGAGGGGTGATTCAGCGGCATCCAATGACAGGAGCGGAAATTCGGAATTCGAAAGGCGGCGCCTGAAAGTCTGCGATTAATAAACAAGGAACGGCGAAGATACGATCACGTGTGTTATGGTGTGACGCGATCACCCAATAGAATAAATCGTGACATTGAAGTCGGACTGAAATTGCGCCTAAATTATGGAACTGAGAAATTTAGCAGAAAACAGCGGCATTCGAAGACAGGGATCGGAACAGATCGGTCGAATCGTAGATTCCATCAGGCGAATCTAAGACAAAGAAACAATCGAAACGACTGCGGGCGTTTCGAGATTCCATCACGAGCGAATGTAGAACTGGAGAACGGGAACTGACTGTGGGCTGTTTCTGACTCCAACACGAGATCGGAGAAGAAGATTGGCTGCGGTTAATCTAAACTACGATCAAGATTGAGAGGGCGAAAGCGATCGCGCTTGTGATCATTTCGCAAATTTTGAGTTATAAATGTAAGTGCGTCTATGCGATAGAGAGTTTGAATTACATGAGACTCTGGGAAGATTCTGGTGTAACTTCACGAAAAACTGTGAACATTCTGGAAGAAGATCTGGGAACTCGGCTACAGCTGGCAGCGACGAGCATCGAAGAATCGAATTCTTCAACCAGTGATCTACGACCCCAGATAAGATCATAATAATAATATACACAAAGTAATTGGTGCTGCTTAGGTAGGATAATTACTATCTTCATTGTATTATTGATGTGAATTATATAATAATAATAATCTTCAAATCTAACGACTATTGTATACTTCACTTAATCTTTGTTTTTAAAGCTACATAAAGGTCGACAATCAATCTATTAGATCCAACCACGGACTTAGCTAAACACGGCCTTTTTAAGGGGACGCTACATAGATCTGTTCAGGAAAGCCATTCATAACTAGTGTGAGCAAGACTGAAAACCCTCAAAGACTTGGAAAAGTTAATTTGTTTGAAAGACGCTCAGAAAGCAAGTAGGCATAAATAGTCACAATCAGTAGCGTAGCCAGGTTTTAACACCAGGGGGAGCGAGCACATAAAAAAGGCCCCAGTTACCAAACTAGATAATTTCAATAAATTAGGCCTACATTCATTATGATTGTTACGTACTTATTTATATTTTACATAGAAACACTGAAACACCCAAAGGTGGCAAAAGCAATATGTATAGTTAAATGAGTAATAGTATAGTATACTATAACATAGTAATGAGTAATAGTATACTATAGCATAACAGTACAAGCACAGAACAATTACAACAGCCTTTTTCGTCTATTCTTCATTTTAACAAAGTTATCTTTCACTTTGTGATGGTCCACTTCACTATCAAATCCCTTCACTTTCAAATCCCTCCACCGGCTTAAAATACCCGAACGAATATAATACAGTCATATCACTCACCTGCAATACACTCCAATCCTCTCAATCCTCCCTATTATCTTCGTCAGCTGTTTACGGTCCAAGCACTCCGGTCAACCCGCGCCCCTTCTGCCTTAACACTTCTCCCCCTCCATCACCTCATCAGTAAAATTTGCGAATCGCTCCATATCCATAGCTGTCCCCCTCTTTGGAACAAACTCCCACCAGTACTACTAGAAATAGGCTATGAGATCCATCCTATGAATACATCAAAACCTCACCTTTTGCTATCTCTCCACAGGTCTTTCGCTCAAAACTGAAAACACTGCTTTTTCACATATCCTATCTCGATTCCTCCCCTTACCTCTTTCACCGTTTCAACCCTAAACACCACCACCTTAACCGTCTGACTGCCTGCCTGATTGACCTCTTTGGATCTTGACCTGGAATCGATTTTCACCCCCGCCTATCGATTATAATTTGACCGAGTGCCTGTGAATAAGTTGATTTCCGCAACTTCGCTTTTCCAGGCGCTGTTGAAACCTCGAGATTAGGATCACGACTTGACGCTGGAATTTTCCTTATTGATAATACTGATTATTTCCTTGAACATGCCTTAAATGAAAGAAACTCTTGCACAATTTCACTTCGACTTTGATGACATCCGAGTACATGTCTGCCAAAGATTCTAATTTGATCAAATTATCGGCATTCACATTGCTAAGATGCTTTGGATCTAAAAAACTAAATTTGGAAGCCACATTAATTTTGTAAAATGCTCCAATCTATTACGTGTGCTTTTTATGACACAATTTAGTAACACTATGTATAGTTTGAACCATGAATTTTTTTCTGAAATCAGATATTCCTTTATCTAGTGACATGTCCTCATGGAATCTCTTTCTTTTCCAAACTCTGTGTTGCTTATAGTCAGTAGTACTATCACATTTTTGAGCCAGCTTAGTTGCTTCATTTTCAATCCGTTCAGACTCATATTCAAATTTATTTCGCATGTTTTTCATATCGTTTTCAAACAGTTGAATCAAATGACAAGCTATTACCAAATCAATGCTACTTCTCTATAAATACGTTTATAAACTGAAAGCCTTCTCTAGCACTTTTTTCCAGAATATTAAAAGAACTAAGAATTCGAAGGTATCAAGTGTTGTATACAAGAATACCTTTTTCTTTAGCCAACTGCTTAGTAGTGCAGGTTTGAAAGAAATTTATTGTTTACATGACAAGGTGTTATGTCGTTCGAACGATTGGAATAAATAAATTTCGAACGATTGGAATAATAAATTTTGAAAAGGCCCCACATTGTGGAAAATGGTCTAAGGGGAGCGGTCGCTCCCCCTGCTCCCCTCCTGGCTACGCCTCTGGTCACAATGCGTTCACTTGAATTCCTTGTGTTAGGTATCAAACTCCATATTTAGAGTATCAATGTTTAAGTAGTTTAATTTTCAATTATATTACGATGCCATGCAATAAAAATTTAAATTAACATGTCCTCTTGGTGTCCTAATTTGATGTTGTGTGCATTGATTATTATGCAAATGACCAAGTTATTGTATGTTCATCTTAATCAGTTTTGTTGGCCCATGAACATTTACTATTTATCATAGGTCATGCAAGTTTCACTTAATTATTTCAAGCAAAGTCAGTAGACCTGGGTGCTAGCAGATGTCTTCTTTGGCATAATTGAACTTCAGGAGGTCCAGTGACTGGGTGTTGGGGAGAAGGTTTCGGATTGATACACGATCTTAAGGTCAGGCAAACCAGATGGTTCGGTGAGACAGTTTGGATCTTAGGCAGTTTGGACCTGACACAGTCAGAACCCTGGATGGCATGACGTCAGACACTGTGCTGGGACTCTTTGAAAGAAGCACAGTAATGACAACACTGATCGGTTACTAGACTTCTGCCTTGGAGTGGACTTCAGGATTGGTGGATCATGGTTCCAGTGCAGTAGTTGTAGCGATAGCTCTGGAAAATCTTATGTGCATGAAATCCCTTAACCAGCTTACCATTTTTGCTTGCCATTATGTTTGATTCCCCTTTAAAAGCACTGGTTACAACCTTAATAGTTATTTACTGTACAGCCTGATATATTAATTATTCACATGTCTTCTGGTAGATTTTGCTGCTGACTGATGCTTTGAGTAGACGATCCACTGTAATTTTGGATGTTGAAAATTCCTTGGCTGCTGCTGGCGATTTATGTCGGTTGGTCTCATTTTTTACATGAACTCGTATTTTAAACCATGGGCTTATATTGTGAGAAAGCTAGTCTTAAGAGACGACGTATATAAAACTGTAAAAACTGGATTTTTATGCAACATTTAATTCTCAGTTATTGTCTTACCTACTTAATCTTGATTTGCCTGAAGTTCCACCTTCATGGTCTGCTAACATTGAGAATGTCAGCTTCAGTCTCTCTTCGGCTGTGTTGCTTTACTAGTGGCCAACTGAGTAAAATTCTCTTATATAGCAGAGTATCTGAGTGATGTGATCCACTGGCTTCATGACACATGCTAGGACAGTGCACATATGAGACACAATATATGGAAGTACAAGTTGATGACATATATGTTGTATATGGCAAATATTTCTCAATATATGTCATAAATATGTCCGTTATATCTCAAGTTCTAGTTTTATTGTGACAGTCAACATCTGAGTATGATCTGGAGCTAGGAACACTTAAGATTGAATTCAGAAAAGGATCAGTGCTGAGCAATGAACCGCATAGAATTTAGTGGTCTAGGCTAACCTAGGTAAGTGGTCTGTGTAGAAATGTAGGAAGTGTAGGCATCTTATGTGCCTATAAACATTGTCTACAATGCCTGATTACTTGTATAAAAGGAGTGCAAGCATTATTTAAATTGGTTAAAAGTTAATGTTCAGTTACAGTGCAGTGGAGAAAGACTGAAATTGTCCTGTCTAAATGTGTAAATGAAATATTTATAGCAGTATTCCTGGTTGTGTGCAATACTAATATGTTTGCCAATGGCCTTACGCACAAGCAACTGGCAAAGATTAAGCACAGAGCGTAACTTTGTAGTGTTATTCCATTTAATCAAATTGTGACTGGCTGACTAACAGGCAATTCAAAAATTCAGCACATGTACATGGGTCCAATTGAAGCAGGCAAATCCAGAGAACCCAACATTTTGAGAAGAAAACATGCTGCAGTTAATGCCAATGAATCTTCAGCAGAGCATGTGACAATCCGTCTACTCCACTCACCAAAAGTCATCATTTTACAGCAATAAACGTTTTGTTATGTACAGGAACTTGTTAATGCAGGCTGAAAAGAAGCCGTCGATCAAGTTAACCCGATCAGATTTGGAACGATTAACTAACGCTATAGAGTCATCAAGGATGAAATTGTTCTCAAACGCAGAGGTTAGCATTCATGATTAAAAACTGTTGTACAAATATTCACATTTTAAATTAAGGTATTTTGTATCAGAAGGTACTTTGTTTCACCAAAAACAAACATACTTCAAGGTTGATAGTTCTTTATAAAACAAATGACAGGCAAGAAGTCAGGTGTAATAAAGGTTAAGATCAACAGAGGGAAATCTTGAAGATTGATGGAAAAGTTAAAAGGAATTGCTGGGCTTTAGAGTTAAGCGGTCCCTCTCTTTAATTCGGTAATGCCTGTGATAATTTGTGTAATATTGCTGGATCTGCATTAATAGTGTTTGTGTGTGACAATTTTTTGTTCCTAGCTGACATCGGTGGACAGCGTGAAGCAACCACTGCAGACAATGAATCCGTTCATTAGAAACCAGCGTTCAAATGATGCAGTCAGTTTGCTTAACATCTGCACTGGACACACAGACCACATCAACGTCAAACATGTTGTATGTTATCAATCAATGTGTGGCTTTTGCACAAATTAACCTCCTGAGGAAGTTGGGGTGATCTTCAAGAACATTAGAGTACTTAGCTATTTTCTATTCTTAGAGAAATAGTGAAGTAGCTGAATGATCTTAGTGGAGAATCTTCAGCTGACAGGACTTAAATAATTTAACTTAAGCTACTTTTCTTGCACAGTGAGACCAAGTTAGTTTGCAAGATAGCTTTAAAAGTTTTGCTCTTAATGGACATGTATGAGATGTTCTTTACATGCACGATGTAAATGTCCGCTGATATATTTGTGTTTTATGGTTGTAAACAGAGTCAACTGGAGACAAATCTGATGGCTTTGTATAAGCAGCTGAAGCTTGTCGCTAATTCATTAGGCATCTTGGCATCAGCGTGTGATGCTCCAAAGACTGTTCATGTGCGCTTGGCTGGCCAAGTGGCCAAGGCATGTAACATGCTGCATAAGACCAATCAGAAGTTGCTTCAGTTGTCTGTGCTCGTTCCTGCTGCTCCACTGGTAAGCTTTTATTGTAGAACTGAGTAGTTTTATAGAAAATCATATGACTCGCCTGTGGTCTACTCATCAGTAGCATAATAGGCTGAGACTAAAACTTCTGAACCTTCATTCATTTTGTTCTAATTGAAGACCATTTTGTGTTATTTGAAGCAAAGCTTGTGAGTTTCCTGGAATTATTGTGCCACAGATGTCTGATTCTGTCAGCTGGTCCATTTTCCATGTGTGTTAAATTGTATCTCATATATGTCAAGACAGCATCCAACTGCAGGAAGCTCTATGTTCCAATCTCGAGTCAACTGGGTCAACAATCGTTGCGCCCTGCGGCCCATGACGATGTGCAAGTCCATGCTGTCACACTTCAACTTGAGCCCATTGTACTTTCTCTTGTGCTGAACCATCCTCGTGGAAGAATCTGCCACTGCACTTACGTACTGTTGCTTGTGACTCTGTGCAGCATACCTGTGCTAACTGTCTTAAAACGCACTTGTTTAGATCTGTTAGATAGTCATGGGTACAAATGTGGTATATTAAGTGTTCTAATACATACATACAACTGCATCTCCACTCTGCTGTTTTTGTGCACTTCAAAGTGTGTTTTATGACATACAAGGCTTTCAACTACAGTATGTCTATCAACAGGCACTCCTAGAGGCCTGAGTACCTGCTTGAAGGGTGTCACCCTGGCCAAGAATTGTAAAGCCCTAAACCTGGCCAAAGCAGCATAGTCAGGGGCGGATCCAGAATTTCTGGTTAGGGGGGCGTAAATACTACCAATCCAATCCCGTAAATATATATATATATATATATATATATATATATATATATATATATATATATATATATATATATATATATATATATATATATATATATATATATATATATATATATATATATATATATATATATATATATATATATATATATGAAATTAGATCACGCAAAACTATAATGATCCTTTTTATAGAAAATGTTATGGAACTTTAAAAAAGTATATAGTTTCTCATATAAAACAACTGGTCTTCACTGAAGGTTAACAGTGAAACGATTATAAATCAGTTATCGGTTTTGATCATGCAACCCTTGATCCAAAAAGAAAATAATTAAGTGTCACATGCCAGTGTCATTCTCCTTGGATGCTTTCTGGCGTAGGCATTGATAATGTCATCAATGTCTAACTTGATGTCCTTGTGGACAAACAATAAAATGAGTGCATTAAATCTGTCCTCGTTCATTGTACTTCGGAAACACGACTTCACAAATCGCAGACTAGAATTTGCTCGTTCAACACTGCAAGCCGTGACAGAAGTGAGCAGCAAAATGTGAATTATTGTGGTAATATTTGGATACATAATACGACAGGAGCGGCTGTCAGCGAGGGTGTCCGACAGGGTGCTTGGTGTGCTGTCAGCGTTTCTCCACATCTGCTGCCAAAGCTTTAACTCTTGATGAAACGAATCCGGCGAAGGCAGGTCATCATGATAGTAATGAAGTATACCATCAGCAGTGAGTGCGTCGATGTTTGAAACATTAGATGGAATGAGACTTAGACCACGAATTGCTTGTTTCGCAAGATCTCCAAATCGTAGGCTAAACTGCTGAAGTAGACTGTCCAGAAATGGAAGATAAATGTTTCGTTTGAAATGTTCATCTGGCGTTGCAGCGGGTGTGTTGCTTCGGTGAATCTGTTTTGAGCATATTCTTGGTGCAGTAATTGGTCCAGCGCCAGCTGTCTCTGCCATTTTAGTAGCTTTCTGGAAAACATGCTCCCATTCGCTGTCATCCTGTCGGGCATTGTTTAGTGCTGCTCTAACACTCGTCACAATTTCATATCCTTGGTTATATGAGTAGGCCTAGTTCTATATCCTTGATTTGCTTTTGTCCATAATATCGGCAGCTGAACGCTTTCGGCGGCTAGAATCAGCACGACGAATTTCAAAATTATAATCATATGCCATCTTTTGAGATTTAGGCCTAAGATAGGCCTATGTCTTACCAACGTCAGTCGGCTTATTCGCGAATGATAAAACTGCTTGTTTAAGCCGTTTTGACGGCGGACCACTCGACATATTTTTAAATTGACCAATTTCTATTTACGTAAATTTTGTCTGTACATGAACTTTGTGAATGACGTCACGGCAAAAGTCATTGGTCACGTGGGCAACGTCTGCTAGCAACTCAGGTAAGTAGGTAAGAGAGCTCCGGTAAGAGAGCTCCATTCTGCCGGTCCAGCTACTTCAAACATCCTATTCCCAAATTGCAGTTATATTAGTTTTAGGTCAGTTTAGTTTGAGAACATTTGCTGCAGGTTTAGGGGGGGCGTACGCCGGCTCCGCCCCCTCTAAATCCGCGCCTGATAGTGATTGTAACATATATGTGCTATATAACTGTCTTGTATAAATGTGCTATATAACTGTGACATATATAAGCATGGGCTTGCAAATCAGGAGTTGGACTTAGCAATGAACACTGTTGAATTGTCAAGAATCTCGTAGTTTTAGCTGATATATTTGAATTTAGATCTAGCTGAAGCTAATCAAACTATTAAATTAGACAATGTCTAGTTTTATACCACACACCCACATGTAAGAATGATTATTTCAAGCAGATTGCTCTGCTAGTCCTGAGAGTTCACAGCTGAATAATGGGCTGTTGTCTTTGGTCTGTGCAGCCATGCAGCAGATGTTGCAGTTGAGTCATCAATCAATAATGTATGTAGAACAATCAATTTCTTGAGGCTGTAGCATTCAATAGAAAGGAAATGCTGTCGTAATAGACGGCTGAAAGATATCGTAGCCTTGTGGGTAAGGTGACTGCTTACCTGACTTTGAATTAGACTTAAATGCATGTAATGACTCGCATGTGCCTCGTTGTACAATTAATTCATTATCCAATGACGGAATCATAGGTAGTCAGTAGTCAGGTACCTGATCAAAAGGGACTTGGTACCCAAGGTCTATTTTACCAAAAGGTGTCAAAACCTTTACTCTCAAGTGGAATAGAGCTGGCTTGGAATGACTGACTTATCTGTGGCTGTGTATTAAGCATGAGCATCATTGTCCATTAAGTGTTGCTGGTTGTGTTTGAACAGACTTCCATATTTCCAAATGTCTGTGTTTATTTGTGCTTCTGTGCACTAGCACACCCACTGTTGCTCAATCTACACATCAGAATTTCTATCATTTTACAAACATCTATTGTTTGAACTTTATCCAATCTCTGAGTAGATTCATTGACCCCAAAGGGTCTTTAGAAACTGTTGCCTGTCTTTCTGCATTACATACTTGGTCTAATACCGAAAATACACGACTATTGTCTATGAAATTTATAGATGACAGTGCGTATATATGCATGTACTAATGCTATATGTGACTTGCTCTGACAAAAGGAGGCTGTTGTCAAAAAATTTAGTTTTGTATATTTTGGACTTAAAATGAAAAACAATAATTTCTGTTTAAAATGTTGAAAAAATTATTATTCCATCTTTATTGGTTCCAGAGATATGAATTTTAGAATGTATTACTACTCGGAAGTACAATTTCGAGAAAAACGCATGCAAAGTTTATTATCTTAATACAAACTCAGCATATTTTGGTGTTTTCTACCTTAAACTTATGGAAATCACTATGGGAAACCCACCAAATGTGATTATTTTTAGCAAGCTGAATGCATTAACTTTCCAACGAGGTATTACGCATGGTATTTCTTACAGATTGAAGGCCATAAAATACTATTGAAACTGGTTCCCCAAAGATTTTAAATTCTCGGATAATTTTTATCAATCACAAAAATTTATTAAATTGTCATGAAATAGGTGAAATTTTATTAAATCAAATTTTTTTCATATAGTATAACATCTTATTTATTGGTATACGCAAAAAAACGATTATTGAGAAATTTACACCTGATTGACGTTTTGGCTAATTTCTCTTGTTTTATCTTTGGCGACTTCCGCCTCCTTTTGCCAGAGCAGGTCACATATTACATTTGGTTGTCTCTAACAAGTCACAGATGATCTTTTGATGTGGCCAAATTTATTGACAGCTTAAAAGTGAATGTTGACTGTGGTGGTTTTGTTGTTCAGCCTGCTCAGTGGGACTCTGTTATGAAACAGTTAAATGCTGAAGATGTCGTCAAGGCCTTTCAGAAGAATACCAAGAAGCCAATTAACCAGAAAGACGTGAAACATCTTGTGGATGCCCTTCTAAAAGCTATGAACTATTCCTTAATCATGGCCAATGCTGAAGTAAGAAGTATTGTGTTTGAATTCTAGCAAGCATTTTCAGAAATTGTTTTTAATGTTATTCAGTAATTGTAGTAGTCAGGGCTGCATTTGTACTGGCAACATTGGTTTTTGTAATGTAATAATTGCACTGGCAACTAAACAGCACCAATTCACAATCTGGCAGGATGATTTCAACCTTTGATGGAAGGATGACAAAGAGTTCATGCATGTCTTAGGTTACCTGTTAACCAATTTCTGAACTACTGGTTACACAACAGAAAGCTAGACTTGAAAGTGAAGCTCTCTGAGGTATATAAGTTGTGATGTGTTGTCTAGTTATGATTCCGGTAACAAAATGCACAAGAGGCCAAAATTCTGCATGCAATTAGCAGTTGTTTATGCAAAATTTATTTTGTGCCTCTTGTGAGTTTCAACAGAAGAGCACATAATTTGCAAGTCATCTTCAAATGCCCATGCATGATCTTTATGCGGACGACGCATTATGTTTCATTTCTTTATTCCGCAACTGTTATGATCTTTATGCGGACGACGCATTATGTTTCATATCTTTATTCCGCAACTGTTATGATCTTTATGCGGACGACGCATTGTGTTTCATATCTTTATTCCGCAGCTGTTTATATGATGCTCATCACTTTACTATTATTTATTACCTTTGTTTATGGTTGATCTTTTGGATGACCTTTTATTTCCTGTGCTTCAACTGCTCTAAAGCTGAATTCATTCTTACTTGCCTCTGATATCAACTTTATAATTATCCTGCTTCTAAAGACAGTCCATGTCATCATGTACTGCAAACTGGCTTGGCAACGACCAGGGCCAAGGCTTTTTTACCAGTGAATTTGCCCTGGCTTGCCCAGTTGTAGCACCGCCACTGATGCTGTTCCATGGTTGGTCACCCACCCAAGTGCTATTTTGTTCTCAACTGAAGACGTACGTTTTTGAAATTGCTAATCGCTCCGTAGGCTACCTCTCTGTCTTATGGGCTGTCATCTGCATATTGACCGGATTATGGCTTGGTTTTGGTGCTCCATTGCTTGATATCTTGTGCATTAGACACTGGCTCATTAGAACTTATAAATTACAGCCTAACTGTTGCTTTATTTCATGGCGTACATGTTTGTCAGTATTATATCAACAGCAACAAGCCCCTACAAGCATCATCCACATAGCCTAAAATGCCTTATCATTTTATTTTTGACTAGCTGGTTTACCCGGCGTTGCCCGGGGTTATAAGTTTCAATCCCTGCACCCCCACCACCACCCACCATCCACCACCCCCACCATCACCCCCCCCACCACCCCACTCCCACCACCCCCCACCCACCCACCCCCTCACCCACCACCCCCACCAACCCACCACCCCACCCCACCCCCACCACCCCCTACCACCCCCCACCACCACCCCCACCACGTCCACGCCCGGTTTAGTTGAGTGAAAGTTTCAATCCCTCTAGCGAATCCGTACCTGTAGCACCACCACTGTACTGTAGCTGCTTAACGCGGCGTCGCCATCTGGCGAGTCAAGTAGGATGAATTTTAGAATTTCTTTCGAGCTTCAAAAATGCATGGCGCGGCTAGGTTTTTGGCCCGGGAGACCATGGTAGCGGGGAAAACGGGGGACGCGAAGCCTCACACTGGGTGTATCATGCCCACCCCGACACAGTAGTGAAGGTTTCGAGTGAAAAGCTCTAAAACTGTCCAAATGCATTCCGGTCAAAGATTTGTGACAGACAGACAGACAGACAGACAGACAGACAGACAGACAGACAGAGTTTCTTCTTTATATATATAGATTGATCACCTGTGGATAAAGTGGCTCCTTTAACAAATGAGCTTTATTCCGGCTAAAATACCTTGAAGATGATTTGTGTGTTAACAGAAGGATTTGCTGTTGGATGAACTGAAATTTCATCGGAACATCTATGCTGTTCAGTCAGATTCTGTTGCTTCCCTATTAGCTTCAATCAGGTGGGCATTATACCTTGTTTCTTGAGCTAGGGAGATTTACTGTCGAAATTTAAAGTTACTTTAATTGCCTCAGAAATGTCTGTAGAAACCAGCTGAATGGATTTAATTTGAGGAAAAGTGTATGTGAATATTTTAGAGTATTAGTATACATCATCACCCCATGCGTCTTTTTCAGATTTTCGTAAATATATTTTATTTGCTAGAAATGATTCTCATATACCCCTGACAACCAGTAATTTATAAGAAAGATGGTCCAAACTAAACAATTTCAACTTCAGTATCTCTGCCAAAATTATTTTCTTTTAACCAAATGTTAAACTTATGATGATCATGCTGTAATAAAACATCCCTTTGAAATGCGTAAATAGAAATTGTTTAACTGTGTATGTTGTTGAACAGGGAAGAGTATTTTCGCTTTGAATCTGACCTCCAAGCTACAATCTGTAAGCCATTTAAAGGTATGCAGTATGAATTAATTAATTTACCAGAAATAATCATATTCTGGTTTTATTATTAGGCTTCTGTTGCTATTAAATTGCATTGACAGAATTTTACTTTGTTCAGATCCATGCAGTTAAACACACAAGACTTCTGCATTTACCATTTTTTCTGGACTACACAATAAGACGATCTTTCAATAAGACGATGTTTTGCTGTTTTGCAAAAATGGCAAATTTTTTTGCAAAATCAATGCATCAAATGGACCATTAGTGCTGAGTTGTTCTAAATCTGAATTTCTTCTTCTAGGTACAAGTCAACAACTCCACCAGTTTGAATGGCATATGTCTGTTAAGTTTGGTGGTTTTGTACTGGCTCTGCTCACAGTTTGGGGATGGAATTTAACTTCACCATGTCAATTTCTTAACACGTTCAGGCCATGCGCATATCAGCTGAATTTCACATATGGGAAATTTGCAGCATTAATTAGAATTTTTATGCAATTTGCAGAATTAAATCTCACTGACGTCCAAGTGTCTTGATACCATAGCAATTTAGCATTGGTTTCTAGCAGACTTACTACTGTAAACCACTTCTTACTTCTATCGCTATTGGAGATATGCACAAACCACAAATGGTTCAATACTCTCTCACCAGAGCCATAAGAACAACTCTTGATTATCAGCATATTATGCCACTGTTTCTGCAAGTCTGCAGGAAGTTGTAGGTGAGCTGCTTCCTTTTCTAATGCGACTCTATGTTGCTTTATGTGCAGGATTCCTGCCTGCCATGGCATGGATCCAAATGACATCAGTTATTACTAACCCATCTTCCACCATATGTTAAGTTTCAAGGTTAGTGACAGATGTTGCACTACTTGGAACCCAATGCCAAAGCTGCAGTCTGGCTTCAATAAAGACGATTATGCTGTGACGTATTGCCAATGTTTGTAGTGCTGTTGGTCTAAACATCATGATCATTCCTCTTTTGGATGTAAGCACAGAATTTGACATTATGGACCATAACATCTTGAACCATTCCAAAGGATGATTGACGTTTCCAAAGAACCTGACCCAAGTCGGCATTTCCTCTCCTGACAGTCAACCCTTGGAATCGCTTCATTCATTTGTTAATGGGCAGACTATGATGGTGGCAGTTAGCTTGAACAATTCTGTGTGGACACCAGTTCCATTTGGTGTCCCATAAAGCTTAGTTCTTGGGCCACTTTTTTGTATATCATGTGTACAGGTGACCTGAATCAGATCATCTCGACCTTTGGAGCATGGGTTCACTAAAATGCTAATGACGTTCAGTTGTAAGTCATGCCACTCGTCAGATACACTTTATGACATGACATTTTAAATGGGGGCAACTGACAATTAAAGTAAAGCCAGCAAATTCAGTCCTTTGAAGACAGAGTTCATTTGACTGGGAATGCAACAGGAAGATGGACTAGGAGAGAATTACAGTATCATTCCCAGGCTGGGAACCACTCCACTTCTTCTGGAGCTTTGGATGCTCCTCTGTGAAAGTTATCAATAGTGGACTAAATCAAATTTGTCTGCAGGTCATGTTTTTTTCTCAAATATTTAAGATAAGGTCATAGTTTTGTTTTGTTGTTTGTTTATCTGATTCATATTGTAGAAATTCTTGCATCATTTGAAAGTCTTAAGGATAGTACAAGTGATAAATCCATTGAAGTCTTCTTCAGGGTCTTCAGGAGTCATACACATCAGGTGAGCTGATCTCTATTGCTTACAGAATGAACCTTAGTGTCAGTTTTACAAAGAAATCTCTCTAAGCTCCACTCCAGGTAGAAAAATAGTCAGTTTTGTTGGGTACTGTGTAGAGTTACTTTTTTATATATATATATATATATATATATATATATATATATATATATATATATATATGTGTGTGTGTAGGTGTGTGTGTGTGTGTACACATTATACATATATATACACATATATACAATATTTATATATATCCTATAGTTATCTGGTTGTGCAACGTATTTATGAGTTAGTTGGACCACATTTTAATGATATTATAATCTAATGTTAAAGGTTGGCATAATAAATGGTTATTATTTTAAAATTATTTAAAATATTGTAATAATAATGTAAGTATACCAGTTATTTGTAAACATTAAAATAAGAGACTGATGATTGCCTTTTAAGAAGTGAATCTGTCTCATGGATGAAAATTAAGAATGAATCGACATCTAGACTGGTGATCGGGTACTATGGCGGTTTTGTGTTTATTGTTATCTTCGTACTTATCATTGCTCTCTCTTACTTACTTACTCTCATTTACTTTCTCTATCTCTCTCTCTTGCTGTAGATATCAGAAACTCTTAACGCATTTTCTGCTGTTGACAACAAATGTATTCAAGGTAAGCACATTCTTTTGAAACTGCCATGAGTCATCCTCATGCACTTAACCATTGTCAGTCACCGGTCATCTCTTATTGTATACTGTCGGGCACTGTCACTGTTGTGACTTATCAATGAAAAGTTTGCCCAGATGTTTGTGGTTTGAAGTTTATTAGATTTGGCCAGTACTGCTTGACTTTATTTCAACAGTTGATGAAGTCTGTTGCCTTCATCGTCACCATAAGTTATTATCAATCATTAGTACTGTCATAATCATTGATCGAATTTTTAGTGTCTTTTCTTTACACTGCATGCTATCAGGAATGCCAGTTCATCTATTCTTTAGAGTGTGCTTACAGTATTTGTTGTTTTGTGTGACTTTAGAAAAAGAAGAACTGCTTTCACAATATGGAAAAGCATTTTCTGAGAACTTATTTCTCGCAAAACTGAGATGCGAACAGGAAAGAGATCAACGTTTGAGCGAGTTTGAATCATTAAAAGCAGAGGAAGCAGATCATCTTCTAGAACTACGGAAACTGTTTCCGACAACAGGGAGTGATATGACTACCAATAGCGATTTGACTACCAATAGCGATTTGACTACCAACAGCACCTACTGTGGAGATGGTTGCTGGCAAGATGTACGTAATTTTGCTGTCAACAACTCCGAGCTTCCTCCTTATACACGTGGTGAAGAGAGTTGTAAAACTGATGGAACTATTCAGAAACAGAACAGATTAGACACAAAACTGGTCAGAAAAAGGCAAACTAGTTTTCCCAATTTAACTGATCTTGGCAGGTGTACCTGTAGTTCTGACACAGCTATACAACAGATAAGAGACCAACAACCAGAACATCTTTCAAAACCTGCATTGTCTAGAAATGATTTAACACCTAATGCTTTGATTGCTGCCAAAGCAGAAAAGAAGAATAGGGGAACATTTAAACGAAAAGAACCACTTGTTGCATTATCTAAGCTTAGACTGAAACAACCTGTAGGTTGCAATTTCCCTGGTGATCAACCGTCTTCAGCTGATTCTTTAACCCGTATTAACAGAGTATCATCCTCGAGGCCTTCTTCGTGTCAACTTACAGAAAACAGTCCTGGCTGAGACAGTGGAGTTGTCAGACTTTTCATTTCACTATGGGGTCCATTTGGTGCAATTTTTATTTGTTGTCATTTGCACTATAGCTATTAATTGTACCAATATTCAGATCTAATTTACCCATGGTCATTTGTGGTCATATATATGCACTATTACTATGCAGTATACTCGTATTACTCTTATCTGTTATGCCCAGGTCATGGTTTGAAGGTGCTGATGTTAAATGTTGCTATAACACTGCACAAAGAATTTATCAGGGAATTCTTTTCTTCAGCCGGTTGGGTCATGTTGAGCACATCCTGTTACTGCAATAGAGCTCAGACATGAACTGGACTATGGTACATATATTTAGGCTAATGCATTATAGCTCGAAACAAACTCTAAACTGGATTACGGAAGTGGGGGCAAGTGATATCCAGACCCTGTTAATAGCACAGTGTACGGTCATATACCAGGGAAGTGTATATAGGAATGGAAACTCTTGAAAATAATTGTATATCCAGTTTAATCTTTACCCACTGATGTTGCCCCACTTCAATTTTTCCACTGGATATTAACTATGATATTTTATTCACCCCAAGCAATTTTTGGCTTTGTAAACAATTATTTGTCACTTTTTTCCATAAATACATTAAATTGCAATGCAATTGTCATGTTAACCACTTGTAAAATCGTCCTGTCAGCCAGAGAGCTGCACTCGAGGTAGTCGCCCGATGTTAAATATTAAGGACTTTCCTGCCCTGTGTGTTATTGGTCCTTGGTTGTCTACTAGTGACTGATCATGAGTAACAATGCCAGGCCTGTGGAAGAATACACTGCAGTAGATTGAAAGTTTAAATTAAACAAAATAACATTATTATTAACATGTACACTGTACAGCTACAAGTTCTTTTAGGCTAACTTAGAGAAATAAATTTGAAGGAACTTCTATTGTAGAGCAAATAAATTTAGAACCTGTTCTCAGTTAGCAACTTAATTAACACTATTCATTTATTTATTTTGATTATCATTTATTTAATAAAGATTTATTCATACATATCACCAAATGGCTGGTGTTAGGAACTGATGATGATGATGATGATGATGATGATGATGATGATGATGATGATGATGATGATGATGATGATGATGATGATGATGATGATGATGATGATGATGATGATGATGATGATGATGATGATGATGATGATGATGATGATGATGATGATGATGATGATGATGATGATTATTGACTCTCACCTCAATTGGAAAGCTCATATCATATTAGTGATGAAGAAGGTAGCCAAAAACATAGGAGTTCTAAGAAGAATTAGACATTGCCTGCCAACTGCTATTTTACTAAATCTGTACTATACATTAATTTTTCCTTATATCGCTTACTGCAATATCTCTTGGGGGTCAGATTATATGACTGTACTTAGCCCTCTAAGTAAACTCCAGGAAACTGCCATACGAATGGTATTTAACACTCATTGGAAAGCAAGCACTAAGCAAATATTCATTGATAAACAAATTCTGACCATAAACCAAATAAATATATTCCAGATTAGTCTTTTCATGTACCGTTATCATAATAATTTGCTGCCTTTGTCTTTTGTTTCTTACTTCGGGGGGGCGTAACCATCCACCACCACCAGACGCGCACCGCCCTGAATTACCGCCCTGAGTTTGCCCGTATCAATGTAAAAAGGTTCTCCATCAAATGCCGGGGCCCCAGAATATGGAACTCCCTACCTGCTGTACTAACCTCAATTCGACCTATCAGCCGATTTAAAACACTGCTAAGGTCCTATATTATAAGCAACATCACCTCATTTATTGTCGACTGATTAATCACTTAAGGTTTTAAGATAGTAAAATAGCTATACCTTGGATATGAATATGTCTACTCTCAATGCTTGCTTTATTTTGTGTTTAAATTTTGGCTCACTGTTAGTTAAGATTTATAAATTTTCAACCAGATATGTATCTATACTCTCCGTCTCAGCCTGTGAACTATCAGGGTGTCCCATTTTAGCGGGACTTGTCCCTTAGGGACATCCTTTTATAACACTAAACTGATAACTGTTGTTTTCTGTCACTGTTAATCTGCAGTTTGTGTGTTGTAATAAAAACGGATTTGATTTGATTTGATTTGATTGATTTGATGATGATGATGATGATGATGATGATGATGATGATGATGATGATGATGATGATGATGATGATGATGATGATGATGATGATGATGATGATGATGATGATGATGATGATGATGATGATGATGATGATGATGATGAATGTTATCAGTACTATCACAGTTGTTGAAAGATTTTCTATAAACACTGCCGTTACCTGCCTATTTTAACCCCTACGTCTCGGGGAAATGTACGCCAACAGTATCGATAGCATCACAGACTACAGTTATTAGCGTCAGCAACCGAATTCTGTAGGTGTTAATTGAAAGAGCTGTTGATTGTCTTAACTGTGATCCAATTCCAAAATGAAATAAAGTAGGCCTACTATTTGTTCTTGGTTGCAACATTTGAATGAGTATGATATAACAAAGGGCATTCAGCATTGGCAGGCTGCTAATAGGTGTCTTCAAATATCACTTTGGCACACTTTCAGTCATGGTGGCATATGCTCCAACCAATGAGGCCACAGACAATGTGAAAGATACCATGAACATAACATGGAAGTAAATGTTAGAAGATTAAAATGCTAAATAGCAAAAGTGGCACTCTTGCCCGTATTATGGGGCAAAAGCAGACTTGTTGTCCTCGATACCGAGGTCTTGGTCTCGAGTGCACTCGAGTTCGTTTTTAAAAGTCTTGGTCTTGGTCTTGGTCTTGAGGTTCAAGGTCTTGGTCTTGGTCTTGGTCTTGAGGTTCAAGGTCTTGGTCTTGGTCTTGAGGTTCCAAGTCTTGGTCTTGGTCTCGCAAGACCAAGACCGGCTGTCAATATGAACAGTCATTTAACAAAACTCAAGAATTTTAAAACTTATCAAACCTGTTTGCATCATAACCTACAACAAATACCTATGGACGGATGCAAGTCTTGTTGGTCAGGAAAACCCATTGGCAGCAGCAACTAAGTTATGCTGTATATGGAAGCCCTGTCGAGACTTGTTTCTGAAGCCAGACGGTCTGATAAACCATGGGAGGATATCAAAAAGGCTCACGATTTGTACATTTACATCCAGTGCTTGAAAAGTTACTGTGTGTGCCAGCGACTTCAGCACCTAGCTATGGAAAGTATTTTTTCACGTGGTGGAATTTTTATGAGGCTCATCTTGGTCAGAAAGTTCTGAGCGAATGGTTTTTTTTATAAAATACAAAAGGCATTTGGAATAACAGTTTGTATGAAGGACCTTTGTAAATACGAATTCGGAATTCTCTGCAGTATGCATTTAAAGTTCATTTGCTTGAATAAAATAAATGTTTTCATTAAAATATCGACTCCACAATTTTTTGTGTAAGGAAAAGAAGTCTTGGCCTGAATGGGATTTTTTTGGGTCTTGGTCTTGGTCTTGGTCTCGAGGTTCAAAGTCTTGGTCTTGGTCTTGGTCTTGAGGTTCAAAGTCTTGGTCTTGGTCTTGGTCTCGAGGTTCAAGGTCTTGATGTTGGTCTTGGTCTTGAGGTTTAAGGTCTTGACAACAAGACTGGGCAAAAGTGGCATGTCATTGGGTGCAGACAGTGTACCTCTCTTGCCCCCACAGCTATGTCTCATGTTAGTGATTTTTTATGTAAGGATTAAACTGTGATGTAATCGTAATTGTGAACTCCAAATTTGTAAAGCGCTACTCTAAAGCTAAGCCAAAGCACCAGCGTTTTCACGAATGTTGCGTCATATCAGAGGGGTTGTCTAGAGATTTATGTCCATTGGAGATTCGAGTACAGCAGTTTTTCATTATAAAAGACGTATTTTAAACCTCATAATACAATATAAACTGCGTTGCCTTCTATCAAAGAGATGGGGTGATCAAATTCGCCTCTAAAAAGCTTATTTTTGTTTAAAAAAAATTAAAACAAAAATAGTTGCAACAGTTCATCTGCAGGTCATAGTTTCTTTGTGCATAGCGTCATATCTGCTCACTAGAATGCAAGGTAAAGAGTACATTGGTGGCCATTTTCTTGTGAGTAGCGTGCCACTCTTACCCAACCAGCCACTCTGCCTCGGTCTCCCCTACTTTTATTGCCACCATTGATGACGTTGCTCAAAGTTAATAAATTATGGCATTTGTGGTGCATAAAGACCTTGAATCGACACCATTGTTCTAAATTATTCATTTAACTATGGTTGATGTCCGTCTATTAGTCGGAAATAGGCAGGGCTGTAGTGGTAAAATTAGAGGTGAGTATACGCTACCGGTTAGTTTTCCGAAACAAATTAGAGGTAAGTATACGCTACAGTATTTTGTGAGTATAAACTACAGTATTTTAATATAAATAAATATAAATATTTTGTGAGGTGAGTATACGGTCTCTAGAGGTGAGTATACGCTGTATACCCGCGCATACCCTCGACTACAGCCCTGGAAATAGGCCTATAGGGTTAAAATATAGGCTATGTATTTTGCTTGATATCAATATGCCTAGTAATAAGCCCTATAAGTTCGATGCCGAATTATCTATTATTTATGCTTGTGTCATTTATAAGTGACAGTTAAAATGTTAATCGATCAGGGCTTCCCTGCCAGCATTTCCATAGGCGTTGGTGCTATAGATATGGAGCCTATTTGGGCTCCAAACGGACTTTCTGGCAAGTTTCGCATTGGCATAATTGCAAAGTAGCGACATGAATATAGGCCTATTAGTTTTGCTAACCGCTTAAATTGAAACCTGTAGTTTCAAAAAAGGACCTGTGGCCTCGAGGTTTTCAAGTGGAGGACATGGTCCTGTGGAACCCTCCGTACCGCCGTGATTGGAACGCTGAGTTACGAAGTTGACTGGCGGTTGTCATGTCAGCGCAGTTGTACGCTCCAGTGAACTGCAACCACAAGCTGATGAGAAGCCATGACAGTTTAGTCATCGTATGGTGAGAAAACAAAGACCAGTTCGACGATTCACGTGGATTTGAATGAATTGAAACCTTATGAGAAATGAAAGTCTAGATAGGCCTAATTATTAACACGCTATGATGAGATCGTTCGGCGTTGCATCTTTTCTGCTAGTCTTAGGAATTGTTTTGCCGTGTGAAGGTAGGTGTATTCAACGCTCGTCGGTGTCAAGACTTACGAATTAAATAATGATGAGGACCTGGCCACTCACCGTCGCTTTTCCACACCTAATAATACATAATCATAATCGTAAACTCTAAATTTCTGAAGCGCCACTTTAAAGCTAAGTGTAGGGCACCAGCTTATTCACGAGCGCTGCGTCGAGTCAGAGGATCTAGAGGATAGTCAAAGGAGGTCCAAATCCGGTTGCCAGAGTCCAGAGAGAGCAGGCAGACGAACTGTTAAGGTGGGGAGGAGAATTTGAAGGAGGACGATCAGATGGATCACGGTAGGATTACATGGGAGGGGCAAGGGGCATCTGCCTCCTGGATTTTGCAAATATTTTACGAAAATAAAATCTTTTGATTATTATGATTACCGTATTACAACAGTCCCAACACGATTTTCAATGCTAAAACACACTTAATTATTTAATCTTAATCGTAATATCCAATTTTCTAAAGCACCACCACAGTATGAATAATTACACGGTACGTCGACTCGCATTTCTGCCTTTTGACCTGTTTTTGGGGTGATGTCATTTTGAAAATGCAATCTTGAATTACAGATTTAAGCTGAAATAAACGTTAAAAATAATATTCTTAATTCTAATGAAGTCCTCGATGTTGTTGTAACGTTTAAAAAATATTTTATTTGATGGATTCCGGTGTATCGGCGTATAGTTCTCAATGTTGTTTTAACGTTTAAAAATATTTGATGTGATGGATTCCGGGGTATCGATGTGTAAACGTCTCGTTTTCAAAATGGCGATCGGTCACACATTCTGACTGCTGCATCGGCCGGGAGTCGACGTACTGTGTAATTATTTATCCTGTGGCACCACTGTAAAGCTAAGCGCAAAGCACCAGCTTATTCACGAGTGCTGCGATGTATCCGAGGGGTTGTCCATTGCTGGTCCAAGTCCGATTGCCAGAGAGCAGCTATTACAGCGGGTTTTGTTGAGGATGAGAAGGCTTGGAAGGCAGAAGATCAGATGAAATCCTCTTCAATTTGGAGTAGAAAGCCTGTGGGGTGATAAGTAGAGGAGCCCGAGGTAGATGACGGTGAGTGAGAGGCGATACTCGTGGGTAAGTCCTTGACCATTATTCATCTTTAAAGTTGTCACATGTTTTGTGTTTATGAATTTGCACAAACGTCATTTTGCTCCCCCTACAAAATTCCCCCCAGAAAATTTTTTGGGATGCCATACATAGGAAATCTTGAAGAGGTGAGACTTCAGTTTTAAGTGGAAAACCAGAGGGGTGATAGTTTAAGGAGCTTGATGCTGATTATGGTGGGTGAGTGAGTGAGAATAAAGATGGAAGAACTGAAAATTTGCCGAATTTTCAGGTAGGGTCAAAATCAGTTCCTTGTCAGGAGGAGGATTGCATTTGCTACTTTTATTTTTCGAGTACATGTGTAAAAATAATTTTCTAGTGAACTAACTTTTCAAAGGAAGCTAGAAAGCTAGTCGTAGCAAGTATCTTCACAAACTTTTCATCATCCAGCCATCTTGTTGTGCCTGATCATCCCTTCTATCTCTGTCTATCCTGAACCACAGTCACTATTCATCTCAAGTTTTCTAATTGAGTCATCTACCACACTGCTCATTGACTCTGGAATGTACTCTCTCCTGAATTCTACAAATTTTTGGTTCCTCTGCCAGTAGTAAAATAATGTAACATAAATGAGATTTGTAAAGTGCAACCCATTTTCTACTCTGTGTTCAGGGGCGTCTATCCCCCCCTAAGTCATTGGAGCAACGTCCCTTTTCCCCCTCTTCTTCCCCCTCCCCATTCCTTCCCCCTAAAATGGTGGCACACACACTGACAAATCTCCCCCCCCCCTATTTCTTGGATGGAGCATTTGCTCCAAGGTTTCTATGGTGTAGATGCCCCTGTCTGTGTTGTATTCACTGTGCTATCCAGGTGTGCTCATTTCAGGTTGTGTGGTATTCTGATTCAGTCTTCTATTAATTTGTTTGCTGATATGAGTGAGCTGACATTCCCATCAGGCTTTTATCCATGACAATGTTGAGAGCCTTGGTCTTCCATCTCTAGCTACTGGTTCTGAACAAAATGCTTTATATCTTTATGTTATGTGGTTGTTATCACTGGCGTAAACTTGTCTAAAATATTGGGGGAGGGGGGATTTGGTTATTAATTCTACACTTGTTGCATTGAATGTACAGTCCATCTCAATTATTGGGGGGGCACATGCCCCAGCTGCCCCCAGAGTCTACACCTATGGTTGTTATGGTTATTGTTGTCTAGGTCACCTGGAAGATATTTTGAGGAACTATGACACGTTACACAGTTGTGATCTTGTCACTCATCATCTGAAGAAGCGTGATGTAGACAGTCTGTACACAACAGAGCGTGTTGTCTCATTCTCCTCTTTTGGAAGGTGACCAGAGGTCCTTAACTGTAAATTTCTCTAGGAGGAACATTTCTGCCACATGCAGAGTTAGAGCTATTACTGACAAAAAGAGACTTGAATATTTAGAAGTGTGAATTGTTTAAGAAATAGTTGTGGAATATTTTAAATATATTTCAGAAATTTAAAAATCATTGTAATTGTAATTAGCAACTTCCATAATGCTGGTGTCTAGTGCCCTATGTATCAACAAACAGTGCACCCAATCTAGCCGCAGTTGAGTCATTCCTCAAATAGTCCATCCACTGAACAGAGATGCAGCTTACTGCAGATGAGCTAAATGCAAAAAGTAAGTTTGTAGGTTGAGATTGAGCAGAATGAAGAGGTGCAGAAAGAGAGTTCTGAAATTTAGGACCAGCAACCAAGAAAGCTCATCAGCTAAGGACAGTTTTGTGGTTGATCAGAGTTTAATATTTATAAATATCATTGACTTTGGTCTGCACTAAACCAATTTCAGACAGACCAGGGTTGATGTGCATAGAATCTCTCTCTGATGGCAATGCTTGTATATGCTGGAAGAAGAAGACTTAGCATCAATCAATCATGGATAAAAATCTGTTGATTTGATTCTATGCATTTGAAAAGTCTACCAATGGAAATCTTACCTACCCTTTGAGTATCAACACTTGCAGATAAACTTTCTGTTAGACTGTTCAAATCAAATTCTAGCATCATTCAGGCAAAGACTGCCTTGTAGAGATTCTTTGAAGATATGAAGATAGAAATGTCTAGGAACATTGTATATATTCTATTGACTTGCTCCTCAGGCAACCAAACTGCAGGTGAAACAAGACTTTAGTTCTTGTTCTTTGTAAAATATCTAAATACAAATGTAAATGTCCAAAATGTCTCAGTGCCACACAAAAGCCACATCAGAAAGACAAGCTTATCACCTGCACTATATCAGATCAAGTCTACAAGAGCCAGGTTGTGTCCTGGTAACTGGTGACAGGTCAGAATCTGGGGTCAGGCATGGTGATGCAGTGGAACTAGTTGGTGAATGTGCTTGTGGGATGAGGAATGACATTCAAATGAAGCTTTTGCGCCTCACAGTTATGCTTATCAACTGGCATTCTGTGGGCTGGTGTTAGAAACACAGTGTCTCGCACCTCTGGCCATCGCATCTGTGAACAATGGAAGTTGTCAGAAGCTGGACCATTTGTCATATCCTAACACATCTAACTGGCTAATTAGTAATTACTAAAGAGAATGACCCGATTTGAACAGATTCAGGAGAGTGGTTGTGTTGTGCTTTGATATTTTCTAAGATTTGATTTTTCAGTTGTTGTTTTCTTTGTTTGACAGAGTATTTAGATTACGCCTCTTTAGACAAGAAGGACTGTTTTCAGATTACCTGTTTGCAGCTGAAGTTGGGGAAAATCAAACTGCAGAAATTTACCTCAACGAAAATGAATTTTATACTGGATTCATAGACGGTTATTACTATTAACTTTTATGCCAAAGTTTGTTTAAATTAGGAAACATTTATTATTGTAACTGTATCCTCTATTTTCGATTCCAGTCTAGGTATTTTTGTCACCTCAGTGCCTCTGTCACAAAGTAATTATATCATGAGTTAATTCTGAATCTTCGTACTCTTCTCATCTCATTCGAGTCCAGTCAGTTAGGTCTCCTCAATTCCTCCTTACATCTCTCCATCTCTTGTTCTCCAGTCACTTCCTCTGTCAAATTCTCTAACCGCAACTCTATGGAACAATCACCCAAGAGACGTCTGACAGCCTACTCATTCCAGGACCGTAGCCAGGATTTTGTTTCGGGGGGTGTTTTCTGTTTCGGGGGGTGTTTTCTCGTCCATAAGCATGCCAACAAGCAACCGAATTAACTGATCAAGGGGTTTGTAGTTAGTAAATGCATCATTTCATTTCTACATTATTTAATTTCGGGGGTGTTTAAACACCAAAAACACCCCCCTAGCTACGGCCTTGACTCATTCTCCACCTTTCATTATTCATGGTCTGTCCCCTGCCTCTCTCCTTTCTACTGAAATGTTGAATTCAAACCCAAAACTGAAATTGTTAAACCTTCTTATAACAAGTTAGTTGTTTTTTGCCACATTTTAATATTTGTAACAGGATAACAATAACCACCCCTCAATCCTCATGTTGGCAGAGCATAGGACTTAAACTGACCCAACTGTTGTGAACTCATTTGGCTAAGTGCCAGTGTATAAACTGGTCTTTCTATTATGGTTTTTGCACAATCATCATCATCATCATCATCATCATCATCAGTTCCTGATGCCAGCTGTTTGGCGGCGATGGGTACGAATAAATGACCTCCATTGTCCTCGGTCATTTGTCAAGCCTATTGCCCCCTTATTGTTAGTCCAAGTGATGCTATGTCCTCAGTTATATTATCTATCCAGCGTAGTCTTGGTCTGCCTTTGTGTCTTTTCCCTTCGAATCTTGCATGCACAATACTGAAATTTTATTATAATTTACTTTGCAATATTGTTATTATTATAATTATAATAATAATAATAATCAGTGCTTTTTTTCTAGAAAAAAAGGTTCCGGAACGGAACAATAGGTTCCAGAACGCAACAATTATGGGCGCGCTAAAATCACGAGAAAAACGGGATTGGGGGTTGGGAGGGTTCTCAATAACCACTGAAAACAGTTCAGAAACACTGAAATTAAATTAAAATAACTAAATTATTGTTTTTATTATTAAAATGAATAAATTATTTTTTAGTAGCTGAGAAAGGTGCCGGAACGCCGTTCCGGCGCGTTCCGGCTGAAAAAAAGCCCTGATAATAATAATAATGATAATAATTTTTATTATTATTATAATTATTATTATTATTGTTATTACTATTAATCCGATACTTATAGTTTTCTAATTTCTGAATTCACGTCAAAAGCACAGGTTGCTGGAAAAAGATGACTTCAATTGTGTACAAAATGAAATAAGAGAAAGAAATTGATCCCTCAAGGCTGATGGTCATGAATTTCCCTAAGCAAGGACCAGCTTGGAATCCAAGGATCTTATTTTGGTAATTTGGGACAAACAGTAGGTCAGAGGAAGCTAATTTAAATTTTGTCCCAGTGGGATTGGAATGCGTAGGTCAGTAAGGTAGCTTGGTGTGAGACCATGCCGTAATCAGGTAATTACTTACCCTGTAGGTCAGTCCACTAAGACAGAGAGTCAGTCTGTGGTTGATAGGAAATGGTGGCTGAATAAGACCTTCATCTAAAGGTTAAAACTGATACTGTTTGCTGTGTGTTTATATTTTGGCTATCACCAGATTCAGACCTTTAGATGAAGTCAATCACTTCGTTTCTGTTTTCAGGTGAGTCTCGTACCATGAAGACCTTTGCCTACTGGGAAGATGACAATCTTGTAGCAACCATAAGGACAAGAAATGACACATTTTTTGTTGAGGTCAGATAATTTTTTGTCTATTATCCAAGTTTTCATCTTTATTCACAGGCAGTTAGTTTCATCGACATATTTTGCTAAACATATGAATATGAAAATTTATGTATATCTCTCAATTACTGCGATAGCCATATTATCCTATGTACTTTCCACATAAGCAGTGGAGTACAGTTTTTGTTTTTTTTTGTCACAGTTATCTACTAAGTAATGAATACATGATGTATAACCTAAGGACTTCTGTAAAGCCATGTAATTATTCTCGGGACATCAGTTGACGATTGCTACTAAGCAAAATCATTGTGCAAGTCAAATTCTAGAGTGTGTCTGTTCTAAAGCCAAGAACTCAAGAACACAGAGGCAACCTATGGAGTATATGAGTCCAGGAAAAATGAGTTTTTAGTTGAGGGCTGAGGGCCTGAGAAACCAAAATAGACTTTGCTGAGTTAATATTTGCTGGAAGAGAGTTCCAGAGTTTAGTGCCAGCGACAGAGAAAGCAAGCCTACTGAGAGCTGTCCTTGTCATTGGAATAGTCAGATTAAAACAACCAGAAGACCTGGTCAAGTAGATTGAAGTCTGCCTTCCATTTTAGGGCAAGATCTGATAATCCAAAACAGTGCTTAAGACGATGAAGCTAGATAACTTGGTTGATAGTATGGAAGGCTGAAGAAAGGTCATAAACAGCAAGTGTCATTGTTCATAGAGCAGATAATGTCATTGTAAGTAAGTAAATGTATTCTTTATTAAGAAGCATTAGCAAACGCACAGCACTGTACATGATAAACATATTACAATCGAACAATAGAACCAGTTATGTAGAGAGAGAAGTTACTACAAATCAAGTGAGACACAAGGAGGACAGGAAAACAGCGGAGTAAGGTACTCAGATCCTGGGAGAGCATAGTTATTTGTATAGAGACAGAGAGAAGATGATTTCGGTGGAGAGGAATTTGCGTTATGCTGTTTGGATAGGGAGAAGTAAGCAATTTGAAGACAGTTGGACCTGCAATTGAATTTTAGCAACACATCCAAGATGTTCAGAAATAAGCTTAAAATTTGAGATTGATTGGTAGTATGAAATTGTTAGCATCCAAAGATGGTTTCTTCAACAAAGGATAGAATCTTGCTAGAGACATTACGACAAACATGATCGGAAGGATTCCTCAGCAAGCGCCCGATGGACTACTGCCGAGATGGTTGTACCAAGTGCATCAAGCTTCTGAGAAAGCAAATTGGAATTGCCTCTAAGAGACACTTTTTGTCAGAAGATGAGAAAATGAGTGACCGAATTTAACCATTAAAGCAGTAACCAGTTCTTTATTAAAAATGGACCTAGGCTTTGAAGAGAGCTGGTTTTCACAGTTCTAGGCAACTTTTGAAGTTCTAAACGGTGCTATTTAAATAGTCAGGTGCATACCAGTCACGCACGTCAGGTAGTAAATTGTTCCCGGTAATTTGTCTAGCAACTGAAAAACTCTGTACACTTTATATGAAAGCTTATGATGTCAAAATGTATGGGAAGAATTGATTGCACCAAAAGGATTGTTTTATGTAAAAAGCCTGTAAACCTTTCCTACATGGTCTAAAAATAAAATTTGTGTTACTTTTTCTTATCATAATCAACCTTCTTGTCATAATCTTCATGATTTGAGGACAAGAGTGATGCTTGGTGATGGTAACACGTTTTTGGGTTGGCTGCCCTGGTGACAGGCTTAAGTTAATTCATATGAGTTCTGTGTATATATTATTGCAGCCATCTTGGAGACATTTGCCAGAATCTGACAACTACACAATGATTGTCTATCGTTTGTCTGATGTCAAAGTAGCATCATCTCAACTGACAGATGATCGGTCTGTACCTCCTCAACACATTCTCAGTTACTACTAAGGAACAACTGAGAAATTTTAGTTTTTTTGCCATGTGTCTCAAATGAACGTAGCAAATATCTGGTAATCTTCATGATTGAAAATATCATTTAAAAAAAGTGTGTATTCAATTAGCTCTTGTCCCCTTCCTGCTAATCAGCTGGCTGTGGTAGAAGAGTGAAGACTAGTAGAGTACAGACCCATTTATGTTCAGTTGTTGGGAGCCAAGGTCACCACGACCTTGTGTTAGAGAACAGCAGTTTCAGATATAACCAGCAATAATCAGTACTCACTGAGTATTGATGATTGATCATTGCATTACATTACGAAAGCATTATGTAATGTTAACTTCTGTTTCAAAATACTTAGCAGCACCTTGCAAGCACCTTTCAAAAGTGATGCTTACATGACTATGTAACTGATCTAAATACGTAAGTGTGACTTAATGTAAACAGAGAATTGTGTTAAGTTGAATCAATTTGTTCTTCTGGTTCTCTGCCTTCAGGCAGATTCAAACATGTCACGTCACCTCTTTTCTCGATTTTGAGCCTCTTCTTTGAGTCTTTTGTATCCTTCCTTCATCATCTAATATATATATATATATATATATATATATATATATATATATATATATATATATATGTATATATATAATCACATGTATGTATATACATGTATACAAATATATATAGCACACATAACATTTTAAAGAAAATTATTTTTTTAGGCTCAGCTGCGAATTGTGAGGCCCTAAGCTGTAGCTTGTTTAGCTTATGGGTAAATCCGGCACTGATCGCAACTGGGTCACATGATGTAGAAAACAACCAAAGGCTGATTTCAAAAGTGGTGACGATCATGTCAAAATTCATTTGTTTCACCCACAGATTTTCCTGATGGAAAATGATGATTCCACTGTCTCCATGATGGAAAACAAGAAGATCTGGGTTACGACATGGTGATTCCATGATACCAAACCCATTTCATTTCATATTGTGGTAGAAGCACAGTAACAGTAAAAGGCTGTAGTCAGTTTATTCCAGAATATGTAATTGCTGTTGTATGAATAAGCATCTTTAGCTGAATTCAGTGTTAAACCAGTAAAGAATGAAGTATAACTGATTTATTTCAATAATTCATTCCTTTCAGTCACATCTAATAGTTTAATTGTCTCTTGTGTTGTAGGGTGGCTTACTGTAGTCCGCCTGAACTGAATGACACATTATCTTCATCTGTTGATGGAGACTCCGTGGCTCAGAGGCATTATGCCAGCAACTTCACAGGTATTGGTAACATAGACATTTTGCACTTTTGTTCTTTTCAGCCTAATCTAGTCTAGGCTATGTACAACTGGTGTTGAGTAGTAGTAATTGAAGTTGAATCTCTACATTTGCATTTATTAGGAAGACATGGAAGAGTGAAGCGAAGCAATGGAGAGCAACGTACGGTCTGTTCAGTGATGCTTGTAGCTGACTATCGCTTCTTCAGAAGTGTTGGAAGAAGTAGTATCACAAGCACTGCAAAATACATGGTATGTTGTCTCATTTGCCATTGGCTTAGTTTATGCTGCTGTTGCAAGCATTTGGGATTAGAGGGCAGGTACTAACATGGATTCAAAGCTGGTTATCAGGTAGAAGACAGAGGTTGGCATAGGTGACAAATATCCTCAGAGAATGGAACAACCAGGAATAATGTCGACTTTCTTTGAAGCTCAAACCCTTATTCTTCATTCAGAAAGATACTGAAAACTGTTTGTTACTGGCTTTAACATTGCTTTGACATATTATTATGTTTTAACTGATATTTAAAGATCAAGAGAAGATTATTTTATTTTAATTGATAGTTCGGATGGATTGATGATGGCGAGTTATTTATTATTGCTGGTAAAATATGTTTCTTGCAGATTGGAGTTTTGTCGAGAGTGAACAGCATCTACACAAGCACTCAGTTTGGACCAAATTTTGCAGATTTAGGATTTGAAATTCAAGGCGTAAGTTCTGTACAGTTCTTTGCTTGTGCTGCTCAATCAATCATACCATGTTATGTTTCCTATATTAAGTATTATTATTATTATTACTATTATATTGCAAACATTTTAGCGTGCACAAGGTTGCATAGAAATTGCTTATCTGAGGCGTGGTTAGTCAGTCACAGATGAAGAACTGTTAGTTACCCAGATGTTTGAAAGCCAGTGAGAATTAGTGAGTTTTGAGGCATTTCTTAAAGGTGGAAAGGCACTGTTAGGTGATTTTGTCCATTTACATCGAAAGGCCACATTGTTGTCTGTTTATGGACAAAAGTTATTGTGATTTGATACGAGACAATTTATGTTTCTGGACATTTTAATATGTACTCTTTCCAGATGTTATTTAAAAGCATTTTTGAACTGCTGCCAATCCTATGGGTACAAAGATGTTGTTACCTTGGCTGAAAAGGCAGGTAAAGGCAAGTGTGTGTTAATGAAGTAGGGAGGGAAGTACCATAATTTGTCCCAGTTACAGCTGCATATAAGTACGGAGAGTGGAGACATGTCCAGCTATATTAAGTCTACCTGCTCTGTAAATGTACTGCCCTCTGCAGAGCGTAAAGCCAGCTGCTGCTAGCAACAGTTATCCCATCATTATGAAGGCAGGTGTGCACAGCTTATACAGACTGCTACTCAGCAAGCTCCATATACCACATGTGAATGGGTCTCCTGTGTTAATAGGTTTTATTGGAGACCATGGTATAACCACTCATTTAGCTGATGTGCTGCAGAACTCTGGGGTCCCTGAATCATAAAAATTAGACCCAAATTGTCATGAACAAAAATTTAAGCAATGTTAGAGGGTGAATGAGGTGATCTGTAAATAGTTTAGTTGACTTGTTGTTAAACACCTGACTGCTGGTGACAGGTTGTCCAACCTGCACAAAAACAAGACAGGCACAAGCAGAAGGCTTCAGACAATGACATAGGTGCAACGCATAAGAATGTGTCAAAGTTTGCCAGTTAATAGTGACTCAGTTTTTAGCTTTCATATGGTCTTCATATGCACAACACTGCGACTAAAAGATGTTTATATATTCATTGAACGGTTTTGTTGTTGTTCCTGTTTGTCATGGATGTTCATAAAAGTTTTCTTTTGCTTTGTGGTAATTGTCTGTTTCGTTTGCTGTAGGTCCTTGTTCACAGCAGTCCATCACCATCGGATGAGAACAGTTACAACGTGGAGAAAACACAGTGGGACACAAGCGAACTGCTCAATGTATGTATTTCATTTCTGCAACTCAGTCATTGTATTGTTGTCTTCTAACATTGACACTGGGTTCCAGCAAACAGAAATTTTTTTTAAACTGATGTAGGTGCAAAGCACTTTCTTCTAAGACCGACACTGGTGCCAAATGCTGTCTTCTAAGGTTGACACTGGGTCACAAGTTCTTTCTGATAAGGCTCACATTGGTGCCATGTGCATTCTTCTATGGCTTGCCTGATTCTGTTTGAACTAACTGCCTCTTATCACTGATTAATGCTTAAACAAGTTTTCTGTGTTAAATAGTCTGTCTTTGAAGTAATGTAACGTATGTCACCAAACTTTCTCAGCACCACACAAAAGGTACAGCAGTCCAACTTATTCACCAGTTGACATGGGTGAAGTTGTTTCTTGAGTTTCAATGAGGGATCAAATTCCAGAAAGGTGAGGCTAGGAAAGATGCTGGGGAGAAATGTTTATGCAAATGGTCTGTCAAAATGAAGCTGAAAGTCAGGTTCGCTCATCCACTTAGAGACCGTCTGTGGTGGATATCTCTGCAGAAATTGTGATATTATAGCACCTAAGTTTATTATTATCAACCTTGCCAAAGGTCAGAACTGTGTAGCTTTGCATGACCTCTGTACCTTGATATAACTGAAGTGACCTACTTTTCCCAGGCCATTTTTTTATACTCTCATAACTTATTAGCTTATCAAACCGTCGTTATGTTTAGATTATTATAAAGTTCTCTACATCCTAATGCTATATTTATTTGTTATTTGCACTGTTAAATTTCATGGTTCTTTGTTTAAGAAAATTTGCATTAAAGTCAACAAAAACATATACTGATGCTGAAATTAAAGTGAACTGAAATGAGTTTGGTGGTTGTTTATTTAGCTCATTGTTTTGTAGGCTTTCAGTTCGATTGGCGATTGGGAGAATTATTGTTTGGTTCACCTGTTTACATCAACAGCATTTGACAGTGGTGTTCTTGGCCTGGCATGGGTCGCATCAGATAAGCCGAGTTCTCTTGGAGGCATCTGCTCACCATGTCAGTTACAGACTTTAGTTTTCAAAGTTGATCACATTGTGTGCTTGTAATTGTCAGCAGTTTGTATTTGCAGCACTTTTAAGAGGTCCTTGAAAAGTTCTATATAATGTCCTGTTACATACACTTGGCCAATTTCTGATTGCACCAGCTTGTCTTTCTTTGACTGTGCTGCCGCCAAAATTGTGGCCAACAAGTCAAACTTCTCCTTTATGTTAGAATGTGTGCATGAACATTACATTTGACTCAAGAGCTTCCTACTGGGATGGGCTTCACTTGTGAGTCTTCCTGTAGGCATCCATCAGGGAGATTATGTTCAGTTTCGAGTCAACTGGGTCAACAATTTGTAAGCTCTTTCTACCCTGGAAATGTGGAGGGGATGTGTTTCCACATGGAGGCAAGATAGACGAGAGCACAGAGTCGTCGGTTGTGAGGCATGTAAGCCATCAAGCGGGAAATTTATGCTGGACTAAGTAAGGCCTGTCACAGCACATAAAGCAGTATGGCTGTGCTGTCTAATCCATGTAAACACACTGAGCAAGCTATTGTTTCCAGTTTGTGTTTTGGTGAGATATCGTAGTCACATATTTACACATTACCGCTGCTACATATAGACATAATACACAGGTGCCATAAGTGGACAGTCATGATTACAGGTCGATGTAAATCCAGATGCCTCTCCTTTGTGTGTGTATATATATATGTATATATGTATATGTATATATATATATGTATGTATATACATACATAGTGTCCTTCCTCCCTTTAACACATTTTCACTGAATTCTTATCACTGCTTGAATTTCTTGTTCTTCTCCTTGTGAACTTATAGTAACAGGCGACTTCAATATACACATAGATGATGTTAAGATGCATCCATACAGAAAGGTGATGTATTGGGTTGGAAATTAGTAGCATACATTCCTGAATACAAGCCAAGGCATGGCTTATGTGTGGGCATAAGGAACAACAAAGTTTCCCTTACAGTAGAATTAAAGACCTGCAACCAGTTAAAGACAGTGCTGAGGCAACTTGACTCAAAAACATCAGATGAAGCCAGAATGGCATTTCTGAATTCTTTGTGCTATGGAGAATGTCTTTTAAACACTGTATGTGTCGATTTATATTGTTGAATTACAAAACAGATGTAGCATCCGCCAAGAGAGCATGCCGGCCAATTGTAATGTAACAGAATATTTCTAAGTTTTGGATCTTGTTAAAAGTTATGTATATGATTTTCTTGATTTCAACGTCTCTTTCTGTTCATATCTTGCCAAGGTTCTAATGGTAAATGTTATAATACCGGATGGTCCACTTCACTGAACAAGTTTGAGAATAAACTGACTACTTTGGAAGCAGATCTCGTTGCTGCACATGGTGAGAACACTTTATATTGCTTTCATTCTGTGTGTGTTGTTGACAATTGTTAGCAGCTGTGATGTTGATGCTGAAGTGTGTATGGTTTGGACTAATGCAGCTCTTCAGTAGGAGTGCTATATGTGTCGTCTTTAACGAAGCCAGTCGGGACACCGCTGAACTTGAAGTCACGTGCTGCTTAGGATCAACAAATTGTTGATTGGTTCTGCTATAGCTAGCCAGAATCTTCAGTATCAGTGTTGGCTTTTAATTTAGGAGATTTTGTTGTTGGTCAGCTTTCTATGAATTCATCAGGCAGCTCAGAGAATGGGAGATCTCCGGTTGCATTGTGTTCAACTTTTAATCCTATGAGCGAGCATCGGCCTATGCTGCTTGACTTTGTGTCAGTCTTCATCCTTGGCCACCTGTGCAAACAAAGGGATGAGGCTGAATGGCATCAGTGCTCACTTGCCAAGACTGATAGCAGCAGCTGAGCTGGTCAGTTTAAGACAGTTCCAGAGGCACTAAAGCTCTTGCCTTGGTTTGTAAAAGAAGTAGTTGATGGAAAATAGAATAGAAGTTTACCAAATGTGCAACAAGGTAAGGGAAAACATCAAACAAAATTAAGTGGGTATGAAATTTATCCAAGAGGATTTAAATCAGGGAACCAGAACTGAGGCTTCAGTGAGTAAGTAAATTGAAATAGATGGGTCCGAAGGTAAGACCTGAATGAATTTAACACTTTAACGATGAGAGTCTACTAAAAGTGACTGGAAAACCAATGCAGCTCATTGTTAAAGTGTTCAAGAATTGACAGAATGCAGAGTATTTGACAGAATGAACTAAACTGGGGGTGAATTTCAAGCTTTGGACCAGCCATGCAGAACACCAAAAAGCCAACACTGTCCAAGTGGTCATTTAAATTTTATTTATTTGACAGCCTGTTTAACTGAGGAAGCACCATCATAACAAATCACAGAAAGAAACGGAGAAGCAATATGAACACAGGACCAGAAACAGAGATTGTGGTCTTAAGTTTCTAACACAGAGCAGACATGCAAATAGTAACATTTCAAGTTACGAGTGACTTTTTTGTAATCAAAAGTAACAATTAAAATTATAATTTCTAGAGACATTTCTTTCATTCATACTTTTGAATAATGGTTTGTCTGTTTTTCTTCTGCTGTCTGCTGACATCATTGGATGACATCCTTGTCGATACAGAATTGGGTAACTGAGCATTTTTTTTATTACACTTTGAATCGTCAAGAATATTTCTAGCAATATCTTAATTTTTATGCATTCATTTCGTAAGATGAGTGTTTAATTTGGTAACTGAGTTCATTTTTTCTGCCTTATGCAGAATTTTAGGTAATGTATGTTTCTGGCTATTTCTACAAAAACTTTTAATACATAATAAAGTTGTGAAAACATGGCAGACTAAGAGTTCTAAAAAGGTATGATGCTAGTAGTGAATTCCAAAGCTTCAAACAGATGAGGAAAAATGCCTGGGAGCTCAGCGCTGTCCTAGTGTAAGGCACAACAAGAGTCCATTGATCCATTGGCATTGTGTATGCATCAGCTGATCAATACTATGCAATACAATATGCTGGTGCATTACAGGTAGACAAGAAAGAAACAAAAGTAGTCCTGTCTAGTGAGTTTGTCATTTATGCAAATAAATTTTCTGATATCGATGAGACTGGAGTTTACAAGTAGACTAGAAAGTAAAGACAAAGGCAGATCGAAAGAAACATTAGCCAGAGAAGCTGTGACTGGTTGAGACAAATGAGACCCAATTCTAGGAATATCCCTTGTGTGGAAAAGTGATGAGTTATTATGTATAACCTGAATGTGGTGAAATAGGATGTGGCAGAATTAATTATTTCTATCAGGTCATGACCTTATTAACAGCTGATCCTCTGATGAGAGTATATTTCATGTGCCCACCATCCACTCTGCAGTTTGTTGAGCCTGTGCATCCTTAGGGCTGAATGGATACAGACTGAAGGTTGAGAAGTGCCTTCAGAGTGGTTTCTTTGTAAAGCAGAAGCAGTCAAACCATGGCCAGTCACATGACCTTCCTGTTAGTGTTTTAGCTGGAGATCAATCTAGATGGTAAAATATGAATTGGTGGCTGAGCATATAAAGCACCAAAATTAGGGTCAGGCTTGTTGCATTCTTTGTCCTTGGCCAAGTTTCAGTCTCTTTGTAACCAATTTAACATGGTTCAGTAAGTCATCAGTGCAAAACTGAAGCACGTGATCTAATAGTTCATTACCTTGGCTGAAGATTTACTTTGTTTTCTTGTGTAATTTAAGGTCATGGTTGGGGGGCTCAGCATGATCCTGACCGTTCGGAATGTTCACCTTCTTCTTCTGAAAATGGAAAGTTCATCATGTATCCATTCTCGGTCTCAGGAAGGGAACCTAATAATAATGTTAGTTTTTTGCATACCTTATTTGCTCTACTACAAGTCTCACAGTCTATAAGACACAATGACACAAAGATGTTAAATTTTAAATCAATACATTAGGTGCAGCATCATGAAGTTGCAGCTTTGTTAGTTTTCCATTGTCCATGGAACTGAGTTTGTGATTGTGATCAGTAAGTAATGCAGTTGCAATGGAAACAGAAGCCCAGGTTAAAGGACTGGAGTGAGATGAGAGAGCAATAGTTTAGATAATGTCTGTGTGATTGTCATTTTTGCACAAATTAGAAGTGCTTTAGAAATTCCTAGTCAGGTCCATAAACTTCGTATATGCCAATACTTCACCCATATACAGCGATCATTGAATGGAGAATCCAATTTAAAACATAGTTCTCATTTAAGAAGATACCCGTAACGCTTGTTGGTTTCTCTGTGCTCGTCACTCAGACATGTGATTTCAAAATGTGATTTTGCTTAGAAGAAACCACAAGTTGATGCTTTGCACATTACAAAAATAACACTATAGAATTTTCATCAGTGTTGTAGGCAAGGCAAACTTCAAGACCAAGACTTTGGGATACGAAGACTGTTTGGGGCAACAAACAGAGACTGAGACTGTGGGGCAATAAGACAGACACTGAGACCAAGACTTTAAATTCAAGAGAGTCCAAGATTGAAGCTTTTCAAAATGAAGACCACAGGGTTAAAAGGAATAAACCATAAACAGCTACTCACATGTTAGCTTATGGGCTTGACCTATTTAAACACCATACACTGTTTAAATGCCATTTTATTTTATGACATCTCTGGATTCAGTTTACATTTTGCCACTTTCAATGTTTGAACAACCACTGACCTTTCATATTTGCTTTAGTGGCGGTGCCAGACATTTTTTTTAACCAGGGGTCCAGGGCATAGCCAGGGCAGTCATACAAGTAGCCAGTGCAAAGGCCGATTTATGCCCCAAACAAATTCTGGGCAGGGCAAATATTCTGGCAGGGCAACGGCCAGGGCAAAGGTTTTTTACCAATGCATTTGCCCTGGCTCACCCTGATGTAGCACCGCCACTGATTTGCTTTACTGTAGTGGCATTAAAGAATTTTTTACTATTTGAGTTTCTGAGATTTGAATGTCTAGAGCAAGTGTAAATTTTACTAAATGATTTTCAGCACCAAAGTTATTTCGTATAAATATTTAATAGGTCCACAGACAAAAAATAAGGCTAAGATGTCAAAATATCAGAACATTTTGAGAGAGAGTCTTCAGACCACACAACTCTGATTTGCCCATAAGACTTGCACTTGATGTAGGTCTATATTTCTACACAGGTGATGTATAATTTGACAATGACTTACCAGAATCTTATAGGTCTTACAATTGAGTTTGAAAGAGCTGTAGCAGAACTATGTATATTTACATACATGGGATTCTAGGCTATACATTAATAAACTGTGTATTAGTCAGAATTGGTTTAAAGTTGGCCAAATTTGGGATGGGAAATTTGTGGCCAAATAACTGCCAAACAATTTGAGTCAGCCAATATCTGCTGCAAATTTAGTTAATCAACCAATGTGGTAAAAAATCCTCTAAATCCATACCTAACCTTACATGTATCGTTGTCTGTCTGCTATTAAAATTTGGTACTACAGTTAGTTTAGGAGCAATGCAGGCTACACTGTTTTATACACTCTGCTAACCTCTACCATTCCACTAATCACTTACTATTCCACTAATGCCTCTAAATCTTTAAATAGACTGTCATAACAATTGATAGATGATGTTTGGCTGTCTTTGTAGAAATTCTCTCCTTGTAGCCAGAAATCAATATCAAGCGTTTTGCAGGTGAAAAAAGAATCGTGTTTTGTGTGTGAGTATATCAGCATTTTTCACAGGAACACATTTATGCCAACAAGTACACTATTTCTACTCTTCCATCTGCCTATCTCTAAAAGAGGTTCAGACATGTTTTTGGTTGAAGAGGTTTGTGCACTGATCTCAAACATCATAATACTACACTTAACAGCAATCAAAAGAAATTGATATTCACAGGGACTGAGGGAAGGAGGATTAGGAGTTCCATAAGCTAACCTAATAGGCAGCCATGGGTAAGAGGTGTTAGAATCTTAATTTTTCATAGCCTTAGTGTGGGTGGCCAGCCCTCTCCCTTGCAGCATGATCTTCCTACTCACAGTGTAATAGTAATTGGAATTATTATATAATGCTGCTTCAAGAGAAATAATCAGAGATTCTCTACACTAGTTGAAATGATGCTAAGACTCAGTTCATCAGTCGACGAGTGTGACAATGTCCTTGTATTACGCATTTGAGTCTTGTCAAAGATGAATAGAGTTGTGTAGTTGTGTTATACAAAGCATTAGAGGCATTGGTTGTGTAGATAGGTGATTTAGTTAAATGTATTAATTAATTACCAGCATCTAAAAGCTAGCATCATAAGGTATAAAATATGTAGATGGGCTTGGGGAAGAAGATTTGCCATGCTGGAATATTCGATGTAAAACAGGGAACCATGCATGGATAATTAAGATCTCAACCAATGGTGCAAGATCGTCTGCACAGATGTCCGCAGTTTGCGACGTCTGGAGCTGAATGATGCAAAGAATTTTAGTTGGAGTTTTGACCATTGTGAACATTGGTCACTACTGAAGAACAGTACAATTTGTCCGCTCCTGATCGTTTCATAAAAGAGTGAAAACCGAATTAGATCAGTGAAAATCAAAGACAAGAGTGAATTGCAAAAAGTAGTTCAGTCGTGTGATGAGATGAAACAATTGATCTGTCGAATAGCATTGAACTAGGAAGTTGCAGTGGACTGTAGTGATGTAGATATTTTCAACGATAGTCGGACGATTTGTTTTAGCATTATAAGAAGTGCCTTTGAATATCGCGCTTTGTGTGTTAACTTTTCGTATGGATTTATGGAGTGCTATGATGAATAAATTTCAGCACCAAGCAACAGTTACTGTGGTAATTACAAGGTGGAAGAGGGTGAAGAGTGTGATGCTGGTCCAAGTGGTAGAGCAGGAGAGGACAAGTGTTGTGACAGTCATTGTCAACTAAGGAATGGCGCTAATTGCAGGTAAATGTCTTATTGTTGTTTTCTGTATAACCTCATTACATAGTCACCATTGATTGCCTGCTGCTCAGCCTCATCCATTTCCAAATTCTGCTATGATGACAAGTAACCATACTTGCTAACATCAAGTTATCATATATGTAAATATTCCGTAAATATCTGACCATGCCTGAGAAACCCTACAAAGTCAGAAACTGGTTTAGGCAGGAATTGCTGATTAAGTAGGTAAAAGCTGCTTGTTTTATCACATATAGTAAAAAGTTACAATTTCAAAAGATGTTGGTCTCTGCAAGCACTTTTCAGCAATTGTCAGTTAAAGTTGACCTAACTATGACCCTAAGTCACTATGCCTTGGAGTCATGAATGTTCATGAGCACAGTGAATTAAGTGTATTCATATGCATCTGTCATCAATGAAATCTCCATAGAAAGACTACTAAGGGAACTTTAAATGAAGTTTTGTTGAACTACATTTTTACAATAAAGTTGAAAAAGTGCCTAACAAAACTCTTGAAAAAAATGCCTAACAAAACTCTACAGGAGGACTTAGTTTGAAAACTAACACAATGTTGATGTTGTTCTGTTGATTTGTTATGTAGTGATTCGAATGCTGATTGCTGTCAGAATTGTACATTTGCACCAAGAACTAAACTTTGCTGGACAAGCAGCACTGACAGCTACACATCATCCTCATGCAGAGCCAACTCCTACTGTCCATATCCTTTGCCATTTCACAATATTCCACATCGATGAGCGTCGACATTTTAAGCAGATAACACAGAAATTGGTTGATTTTTAGATGGTTGATTTATTGGCTGATTTGTTAGAAATCATTATGTGATTTTGGCAGGTGACTGAGGGTTCTAAAGGGTCAGCCAGAGGCAGCTGCCACAGCAATGGCCTTCAAGTACCACAAGCTTAACAAACAATCCAAGCTGTAAGACAGAATGATCAGGTTTCCAGTCAGACTCTAGTCTGACCAGATCTAGTGCAACAGCAGTTTAGGACACAATGAAGATGGTTGCAGGAGGTGTACAGTTCTGGGTAAGCTTGCTGGCTCAGGAGCACTTGAACTTCTTCAGTGAGACCTGGAGAGGAGCATCAACAGGCCCAATAGACTTTGGAGGTTTAAATATAATTTTATTTATTTGAACCTCTTATGCCCATCTCAGAATTTGCCAGGTTTTTGTAAAGTCTTCAAGTACTAATACATCTCAAAAGGATATATTTTTATGTGTTGTAATAAAACATTTTAATTAAAACATGTTAATTCATTTAAATATCATAAAATTTACAGTTACTGAAGAGGTTAAAGCCATTGCATGAGATGAACAGCACTAATGTTTTCAGTGATTATGCATAAGAAATTCCAAGTTCAGAAGGTTATGTGGGTCAAGAACAGACTATTTAGGGAAATTGGAAAAACTATTATTGTCCACTTCTTCTTCTGAATTTTTCTTTTTATTCCTGTGATTATCTTTGACTATTCAACTGGTAACAGCACAGTTTGTCCTGAAACTGCACAACTTGATCAAACCCCTTGTGCAAACAGGTAAGAAGGTGTATTAAAAGTTGTCTATTTTACATTGACTTATAGTCATTCTGCTGCAACTGGTGCATAGTTTTTAGTTAATCTCTTACCATCAGATTTTAGCATATGATAAATGAGAACTGTGCAAGTGATTAATAAATATCTGGTAAATATACTTGAAGTGGAAAAAGCTTAGTCTACCAGTAAGTAGTGAAAGAGAACCGGTCTACCATAACAAATGGTTCATGTACCTTTATTCCATCTTTCAACTATAGTTGGGAATCCAGTGATTGGGCTGTGCATGTGTGCAGACGCCTGTCACTGGTCACTTATAGTTATGTGAGAATTTTATTTATTTATTTTATTTATTAAGTAAATGTATACATGTATATCGCTACAACAGGAAACTAGTGAGAGGTGCTCTCTGCACTAAGAACAGAACATTTTTCAGTTAGAAAACTTTGCTCAGATAACCAGAAGAGTCACCAGTGTCAGGCTAGTGCACACATGCAGCCCCAACCACAGGCTTCCCAAGTAGAGTTGACAGATGACAGCAAGTTCAGAGTTCTTGAAGCAATTAGAATTGAGGTTGAGGAACGACGATAGATGACGTGATCTGCCGCCAATGGCTCATTGTTGTCTTGCCATCCAGCAGACCATCATGGATGGATGCAGCTCATGGTAATCTCTTGAACCGCCAGATATGCACAGAATAGGAATTCATCAACTGTCAAAGGTAGACAGAGGAGACATTCTGTGATTGACGGTTGGTGGCGCTCCAAAGACTGTCTTTGCTCTCACTCCATTGGGTTCAAAGTTTCCCGATGTTGATATTGTAAGCTGACTGTTAGATGGAAACCTGTCCCCCCCCAAGCTGTAGGTGAACCATTCCAGTCGCTGAAGGTTATGATAACAGGCAACCAAAACTGTTGAAACACAGTAAATCTGTAGCAAAAACCGAAATGATACTGGTACGCAGACTCGGCAACAGTAATAGTCCAAACTTGCCAGAATTATCAAGAAAATTCAGTTTGCAAAAGGTAAGTCTTGAGTTGAGAACTAACTGATTTAGGTGACTGAACTGAATGGACAGATACATGGAGACTCTTCGAGTTCCAAAATGTAGATCCAGCAACTGAAAAAGCTTGTTCACCAAGAACAGTTTTGGTTTTAGTTATGACCAACATAGGCAATCAGATGACCTCGTTGCATATTGATGAGACTGATTTTAATTAAGTGGTTGGCCAGAGTTCATTGTTTTGTAAACTGAGCTCCGTTATAATTATAATACTTGTTAAGCACACTATGTCAGAAAGTTATGCTAAGTTCCATTTTGAGATTTAAATCTACACAGATACTGGAAACTGAACATATTATCAGTTTAACACTGTTTTCTTTAATACCATAATTATTTTGCCAAGAAAACTGTTTTATTTTTCCAGTGGACGCTGCATGAATGGAACTTGCTTAGATGTCTGCAATCAGAATGATCTGCCATCTTGCATCTGTGACAGTGGTAAGTGGTAAGAATGATCTGCCATCTTGCATCTGTGACAGTGGTAAGTGGTAAGAATGATCTGCCATCTTGCATCTGTGACAGTGGTAAGTGGTAAGAATGATCTGCCATCTTGCATCTGTGACAGTGGTAAGTGGTAAGAATGATCTGCCATCTTGCATCTGTGACAGTGGTAAGTGGTAAGAATGATCTGCCATCTTGCATCTGTGACAGTGGTAAGTGGTAAGAATGATCTGCCATCTTGCATCTGTGACAGTGGTAAGTGGTAAGAATGATCTGCCATCTTGCATCTGTGACAGTGGTAAGTGGTAAGAATGATCTGCCATCTTGCATCTGTGACAGTGGTAAGTGGTAAGAATGATCTGCCATCTTGCATCTGTGACAGTGGTAAGTGGTAAGAATGATCTGCCATCTTGCATCTGTGACAGTGGTAAGTGGTAAGAATGATCTGCCATCTTGCATCTGTGACAGTGGTAAGTGGTAAGAATGATCTGCCATCTTGCATCTGTGACAGTGGTAAGTGGTAAGAATGATCTGCCATCTTGCATCTGTGACAGTGGTAAGTGGTAAGAATGATCTGCCATCTTGCATCTGTGACAGTGGTAAGTGGTAAGAATGATCTGCCATCTTGCATCTGTGACAGTGGTAAGTGGTAAGAATGATCTGCCATCTTGCATCTGTGACAGTGGTAAGTGGTAAGAATGATCTGCCATCTTGCATCTGTGACAGTGGTAAGTGGTAAGAATGATCTGCCATCTTGCATCTGTGACAGTGGTAAGTGGTAAGAATGATCTGCCATCTTGCATCTGTGACAGTGGTAAGTGGTAAGAATGATCTGCCATCTTGCATCTGTGACAGTGGTAAGTGGTAAGAATGATCTGCCATCTTGCATCTGTGACAGTGGTAAGTGGTAAGAATGATCTGCCATCTTGCATCTGTGACAGTGGTAAGTGGTAAGAATGATCTGCCATCTTGCATCTGTGACAGTGGTAAGTGGTAAGAATGATCTGCCATCTTGCATCTGTGACAGTGGTAAGTGGTAAGAATGATCTGCCATCTTGCATCTGTGACAGTGGTAAGTGGTAAGAATGATCTGCCATCTTGCATCTGTGACAGTGGTAAGTGGTAAGAATGATCTGCCATCTTGCATCTGTGACAGTGGTAAGTGGTAAGAATGATCTGCCATCTTGCATCTGTGACAGTGGTAAGTGGTAAGAATGATCTGCCATCTTGCATCTGTGACAGTGGTAAGTGGTAAGAATGATCTGCCATCTTGCATCTGTGACAGTGGTAAGTGGTAAGAAGATTGATTTGCATGAAGGAAACTCACTGTCACTTTGAAGGAATGTTGCACTGCATAAATGAAACAAATATTCTGTTTGTATGAAGGAAACAATTTTCACTCTGAAGGAATGTTGCTGAAAAGCTTTAAATTTATGATCATAAAATAACCATGAATCAATTGGTTGGTTTTTCATATACAGAAGTCAGATTCCTCAACACTGTACCATAATTTTTGAAAAATTATTCGTTTTATGGCTTAGAGAATTGTATACTGATGTTTGGAATTTGGAATGGTTTTATGCTGTGACTAGGGAATGTAATCCCGGAGTATTCTGTCAATCCCGGGATTACGGGATTAGAAATTAATCAATCCCGGGATCCCAGGATTATACTTTATGCAATGAAAAATTTTCCCGCCTATTGCATAAATATATATTTAATACTGTTACACGGTTGTGTATTAAAGAGGTTGGTTTTAAGAACGTTGTGGCGATGTGTTCATTCATTCATTTGAGCATTTATATAGCGCCCCTTCAAGGGGGCTACTCAGAGGCGCTCCCGACTCCAGCACGAACGAACATAGCAGTTTTTAAGGCATTATAGAAATACTCAGATTGGATTTTAGGAAGGAGACGCAGCGCCAGAGGTAGGGCATTCCATACTGCTGGGCCAACCACCAGAAAGGCTCGATTCTGCATAGTTGCAGTACGAGCAAATGGGACCGCGAGTTCCCCCCTCTCTGCAGAATGAAGTAGTCGGCCGCGGGTATCGTTGGCAGAGGGACCTAAGATAGGTCGGAGCAAGACCCAACTGGCAGCGCCAGACCAAGGAGGCAATCCGATACTGGATGCGCAGAGCAACAGGTAACCAATGTAGGTCACAAAGCATGAAGTCAGACACGTGGTCAAACTTGGACAGCCGACCAATGAGTCGGGCAGCAGCACGCATGAAGTGTTATAAACATGTAACCTTAAAATAAAGAAAAGCTTAAGCGTTCGTTAGGAGTTATTTACGATAAAATTATCGCAAGAAGCGTGAAGTGTCAATACATGTAGTAGAATCTCCGAATACTGATGACTCAGAGCATAGGCAGAGGCACTTGACAGCAGTAGGGCTCGGTTGATACTTGATCAAGGTTTCGCCACTAACAGGTTGGCCCTCTTGTTTGGTCCTCGGAGGTTAATTAACTTGGGGAGGGGTGCTTCTGAATGGAAAGATCTTGATAGTTGATAGCGATCCCACGGCCGGGAATGAGGTCTGAGAACGACAGGTGACCAGCGCAGCACCGCTGCGGGAGGAGTGCACAGCAGCCTGCAGCACCTTGATATTAAAGCAGCCAGAGTCGGTCTGTAGTGTGTACTAGGGCCCGTAACCGTCATTGCTGCTTATCTGCCATAATTAGCGTCCGCTGCCCAAGCCTCAAGGAAGAATTATACAGTGGATAAAGTAATTTTAATAAAAAAATCCGAATTTTTTGTAATCCCGAAAATACGGGATTCCACGTTTGTCAATCCCGGGATTACGGGATTGAAAAATGTTCCGGGATTTCGGGATTACATTCCCTAGCTGTGACTGATTGTACTTGTTTAGTTGAAAACTCTTGCATCTGGTGCTGCAAAGAATCTGCCAACAACAGCTGTCAACCAATAAATAAGATCATTGGTTATTATGGTCCTCAGAACTTACCAGATGGTTATCCATGTAAACAAGGATACTGCAAAGAGGTAATTCATTGTTGCTATCTTGCAAACTTCATTCTGCATTCATCATTTAGGATGTATCTCTGTATCTGGTTATCTTTAGAGTACCTTTTGAGAACCTCTCAAACGCACATATGCACGATTACCCTTGCATGTATTCATCGTATGCGTTATCCATCTGTTGGTCCATTATGCTCACGAATACATCCGTCTGTCCGTCATTCATACTCATAACATCCGTTAACAGTGGAATTCTGTTGACCAATATCGTCATATCAATGGTTTTTGAACCCTTGACCCAATCAACTCTCCCAGAGCAGATTCACTTGGGAGCTTGTCCATCAATATTGAACCTTGCGGACGTCCGCATGCCAAAGCCAATATTTAATGTTAACATTTTAACAAGCTGCATTGGTTCCCAGTCACTTTTAGTACACGCTCGTCATTAAAGTGTGTTAAGAGACCTTCTTGGATACACCTGAAGAGAAAACCTGATCAGTCAGAATTTCCCTTTACTTCTAGTTGATTTTTTAAAACTAACTTTCAACTTGTAACTGCACAACCATCTGGCAGTTGACTTTACAGAGATTGTATGCTTTCTGTAATAGTTGGTGTCCTGCCAGAATTTACACTCTTTACCATCTTGCTTATGCTGAGGGCTCTGAACTTCAGTTTGGCCAGTTCACCCCTCTGTCTCAAATCGGCCCACACAGGGTGATCCACTCAGTTCACTCTTCTTCTGCCTCCTATTGCAGCTAATCCATAATTTTGGGATACTTCTACAACCATATGCGAGATTATATTGCATTTATCTCTGCTAATGACCACTGACTATGCATCCAAATTCCATTTGGGGAGGGGAGGGGGATACAGTAATGGTAACACTCGTGTCCAGGAGAGCAGCAGTATGCCGATCAATTCCCGCAACCCCCTCGGGCGGGTGCCTTGCATGGCTGCCATAACATGTGTTTAGTTAAGATATTGATAATTGTACTGTCATGTCTCAATGTAATCTTACTGCGTTTGTCGGTTTGAATTAATAAAGAAAAGATTATTATTATTATTATTAGTCTGGATGGCAGTGTCTGCACTTCTGTATTTTCCATACATCAGATTGTCTGTCCATCAGTCTTTCTACTTTCTATCCGTCTGTTTCTCCGTCTGTCTGTCTATCCATCCATTGATCCATCCATCTGTCAGTCATGTGGATGTTGATTATATTTTGTGTTTGAAGGGAAAGTGTCAGCAAAGCATCATAACTACTACAAATCGACTCTGGGATTTCATTCAACAGCTTAATGTTAACCGAATATGTATGTATCATTAAGCATTTTAAAAGTCCTTATTAAACCTCTGAAGTCCTTAACCAGAGTTAATTGACTAGACACTAGAGTCAATCAACAGAATTCATTAGGTTAGCACTTGAGTTGATAATGCAACATTTTGCAAATACTAGATTGTTTTTGAGCCTTTATTAAAATACTGATATATTTCCAGTGAGTATTTCTTTTGGTATGCTGTCAGAAAACGTATTAACTCGCTTAAATCTAGCAAAGTAGACAGTTTTAAACAGCTTTTAATCATGAAAATGAACTTTGAATGAGCCTGTTTCAGGAGGCAAACAGGGTTAAGCAATAAGCATGCTTAAGCTTCTTAAATAAGACGCTTTGTTTCCCGACTTGCCTACTTCTGCATAGTAGTCAGGCAGTATATGATGATGAATGGATGGGGGTCAAGAGATGCAAGTAGCAGGCTTTTAAAACATCGACAGTTAACTTCTCTGGCTCTTTGTCAGCTTTGTGGTTGAGAACTTGATTGTGTCCCACATTGATTCCCACTAAACTTATCTGACATTGGAGTATGCTGAAATACGGTACTAGACCATTCTAAAGTGACCTGTCCTAGATTTGCTGTTTCCTCTGTCAACACCTACACAGTTTGTATAATTGATAACAATTAAACTGTTGTGATGCTGATGTTGTAGGGCTCGCCATGCGCAACAATATCGTCCTGGCAACGATTTTCTTTACGCTGATTCCGTATCTGATATTCTGCTTCGTCATCTGTTACATTGTAAGTCTTCCTACAGGTGAAGAAACTCATTATGCATTCTGTTTGAGAACAGTTTAGGTGAAATGATGACTGAGAGAACAATGAATGTGACTCCTGATGGCAAGATTTAGCTATGTGCTCATGTCATCCAAATGTACAGCTATGAAGCAACATGAAGTTGGACCATTCCTAAATTGACAGCAATGCTGCACAGTCAACAGACTGGTAATCAGATGATTATACATACACTGTCTCTGAACAGACTGCATTTGTTTGACTGATATGTAGCAGTAATCCAGTGTTAGAAGTTACTTCAGTCAACTGACCAAGTCATACATTCGATACATACAAGTAACATTGCTAGCTGGCTTTACAGTTTTATAAATTTATTGACTGATCATGCAAATTTGCTTTCAACAGGATTACAAGAAAAAACAAAAAGCTAAAAGAAGACAGGCCTGGCTGGATAAAAATGTATGTTGATATTTGATTAATCAGTGTTTATTTTGATTAATCAGTGTTTATTTTGATTAATCAGTGTTTATTTGGATTAATCAGTGCTTATTTTGGTTAATTCGGCTACTTACTCTCATAATTTGACAAAACAACACCAAACTGAAGTTTATAGAGATAAGTAAGAACACCTTCTGTTGTGTTAGTTCATGTTACTTGTTCAGCTAAACTTGAAGAAATGTCATGCAAAGAAATGTAACAAAACATTTATGTAGCGCCTTTTGAATACCTACCAAACTGCTGCTTACACAGCTATTTAACTATCTAACTTATCTAAAGTAAGCAGAAAATGTGTTGAACTGAATCAATTGATTTACGTTTACGTAAAGAAGATTGCTGCAAGAGAAAAGTCCGATGCACTAAAGAGTTCATAATGTTGTGTTGAAGTGAGGAACTTGTAAATTTCCATGGGCAGCAAATCATAGTGTATGGTAACCATGGTGGCTGACTCAAAACTGGAACACTCTGCTGTATGCTGGAGCAGTGTAACCTCCTGCACAGACCAAAAGCTTGGGATCTCTTTGGCTTTCACTGGAGCCAAATTATATATAGGCATAACTAGTACACTGAGAAAGGCAAAATGTCAGCCCTTTCTTCCTCATTTTGACAAATGCAGCCAGAAGTTTTAATGTCTGTTATGTCCAAGATTTTGAGCTCTAAATATGGACCAGGTAAAATAAGGAATAAAACCTGCAGGGCACATTTTGCACTTGATAGCACTGTGGGAGAAAACCTCTGGCAAGGGGTGTACTATAATTATCTGAAAAATGCATCCCACTGAACGAGTGAGAAGGAATTTCTACTTACTCCTAGAAACTCACACCTGCATTAATTTCAAATCTGTTTAAATTTCCTGTGTTTTATCAGAATGATCAGCTGACTCTTGACAAAACGTCTTCACTTGTGAAGAAGATTGAAGGTATCTTCAATCGACGCCACTATGGAAATTAGTTAATCCAGCAGATAAAACAGCAAAGAAGTTCTTGCCTTCCCCAAAGCGTCGTCAACAGAGGATCATCTGCTCAAATTATGCGCAGCAACAAGCTGTACAGCACTACATTGTACATAAACATCTTTTTCAGAGCAAAATCACAAACCTAATTTAAGGTTTAGTATATGTGACTTTGACAGACAGTGTTTAATCTAGTCCCCTCTTCTGGGAGGGGAAATCCCCCCAAAGACGTCTAGATTAAACACTGTTTGACAGATAGTTTCTTTTCATACTTTTGTGCAATGTACATATGTGTGTAAATGATTATATCTATGGTGCAAATGCAGTGTAACACAACCAGATTATTACTAACTTACCAAACCGGATCTACTGTAGATCTATGGCCTCTCAGTAGGAACCTTGGGGAGGGGGCATTGTATTAAGTTTACGGAATGAATGAATGAATGAATATTACACTGCATTTGCCATTGAGGACAATACTTCAAGGCTCTAGCCCAGCTCTTGGAAAAGAACTGGCTTAAAATGATCCCTGTTACATGTTGACATTAGTTACATATTTTTATTCTGCACTGCATGCATGAATGACTGAGGATGCAAACTACAGTTCAAATCGTTTAACATAAAATGCAGGGGACCGTCATTAACAATTTGTGTTACCCACATTTCATCTGGTCTGTTTTTGCAAGTACAGTTTAAATTGCATACACAAATCTTGTTGAGTTATAGCAGTTGTAATGGGAGTACATACATCAAAACAAGCTACAGCAAAACTTTGGTATTTCGAAATTTCATATTTCAAACTTCTGGTTATATGAAATAACAGTCAAGGGCCCGGCCACAACCAATGCAAACACATACAAGCATAACTCTGTTTTATCGAACTTGCTTATGTTGAAGTCTCACTTATTGTGAAGGTGCTCTGTAGTCCTTGTCGAACTGTTGACTGGCAGATATACTGACGTTGCAGCCACTCTGCGATACTGTTGGCCTAGTTGTAGCTGACTGGTGAATAATTAGCAGGTGTTTTGTTTGCCGACTGGCTCCAGGTACAAGACAAAGACTGATGCACATATATGTCTGGTCACTGGGATAGGGTCAGTCAGTTGCGGCTAGGTGTAGTCTGTTTCACCTTCGTACCTTAGCCTCGTTTTGACTTGAAATCCCAGAGCTTCTGAAAGGTGGCGTGATGAAGACGAGGGAGTTTTGGCGACAGTGACACCACCAATACCTGTGCCAATTGAATCAGAAGCATTGAAAGCACTTATAATTATCAGAAGAAACCGAAAAGGTGCCTATGGCTCAGTTGGCTACACTGGTTACTAGCATACACCTCATATGCCTCCGAGTCAGCATGCTGGCTCCCATACCAATAACGGCTTACTTCAGAGATTTGAACATCAGGCTAGCATGGTCCGTACATGTGGATTTTAAAAGGCATGGGTTCCATTCAAATGGTTGAGCATGGTTGAGGCCATGTGCTCACTGTACAAGAACATGTGACTTCCATTTGTTTAGAGTGGGACAGAACTTGATGTGAATATCTATCTTGGTTATTTCAAACCTCTGATATACTGAACTATTGACAATGGTCCCTTGAACTTCAATATAACAAAGTTTTGCAGTATACAAGACTATACAAATTCATTAATTCTTCCTTATTTGGTAAGGGTCGAATTAAGGATACGTACAAACCAAGACTAAAATTGTCAACTTTACAGAATTCAAACTATCCAGTCTTTGGCCACAAAATGTATTGATGCCAATAGTATATCACTTGGGAGTGGTTTCTGAAGAGGGTGTAATGTAAATGATTCAATGATTTGGATGAACCAGCTCATCATCCAGGCTGCTTTGGTGCATTACATTGAGAAATATATATAGATACTGCAATTGCAATCCATGTCTACAAATACCAATCTGCACACATTGAGTCAAGTTCAAAATTTTGGAGTTCACTTCCAAGTCCCCAACTAGAATCTGAATTACAATGATACAAGTCCTTAGAAATGAGGCACAATCAGGATCAAGTCCAGAGTCCAACAGACAATTTTGTTACTAATTATATTAATACCATTCGGCAGCCAAGCTTGACCTTGGCTTCGTGCGTCATAACCTTGTACCATGTAGGAAACAGCCTCAGCCTCGAACGGTCTTGGTGTCATTACTATTCTGATAATTACGTGTTTACATTTCTCTATCTTGATATACTACATGTAGCACCTTCCAGAATCTCTTAACTGAGCTATGACATTGTTATTTGTCAGATCTGAACTTTTTTATTTAAAGTTACCTGAGCCTGTTTATTAAGCCATTTTCATCAGGAACAGTTAGAAGTTTGAGTATAATTTTGTAAACATTTTGTAGGACAGCTGGAATTTCCAAAGTGATGATTTGAGGCCGGAACCAGAGTTTAAATTTAAGTCTTTCAAGGCTAATTAATTTGTTAAAAATTTAGGCTGTATGCTGCATATTTGTTGGAAAAAAGTCCTGTCCCCAAAGATGTCAATACTACTTTTATCTCTAATCATGCAAAATGTAATCTGGCAAATGTATGACAATGAATGATAATTTTGAACCGAGTGATATCGTTCAAGGTATGCATTGCATTGGTAAGTCACACTGTTTGCAACACGTGTTGCCCTGGTGACACTCTTTTCAGCCGTTGCTACAGATCACACAGACCGGTTTGTATTTCATACCTCAGATCTGGCTGGAAAATGACTAGAAGATCCTAGTTTTGCAAGTGTTGTTTTAGCCAATAGTAAACACAATGTAAACATCTTTTGTCCATGTTTTCAACATAAAACCAATTCCAAAGTGGCTCAGCAGACAACTCAATAAAGATGGTACTGTTATCTTGGTATGATATGGTATGATATGGTATCTGGGAATTTATAAAGCACTTCTCATAGTGAGAACTATTCAGAGGCGCTCTCAGCATGGGAGCCTCGCGAAAACAAAAGAATTTAAACGATGAATAAGAGAGCCCAGCAAGTAGGGTCCCACGCAGTACCAAGGGAAGGGAGTTCCATAGGGATGGGCCCGTGACAGCAAAAGAGTGAGACAAGCCAGGGCAGACCTCACCCGGGGAACAAACAGATCAAGCTAATTCAGAGAACATAGGGGTCGATGCAGAGAGAAGAAGCAGAGAGGTTTGCGCATCAGGTCACAGAGGTAGGCTGGAGCTAAGCCCTGTTGCGCCTTAGAGACAAGAGTTATGATCTTCAAGTGGATACGAGCAGAGACAGGAAGCCAATTCAAGGCATAAGTCATGTAAGTAGAGATGAAGGAGAACCGAGAACGATGAGCAATGAGATCAGCAGCCGCGTTAAGTACCGACTGAAGGGCAGAAAGGCGAAGATATTGTGTAGATATTGTTCAGTAATGTGTTATGCTTAGGCCTTATATTGAGCTTTTCTCCAAATCTCAAATTTCAGAGAGCGGTTTTAAGGTGCAGTACTTCTCCCCTCTCTAATTACATAAATCCACACAATACTCATAATTTTACTAATTTTTTTATCATAACCAAAATGTCTTTACCAAATAATTTAAGTTATTTGAAGTTGGTTTTTTTGGTATTTAGAATGTCTTCACCTTACCCTTGATCAACATGTTAATGCATTGTACTGAATACACTGAGCATAAGAACACTTTTAAGAAATTCATTCTGAATTCCAACTGTCACGAGAAAATTTGTTGGCAGTATCTCTTATCGAGGTGCGCTGTCTTCTGTGGTCAGAGTTGAGTACATGGATCTATGGCCAGAAGATTTAGACATTCATGCATCACTTTTCTTATGGCCTTCATCAGATACAATCTGGCAAACATGACTGGCATCAGATGAGGTCGTGGTTCCTGTAAGAAAAAGACAAATTCACTTCATAGGACAAGGTCATGTAGACAATTATCTGAAAATAAATAATAATATTCTTTATTATTTCAAACTGACAGATGCAGTAAGATTACATTGAAACATGAAAGTACAATCAAGATCTTAATTAAACACACGGTTTGGCAGCCATGCAAGGCGCCGCCCTAGAGGGGGTTATGGGAATCGATCCGTGAACCTAATGCTCTCCTGGCCATGAGTGTTACCATTACTCTCTCTATCCCCTCCCCATTTGATTTGAAGACTCATCTTCCATGGTAGATTTCAGCATGAAAATCTAATCTAACCTCATATCTACTACAGCACTGTTACCTTGTTTACACACATGGCATAAGTCAAAGGTTTCTTCAAATAAAACCACAGTAAAATTGTAAACCTGTGGAGAGGCCTGGTCAAAATGCAACAGATGAGACACTACAAGTCGGGCTATGATGGGTACGCAAGTAGATGAACAAGACATCAAAGCATTGTTTTAGAAGAGCTGGAGGAATGAGGTCAAAAGTAATTGTTTGTCAGGAGATGAGAAAATGACATCATGAATCATGCAGAGTTGTTGGCTGTAAAGTACTGGAGGAGCTTTGCGATACAACGGCCACTGGAGAAAGTTACATTTAGACCTGAAAGATATTAAAGAAGTTCCAATTAGCTTTGCTATATTCTAGGTTAATCTTTGGACATGGGTCTTTTGATTAAGCCTCGATGTAGCACTGTCATGGGCTCTTATGCATTCCATGTTGCTGCACCAAAGGAATGGAGTCACCTACCAATGTCTATTCAATGCTCAAACTCTATCTCTTCCTTAAGAAATGCCTCAAAACTCACCATTTCTCATTGGATTTCAAACCTCGGGATATCTAACTGCTCTTCACCTGGCATCTGACTAATGGCGCCTCAGATTTGCATTTCTGAAGACTAGAGAGACTGAGGATGAAGATCTTGTCTGGGAAGAAGCAACAGAATCTGTTGGCAGCAGAAGATTATTACAAATGGCTAGATGGTTATTGTGAATTTAAACCAACACAAGAAAGTTGGCTAGACTTCCTGTACTGGAAGCCTATGTCAACATCATCATCCATGGCGTTGTTAAGGACATTATTAGGTAGCAATATCAAAGATCCATGAAGTAATATGCATGATAACAATGTACATGTACTTACACAGAGGATGTGAGTTTTGCTGTAATATGAACTCAGACTGTTGCTTAAACTCAGCAAAAACTGACATATCTGAAAGAAAACAATATGTAAAGATGGTAGTAAGTCTGTAAAGCACATACGAGGGCTTCACAGCTGATCCACAACTAGTTTCCAAATGCCGTAGTAATGGTTTGATAGTACTCGTGACTTTTTAGTGCATGGTTTCACTGTATTCTAGTAGAGCGCTAGAGTTAAACTCATCCTATTGGTATGGGTATGTACCATATGTTGTCCAATAGTGTGATTTATGTGCAGGTTAATGCATTCTCTCTTTCCAGAGTTAAACTTAGGGGTAACTTATACACAGTGGCAACCTGTACTCAGTTATATATGGTACCTACATGCTTTTCTCAGTATCTATCAACTTATGAATATCTTTCCAAAATTCAAAACCAAATCAAAATTACATTACTTGGACAGTTCAGATGAAGGTATACAATATTTCCAGGATATAAAATAAATGTTCTGCTGTACCTCAAATACACCAGTATGTCTACAGTAAAGGTCTTCCTTAAATATCTTCTAGGTCAAATTAATCTCTGATAAACAGCATTTCTGAACTGTGGCATTAACATCATATTATTATTATAAAATATTTTTAATGCAAGCAGGGTCACACAGAAATGCGAATGAGATGCGGTTAGTCAGTCGCCAGGTGAAGAGCTGTTAGATATCCAAATTCTTGAAAGCCAATGTGCAATAGTGAGTTTTGTGGCATTTATTAAATGAAGAGAAAGAGTTCAAACTTCAGACAAACCATTGATAGTTGGTTCCATTCCTTGGGGCAGCAAAATGGAATGCACGACAGCCCATGACAGTGCTACATTAAGGCTCTAGCAAAAGACAGAGGCGCATTTACACGTAGGTGCACTAGGCGCACGCCTAGGGCCCCAAATCTCGGAGGGCCCCGAAACGATGAAAAATATTTTTTCCAATTTTAGAATTATCCAATACAGTTTTTAATGAATTTATCACAATAATGGGGACAGTTTAAGAGCTCAATTTATTCAAGAAGTGAAAATGGCCACGTATTTCGCGTTGATTGTTGATTCAACACCACATCTCCGTTTTTTTATAGGCCTACTAAAATCATTAAATGAAATAACTTCACATTCCTTGAAAATAGCTTCTATAAATAATCATAATTACAGTGACAGTGTCAATAAAACTCACAAAACGGTTTCAAGTTCAACTTCGTGGGTTTTGCACAGCAGCACATGATATAGGATAAACACCACCAGAGTCTCAGACTCTCAGTCTACAAGTTCAGAAGGGCCCCAAAAATGTTTACGCCTAGGGCCCCGTTTTCTGTAAATGCGCCTCTGGCAAAAGACCCATACCCAAAGATCAAGAGAGCATGGTGGAATATAAGTGGAGATTAGGAGTTGAACGTAGGCATGAGTGCTTGTTTTGAAGTTTTATAGGTAAGACCAGCCACTTTAAATGTTATCTAAACAGCAGCTGGTGGTCGACAGTTTCGAAAGCAGCACTAAGGTCCAGGCATACTGAGAGGCACGCCTATCCTTTATTTATAGATGAGAAGAGGTTGTTCAGCATAAAGAGCAGTTTCAGTAGAGTAGCCTTAAGCTCAACGGTAAGGACTAAAATTAGGAGATGTAGTAATGTGTTTCTTAATTTGTCCAAGGAAGAGATGTTCAAGAAACTTTAAAATGTTATTAAGGTTGGAGATGGGCCTAAAGTTTGACAGGCTGCTGATGTCCACGTCAAGTTTCTTAAGTAAAGCCATGACTAAAGCAGATTTAACACTTTAATGATGAGTATGCATTGAAAACTAATCCTTCTTGTTGTCAAAGGATTAAAATATGATGGAAAACATCCTTCATCAAAAGACAAGTTGGCCAAATGAGCAAAATGGTGGTAGAAAATCCTCAGGACAAGAAACAATAAGTGACATACGTATGAAGTCCATTGGGAAGGATTTATGGACAGTATGATTCAGAAGAGACAATACTTTAAAGTTTCTTACAGGAGGTATGTAATTAAAGGCAGCGCCAGAAAAGTCAGAGTCAAGCAGTAGATCGTTCCATTTAAGATTAGCAGTGTCCTGAGAAATTTAACAATTCAGACTGTTGATTTCGTTACTGAAAAAGGAGGCAAAGTGAGAACATAGTTTCTGGTTCTCTGATCAGAAACCATTTACGAATTGAGTAGCTGACCACATCTGGGCCTAGAAAAGCAAATGCTTAGCACTTTTATCTCAAGAATAGTTTAGAAATAGACTGATTAGTGATTACTAGCAAGCACCTGCAGGAGCTGTCATTTGCTACTAAGACATACATACTTTGTGCACTTGGATCGATCCAGGCGACTGTTTTAAACCTGCAACTGTCTCTCTCAGTATGCTGGGATACAGTAAGATGTAGTTAAACAACAAACCCCATTCTTCCTACAATTTACACAAATAATTCAATAAATCAAGCAAAAACAACCCAAGTGATATATCACAAAATGCTGTGTTAAGACTATCAATGTGTGAGTTAGGGACATTGATAAAAGGAATGCTCCATAATTTGTAGAACTTGCAAAGAATGAAAACATGAAATTTGAAACCAATGCTTAGAAATAGACTGATAATCACAACGATAAGGACTGTACAAAAACTTTAAGGTCCTCTCCTTCATTCTCCCCCTTTGTCCACCAAGCTACACTTGTCCCCTCATATGCTGATGACACACAACTAAGTCAGTATACAGCTGAGACCTCTTCTCTTGTCCAGTTCACCTCTAGGTAGCATGCATCACTGACCTGAGCAGTTGAATGATGTCAAACCATCTAACACTTAATACAGCTTGTTTGGCATAGCCACATCACACCTAAAGAAGTTCGTAAGTTCTCGATATTTGTCAGATTTAAACTCATCTATGGTAAGTAGGGGTCAGCCGAAAATCGCCTCGGCCGAATATCCCGTTTTCGGCACTATTTGCCTCAGCAAATACTGTACACACAAATAGTTATTTGTCTGCCTCACAGACCGCAATTTATAGGCTTATAATATCAGCTTTCAGCTTCATCTAGCATATTCATTTCGAAGAAGAAAAGTACAAAAACACCAACACCGGAAGTCCAAAACGGACGTCAAGTCCATTTAATTTATTTCTAAAATTCAAAATGTATTAGTCAGTTATTACAAGTACAAAAATTTATTTCGATAATTTTTCATTACATGTAGCTTCGCATATGAAACAACTGGTACTCGGTTCGTAACCGGATCCGGCAAATAGTACATCCAAATACTCGGATTCGGTGGAAAGTGTCCACCCGGCTGACCCCTAATGGCAAGATAATTGCTCTTTAACTTCAACCAATCAGTCTTCGGAGCAGAGTCCAGCAGTTGATGGATATTTCAGCTGAACCACACACAGGTTAACAGTAATCCAACAACCAAGCCATAGATACTTTTGAATGCTGTGTCAATTTTACAGGACATTGTGTGTATTTTTTAATCAATTTGCTTCTGAAAGCTTATATATTTGGTACTATATACAGTGCTTCTTCTGACAGCATATCTACCCAGGTGCAAGGTATTCTATATTTCCTCTACTTCTCTTATATAAAGTAACACAATGAATTTCAAACCTCTTGTTTCAGTGTAGAGAAATCAACAAAATCTGTTGTTGGAAGACCAGGGTATGTTCCTAATTTTAATAAACACACAATTCACAGGTAATGGACTTCTGTATGTTGACCTGATTACAGTTTGGGTTCAGTGCACCATTGGTTGATGCCTTGTGCAGTAGACACTGGAACTATAGAATTTACTAATTAATAATAAATTAAAATGTACCTGAGAAAACCTTCACAAAGTTGGAAAAACTTAACACTGATTTTGATACTGCATTGGAATGGGTTGAAATTGCTAAATAACTAGGTGAAAACTGTCGTCTGTAATTATAATCATAAATTTATAAAGCATCAATTTAAAAGAAACAAATCAGAAGCACTCCCAACCTGAAAACACAAAACTACAATCGAAAACAATGATTTTCAATCACTTACGGAAATGAAACAACAAGAGAGGACAAAAGATTGAAAGAACCTCATGTTTCTATCACAAATAATAAAAAAATTAAAAATACTCAAAGGTGCTGATACTTTTGAGAAATCGTGAGTTACCACTTTCCATAACTATGATCCAGTTTAAGTTACTGTATTTATAGGTCATGAATGCTTATTAGTATTGTAAATTGCAGCATCTTCTGAGGCTCTGAGGCTGCAATCAACGAAAAGCTCCACAAGCAACTGATAAAAATGAATTTTCCATGACTTGGTCATTGTCACGATAATTAATCGATTTCAAGGATTTCACATTAGGGCACAAAGGCACTTGTTAAATAAGTTTTCACTGCAGGGCATCAAGACAAAAATGAGAGCCAAAATACTCAGATAGAAAAATCAATCAAATTACTCTTGATAAGTCCTGCTAGTTTCTGTTGGGCTTATGTTCCTTGAAAAATTTCCTACAGTTGTGACTGTGCAAGACTATTACATGAGTACTTTTACTAAGCTCATCAGAGTTTTGAATTTCACCTACCTTTTCTGACTGCATCCTCAAAATGGCAAAATAGTGTTGACAAGCGAGCAAAATTGTACATCACAAACACTCCGCCTTTGTTGTCACCATTAGATGTTTCAACTGAAAAGTCTAATTTAACCTACGAGAAACAATACGAGTCCTAATCTTTCAGCATAAATGAACATTAGAGTCGAGTGTACCATGTATCATTCCTCAGACTTGTCATTATTCAGCAAGGTCACCTGATTATTATCTTTCTCTGGTCATCTGATTAATTATCTTTCTCTGGTCATCTGATTAATTATCTTTCTCTGGTCATCTGATTAATTATCTTTCTCTGGTCATCTGATTAATTATCTTTCTCTGGTCATCTGATTAATTATCTTTCTCTGGTCATCTGATTAATTATCTTTCTCTGGTCATCTGATTAATTATCTTTCTCTGGTCATCTGATTAATTATCTTTCTCTGGTCACACCTAACACAAGAACTGTTCTTGGTGAACAAGTTTTTTCAGTTGCTGGACCTACTTTTTGGAACTCTCCCTGTGCCTGTCCGTTCTGCTCAGTCGATTGTGTCATTTCTTTCTCAACTTTAGAATTACCTCTTTCAAATTGCATATCCACCGTGGGCTGTCTCTTTGTCTAGCGGACTGACCTTCTGGAAGTTGACCTGATTATGGCTTGGTATTGATGCTCTGTACATTAGATACTGGCACAATAGAAGTTACTAATAATAATACGAATGTTTGAAGAGCTAGAACATCATTCCATTTCTCTTCAAAGTACTAGCACCACATTTTTGAGAAGACATTGTCATCACCACCACCATCATCATCTAGTATGATCAACACCCAACACCATGCCATCGGACCTCCAGCAGCCCCATGACGTTGGTGCCAGCGTCTGTGAGCTCCCGTGTCAACCGGAGAGTAGTGCCAGGACCTGTCAGAGACCTCACATTCCAGGTCCTCATCCAGAGTGGTCTGCGAGGGGAACTGCCCCATCCACCATAGCCCGGTTAACACACCTGGCTGGTTGAGGTGAACCAGGATGCATGCTCCATGTTAACCCACATGACAGGCGATGCATTATGAAAGATTTTTGACTGCACATTATGGAAAACTCATTGGCGAAGAGAATCATCCCAATTACTTGCCAGGAGAAAGCATTGGGTAGGTGACTGGTCATTTGAATGATCTAATGCACCCTTGCGCCATGCAACCCTGCCGGATGTTTCTGTCTGGGTAGTCTCCCTTCCTCCTCTCCCGAGGTAACTCGCTAAAAAGCAATGGGGGTCAGGTCTACTGAATGGCAGCCTGTACTCGGCATGTCCCAATTCCATCATTGTCGGTTGCATACGTTGATCCTGGCATCTTCACGAGGTAATTAATCTGTGTAATTTAGCCATCTAGCATGGACTATAGATGACTCCAACTGAAGACCATTGTTTTATTGGATCTTGCACCCAACAATAGTACCCAAGATCAAGAGACTCAAGTTGATGTTGATCTGAGGTGAAGCCATGACTTTATCTTTGCTCTATGATTGGTCTTTGCTGGATGCTGAGGGCAGTGGATCACATCCATATTGACTTATCTTTGCTCTATGAACCTCTGCGAATCAAAGAGCTACAGGAATACATCATGCCAGTTACTTGGACATAAAGCAACATGTTTAATAAATTCTGAAAATAATACATAAATTTTATCCACTTTATTATGTTGTTACAGGTCATGGTTTGTTGACCACAGATTCTGCTTCAGGCAACTCTAGCCATTTAAATTGATTAACACCCATCCAGTTTTCATAAACAAAGTTTATTAAGTGATAGGAATGCAATTCTGTACCTGCTGACGGCTGACAGTCGATAGCAGATCAAATCTGACAGCAGCTTTAGTCAGCTGAAGAACGTTGTCTCTCCATTCTTCACCTAAATGGAATAGATCAAACTGGATTTGCTGCAATTTGGCAAATAAAAATGAAACCAAAAGCAATGATCAGAAGGTTTATTGTGAAATAAAAAAATTTACACCTGAGCAGGCATAAAATCTTTGATTGCTGCTTTAATAGGGTTTAAGACAAAACTAACAATTGACTGCAATGGAATAAAGCTTGATGAGTTCATTTGCATCTTAACCTTATAAACTTAAGTCTATGTGGATGGAGAAGAAGCTGCATCTCTTCTAACACAGTTGCCTTCGAATGCATCATGCCTTCTAATATAATAATAGATCAATTCAACACAGTGCTTTACTAAGATTCTCAAGACACTACAGAAATGTCAAATGACAATACAACAGCATATTCGTTACGTAATATATATCACAAACATCAACATCTACTACATAAACAAAAAGTGGCATCAGTGTTCCAGTTGATTCAAACAAAAGACTGGATTTTCAGAAAAACTGCATTCTGCAAGGAACAGGCAGAAGCATCTTCAAGGCACTCCATGCAATTTTGATATTATCCTCTGCCAAGGGGTTTGGAGACTGGTTGGGATGACCTAAGCAACATGGATCCAGGTGGTAAAGTCCAAAACAGACCATCAGTAAACTGCTTCTAAATCTGCAGTAGAATTTGGTACCAGTGCAAGCTGAGAAGTAAATGACACGTTCTATGATGCAATGACCCTGTGTCCAGGACCTTTGGGTCCATACATTGCAAGCTCATCATTATTCATTCATTCATTTGGAAATTTCAAGAAACCTACTCAGAAGCACTCCCAGCCCAGCCATGGAAATTTAGAGATTAGACTTGACCAGCTTGTAAAAAGCAGACGTGCTAAGTATCATCAGCCTAATAAAAGAAAAATGAACACCTCCCAAAAATTCCACATTTTTATTTTATTTGACTCCATCTTGTCTTTCTCTGATGATATTCAGACTACAAATTCAGATTATAGTTCATTTTCACATATGTGATATTCATAGAATCCAAAATAATTTGCTTCAACCAACTTAGTGTCACTAACTAATGAAACTTGAATGGAAGACTCTACTACAGTAACTCACAATTCTCACAGGTGCACTAAGACAACTTTGCACAAATAACAATGGTTCTGAATTCACTGGCCAGAGCCAACACTAAGACCTTAAAATACCAATTCTGTATCACATTCTCTACACCGACTGCCTATTGAGCAGAGAATTCCTCTCATAGTTTTACGTTTACATCAGCTGATACATCATTGTTTATTATGAATCCCTATATTGTAAATTATCAACTGGCGCTTGCCATACCTGGCACCAAAACGGTTTTTGGGCTGACTAGCTTTCCCAGTGACTGGTCTGAATCTTTCATAGTTTCTACTCAGTTCTGTTTCCTAGCAGTTCCTTGATGTCATTGCTATGTCAACTCTCTGTCTCTCACTTTGATGCAACCAGCAATTGATGCTATCTGCATTATAATGCGAACCGAGATCTCACATTAGATTACATCAATCCTCCAACGGAAGCCAATCCTCTTCTTATATAACCTTGAGACGAGCACCAAATACACCATCTTCAGTTGTAATGTAAAGTAACAGGTATGACTGGTGGGTATCAAACATCATCGTCAAGGCCCAAGCACACAACACCGGTGCAATTTTCATTCTTAATGAAAACTAACACATCTTCGGCTAGCCTAGAGTCCCTCTGATTAGTTATATAAATTTATGAATATAATTAGAAACGCAAATTTATAAAAATCAGATGATGAAAACAGACCCTGAAGCTCATTGCCATATTTCATTATGAAAGCATCAGTCATTTGATCGTGTTTTAATCTAATAACAAACAAAGCAAACAGAAAATAACAGTTGGCCTCTGTTAGAAGAGGAGTCTCTTAACCTAGTCCCTCTGAGAGGCTGCCATGGGCATGAAGTGCTAGCTACTTCATCTTTTTAGCCTCACCATTGGAGGGCAGGTGGCCGTGGTCAGTGGGCTCATTATATCTCAGTAGGTTAGGGTAAAAGTAGAGCCGAAATCTAAAAAAAATTCCCAACCTTGCGACTGATAGTTCAGCAACTAATATATCTTAAAATCTGGCAGCTACAGCTTAAAAACATTTGAAAGGACAATTTATTTCAATTTATTTAAACAGAAAATGAATGAATCCTGTCAAATTGTATTCAGTAGTACAGCAGTTGAGAAAAATCTAAGCCTGCATAACATTGTTTACCTCATGAAACATGCTCATTGAAAGATTATTTTCATTGAGTATAGCTGTTAATTTAACAATCTTTAATAGGTTAAACATGTTTTCTTACAGCAAAGGAAAAAGTCTCTGACTAACAGAACTGCACACCATGGCTGATTTAAGTTACAAGATTATAATTGATCATACTCACTTGAAGTAATCTTGAGCAGACATAATTGGCTTAATTCCATTTCTACTTGACACTGGACCACAAACCACATGCACCTACAGCAAAGACATAATTCAACATATTTTGGCCAGTAGCTTTAAAATGACAAAATTACAAAGTGTTTAACCCTTTCCTGCCGGACCGGGTCACAGGTGACCCGATTAACCCAATAGGTATCGGAACAATTCCGGCGGGAATGGGTTAAGTGGACTTTACAAAACAATGGAAATGCATCAGAATACACAGAAAAATTAGCAATTTTGGCTATATAATATGCGTGTATCTATTAAGAACTTCACAAGGACACTGAAGACACATGTCCTGTGCTCATCTGAATTCTGTCTCTTCCAGGTTCTTCTCAGTCAATTTGAAGACATCCAGAGGTCTGCACTGTCATCAAGATTGCCAGCATTTTGGACAAACAAACCCCAGTACCTCAGATAAGTGGTGTGTCAAGTACAGCTGTACATCATCAGAAACCAATGAACACAGGTGATCTTCCAGTCCACTCTTTCCATAACATCGCTTAGTTTGCCTGACCACTTGGTGCATTGCCTTGCACTCAGGCTTCAAACCAGAGAGTGGGAACGTATCCTCAATTATGAAGTGGAGGGTTGTTTCATAAAGATCGAACAGCTTGTTGCTGTGGAGTTCAGCCTCTGTGGAAGCATAGCACAGAGGTGCTCTGTCAGTTAGGCATCAACAGATATCCTCTCTTCCCATACACTTCCAGCCTCTGGTGACCTCTGTGACCAGTGCAATTGAGCATAGGAATGGTATGATGTATGTTAGCAATGGGAGACAGATGGGGCTCTAATGTAACATGTGATAACTAGGTTTATACAGCATGAAGAGATGTGAGTTCTTGCAAGACAGGTCAACAATATCGAACCTGGATGGAGCTGATCTCTGCTGTACAATGTCAGTAGTGGTTTAGAGCCACGTCTTGACAGCGATAAAAACATCGTGGCTGTTGATGGCTTTGGCCAAAGAAGCGTGTTTTTGCTGCCAAGTCGGTTCTAGGACGTTTGGTCAACGGACGATTGGTCATGGATGATTGGTCAACGGACGATTGGTCAAGCGGACTGTTCGTCAAGGGGACTGTTGATCAAGGGTCCTTTCGTCAAGAGGACGGTTGATCAAAAATTTAAATTTTCGATATTAGAGACGCTTTTAAAATATGCCAGTTCTCTTATCAGTACAAACCACTTTGAAATGGACGACCACTAATTATCCCGACCAATTAAGCCATTACAAAGCCAGGCATCTATACATGCACAGCAATGAAGACTTTTTGATCAACCGTCCTCTTGACGAAAGGACCCTTGATCAAAAGTCCTCTTGACGAACAGTCCGCTTGACCAATCGTCCATTGACCAATCGTCCGTGATCAACCGTCCGTTGACCAACCGTCCTTTGACCAAACGTCCGCATACCGCCAAGTCATACAGCAGTCTAAGTTCTGAATCATAGGTCAGCCTCTCGTTTACAGTCATCACCTCCAGCTAATGGTTATTGGTCTCGTTAACTGGTCTGCTGGGACCATGGTCACCAGATGCATAACACAAACAAAATCCTCCAACCTTTGTAATTGTCATTATCAAACTGTCTCAGATGTTCAGATGTCTACCAGTAAGTACTCCTTTCCAAAGGAGACCAACATAATACATTCCTCACAACATGAATGTGCAAAGTTTCTCAATATAACAACAAAGTTGTCATGGAAATTCATACAAAAGTTTGACAATTGTTGACAACAATTTGTCCTAGAAAGAAATTGTTTGCAGGTCCAAATTACTAAATGCATCAAAAACGAAGTCAAAAATGAACCTGCACCAAGACTGCCATGTTCACTGAGGACCATCTGAGGTTTACAGTATGTATAGTAAGAGTTAAATGATCTATGGGCAATGAAGCTCCAGTTGGTTAATGTTCACACTGTTTAGTCTAAGAAGACTGAATAAGAGATGTACGGATGTACATACCAGTACACACTTAATTTTACGTACCTCTCAACAGCACTGCACATAATGGCTACCTGAATGACATAAAAGCACATCTAAGTATGCCAAAAATTATTTTGAGTAGAATCTACATCAATGCAATGGACGACTGTTCCAAGAGAACACAGTCCAACACAGGAGAAAGCAGCATAAAGTATTGAATTAAAACAGCTTGAAGTGCCAACCTGCTTAATGACTGCAACTTTAGGTTCCAGTATATGCCAAGCAGTAGCCACCTGTTGCTGCTTGAATTCTTGTTCATATGATGTCACATGTACGCATAACATCATACGCTGAGCATCGCTGCAGTCGACAGATCGCTTCTCTGGATAAACCAATGCAACACAGCAGTTAAATCATTTTGACCCATAAGCCAATCTTCCAATTATCCTTACAGGTTTAATACACAATTTTTGCATAATTAGTGTAACATGGAGAGCCTGGGAGCCTTGACCATGCACCTGATGACTACTCGGCTCAGAAAATGATGAAAAGAGATCATTTATTTCTACCCATCGCCACCAAATGGCTGGCAACATGAACTGATGATGATGATGATGAGTGTAACATGAATGTAATGATACAAGATGGCATAGTAGTGGGGTATTATCTTACTACAAAAGACACTATTCCATTGTGATTCCATGTGAAACTGCAGACCATAACCACCTGTTAACAGATCCAGTAGATGAGGAGCGATCCAAAGTCAGAATACAAAGAATAAGGAAGTGACAACAGATCAGAGAATAAAATTCAAATGTGAATTTCAAAATTATGTACCATCCACTGAAGAAGCTGTTACTGTTTTGTTTCAGATTATACCAAGACTTGATTCGATGGGTCCATAGTCTCATTCATATAAGGCATATACATCCAATGTCATGCCTCCTAAGCCAAGCTCTTCACTGAAATTCAGTTCTATCTTGAAGGCCTTTGTAACCTAGAGCTGTCAAGTGATCATTATTGGCAACGTACACACTCTTAGTTACACCTAGTCAACCTGGTCCCTGATCTCATTTGGGTTGCCACAAGGCAATCTAGGTCTGCTGGTTTATATCCTTTACACTGCAGACCTACGCCATGTGCTTTCCACCCTGGGAGTTGCTGCTCACCAGTACGCTGATGATACTCAGGCATATATATTCATATCAAAGATGAAGAGGAAATCTTCTCAGCTGAGTAACTGTCTAGACATCTTAAATGCTTTGCGCACTGAAGCCTTCAACTACCTCCGGCTTTATCCAAGAAAAACTATCGCTTGGTAACAGTTGGCAGACTTGTACATATTGCAGCAGCAACTTCACTTTCCATAGATTTGCCTCATTCTCTTCTTCTGTGTGTGAGCTGGGTGTGACAATGTACCAGGAATTCAGTGTTGGGTACTATTTAAATAGTAAATACTATTTAAATAGTATTTAAATACTTTATGACTACTGACGACACTATTTAAAATAGTCACGTAAAAGGTCCTACTGAAATAGTATTGAAATAGTATACGACTATTTACTATTTATTAAAAATTAAATAGTCAACCACCAGTCTGAAATTTAAAAAAAAAATAACTTATATAATTTCTTACTAATTATTAACTTTAAGTTCTTTACCTCTATGTTTATTACACCTTAATTAGTTTTCTAAAAATATTTTTAATCAGTAGACATCGATAATGTTGATAGAGATAAGAAGATAGTTAGTAAATGCAGGCTGTGCCCTGGAAAAACGGAAATTAGCGAGCGTGCTAATGACATTGTAAATGACACTGATAGTAGCTAAATAGTTTTTAAATAGTCAAGTGGTATTTGCAATAGTCCACAGCTATTGACTATTTTAAATACTATTTCAATAGTTTTCTGCAGGTGCTATTTACTATTCTATTTAAATAGTCAACCTGACTATTTACCCCAACACTGCAGGAATTGATCTTTCTGAGCAAGCGAAGAAAGCATGTCAAACAGGCTTTTAACATCAGATCAGTGCTGTTTGTCACATCCTCCCTTGCAAAGTTAGACAGTTGTAAATTTGAGCTGAAGACAATAAGAGTAACTTAGCCAAGAAAAAACTAAAATGCAAACCTGACTCACCCTGTACAAACTGCTCCAGTCTACTCCTTTGATATTCCAAACGGTCAATCTGACAAACAAGACTTGAAGAACAATCAACTGAAAACAAATACCCGAATACAGTCAATTCATAACAGAAATCACAGCCATACTCCTGTAACTGAAATTTTTTGTGATTGTGTTCAATTTTTCAGCCTTTGGATACATATTTGTTAGAAACAGCCACCCAAAGGAGGCTCACGCAAAACAGACACAAGCCTCTACACACTCACCATATAATATGCTAGGTCTACACTGGTTCTACAAATGTAAGACTATTGTAAGTGCCATTTTGGACCACAAATATAGAGTACAGTCAACAACAATGAGAACAGTTTCCTCAGTAGCATTAATCTAGCAAGAAAAAGCAACTTGAACAAAGTGTAGTTGGCCTCTACAAGCTCCACAAGGTCTCATCATGAATGCAACCGTATCAAGAGAGCACCCTGCAGCTGACGTTATTAACTTATAGTATGCTGCTAAAATAAGTATATGCAAATATTAAGACAAATGCTGTTCCTTAAATATGGAGAAAGGAAGCACAAATCAGCAGACATTCGATGTTGCATGCTTTCTATACATAGATTTTTTAGTCTGATCACATATTATTTAGCCAGCAACTGAAAAACTTATCAGTGAACAATTTGTTAATAAAATTGTGTATAATGGCTAGCGATGTACACGTACATACATCTGATGGTTGAATATTGCCATTTTAATAACTAATAAGTAATTTGAACACACATGCAATACCAAAAGCTTAAAAGATTCCGTACACAGTACAAAAATGAGCAATTATTCATGACATCAACTGATAACAATACAATATCACAATATTAACGTAGTTGTAGAAAACAATACTCACACTGAACCTTGCTGAAGTTTTTCTGGTAAGTATTTTGTAGCATTTCAGAAGATGAGAAATTATCAGAGATAAATCTTTTCAAATCAAGAGCAACTTTACTTTGTTGGTCACCCTGATCCTCATCTCTCAACATCAATTCAGTGCAGTCAATTTCAGTTGCATAAGGACTGTTTCTGTATTTTTCCAGAACCTCTTCACATCCAATGGACGCAGATTTGCAACCAGTTGAACTCATACATTCAGGTGCTGAGCTGCTGATGTTGCTGGCAAAGTCCTCTTCCACTGTGTTGAGCTTTGCATATGTTCCAAAGTGTTTATTCATAAAATTATAAGCATATTCCATCACTGGATATTGAGTATATGTCACACTAAAGCTGAAGAAACAAATAAAAATTTTTACAAACAGCTTTAAATTCTGATTAATAACAGAAACTTAAAGTACAAAAGACATTGAAAAGCAAAACAAATAGCAAACAATAATATGACCTTTGACCTAAGCCAACCTTATACCCAACAGATAGACAAATATGGTGCGGCTCAAAACAGGAAAAGGTGATGTTAATGAGTTTAAGACACATGAGGCCGAGGCTATGGCCTGCGAAGCCAAGGTCAAAACAGTCAATGTAACGGGGCAGCAGTACGTAAAGGCATGACTTAGTTGAGAAATGAACAGTTCTTAAGTTCATTGGCAACTCATGAACACAGAAAGAGCATCAGTCAAGTTCCCATGGTCCACAGGAACTTGGAAATCAAGCAATCAATCATGGAGAATTATGGTGGGGACTCTAAGTTGCAGAAAACACAGAACGCATTGATAGCACTAAAATCAATATAAACAAGGAATAAATAGATAACACAACTTAATGGTATCTCTGTCAACAGAATGAAGATTATCAAGCAGGATGACAGAAATCTGAACTAAAATAAACTATTACACAACTGTCAAAAACAAACAAATTTAAGCAAAACTTAAAGCGTTATTTAAATAGATCCAGCATCCAGCAGACTGCCTCCCGCCTACATCACTTGTCAATATCCTATCATGGTGCCTTCAGTGATCACTCGTTGTTATGGTGTGTTTTAATCTGCTGGAAGAAATCCATCAGCCACTGATACATTGTAGATCAAACACGAAAAGTACTTGGCTGGTCAACAAATTCATGACCATCTTAGCATTTTTTTTAGACACTTAATAGTTATGCATAACAGACTTGCGGTCTGTGCTCAACTTATCTTAGGAAGCAAAGTTTCTTCCATCCCTTACCAGCATTCTGCTGTGCAAAGTAACCTTGTTCTCCCACCAACCCAAACACTTCTGTGGCCTAGTATAGAACCTTTGCTGTTTGAAGGTCTATCTTTCTGGAATAAACTGCCTCACAACCTGTGATTTGAGCTTCTTGGCCTTTGTTTGCCTTATTTGAAAACCATTCTTTTCAATCTTGGTTTGTGTTGTCAAGTCAGGTGTGCCTCTGATGAGTTCCTCCTGAAGTGGTGCTACATAAATTTACCATACAATTACAATAATAACAAAGAAAAACACTTTGGAAAACATCAATTTGAGAAAACCAATCAATTAATTACTGTAAAGTACAGTTATGACAGCAACTGGTAACAGTGAAACACATTTACTAAAAGCAAAAGGTGATATGAAAACACAAACCCATTGTTTAGCAGCAGGTTACCAACATGCTCTGACACCATCAGCAGCCGTAGCTGGTCAAGGGTCAGTGACAGTTGGTCACAATCTGTTCCTTTCGTGTCATTCAGTAGGGTGCAGTTGACTATTGCTAAGCCATCTCTAACAATGGCACAACGATCACAGATTCCCTGCTCAGCAAACAACACCTGCCTTAACACTTTTCCATAAAGTGATGGCCTTGACAATTTCACAAGGTATTTTCCTCTTTCAACTTCCCATGTGCTTTCTATCGTCATTGGAATTTCCTGTTCACCAGTCACAATAACAACATGATCCATTAACGTCTGTGCAGGACATTAAGTTCTTTGAAAATACAGAAAAATGCTTCCTTGCCAAGGAGAAATTATTATTATTATTATTATTATTATTATTATTATTATTAAAGCAGTTTTATATAGCACCCCTTCAAGATTGCCTACTCAGGAGCACTCCCATCCCAACCACGATCGAACAACACAGTTTTGAGGAGAGTAAGAAACAGGGTGAAATGACCAATTGGTATTTGGCGAAGCTTGGTAGGGAGTCCATTCCAGGTCATGGGGACAGCCACAGAGAAGGCACGGCGCTGCCACACGAGGAACAATAAGTTCAGCTTCCACAGCTGAGCGGAGAGAGCAATGGCTAATGCACGCATCCTTTACCAAGAAGAAGCGGCTAATGTATTATTATTATTAATGAGCTTTTATATAGCGCCCCTTCAAGGTTATCTACTCAGGAGCGCTCCTAGTCCAACCACGGCTAAAGAGAGTAGTTTTTAAGTTTGCAAGAAACAAGGTAGAGTGAGTCATAGGGACCAGGCGAAGTGCAACAGGAAGGCCATTCCAGGTTGCAGGTCCAGCGACCGAAAAAGAACGTCGCTGCATAATGGCTGTCCGCGTGCGGGGACCAATAGCTCGGCCTGGTCAGCCGAGCGAAGAGCAGATCTCCGCAGGACCCCCGAGGTAGAGCGACACAACTCCCACAGGTATGGGGGAGCAAGTCCCTCTAGACACCACCTAACCAGTGCAGAGACCCTATAGGCGATCCGCAGCGGGAAAGGGAGCCAGTGCAGAACATCCCGCATATAAAGAGAAACCTGGCCAATCTGGGGATGCGACCAATAAGATGTGCGGCTGCACGCAAAACCCGGTCCAAACACCCAAGGCGGGCAGCTGGGAGGCCAGCATAAAGGGCGCTACAGTAGTCCAGATGGGAAACCACAAACGCATGGACAAGGGTAGAAGCAGCTGCCTGCGTCAGAGTGCGGGAGACTACCCTTAACTGACAAGGCTAGTGTATGCATTCTTTACCAAGGAGATGTGACTAATATAAATAACAAATGTAAGTATCAACAATATACATACATATATGTACTCTCAAGGTGGCCACATCATGCAACAACTGCCATATTCTCTACAGTTGCATTGCATTTAGTCAAACAATGATATTGTTGCATTTGCTTGAGAATATTTTCAGTTGCCATAATGACCCATATGTCTCTTTACTATATGTCAGCCATTTGGATTCAGATCCGAAATCTACACTAAATAAAACCTAACATTAGGTTCCATTGTTTGAAACATATTCTGCCATTTTAGTCTTTATCTGGTTTGCAAACTGTTTAGCAATGCTACGTTTATTATTCTGTTCTGCCAGATTAGACCTGTTTCTTTCATCAACTGGTATGACCAGTTTACCATTCTAGTTAGGCATTAGCTATGCCTACTCTCTTAGACTTAACTTTTGTTGGATGCTTACAGTGTCTGTTGTTTGACTTAAGTAACATTTGATAGTCAAAGTATGCCTAATGTGAAAAAATGCCCTTTACAGGAATTAAATCCCAAGATAAGAAAAGTTAAACTCTTAGCATCAACATTAATAACTCGCTCACTATACATGACTACAAAGATCTTCTGTTTGCACATATTGTAGGACTACTACACCAAGGATGTTTTATCACATTAGACATACTGTGACTGATGACAAGGCTAAACCAGTGGCTTGTTCACTGGTTGGTTCTTGATTACATTGTGTGAATGCAACGTTGAACGGTATATCTTCTTCTAGTCTAAAAAAGCTCCAGATGGTTCAGAAGCCTCTGTATATATTTGTTCTTCTTCTTCAACAAATACATTACATCACCTGCATGAGCTTCACGGGCTGTCTTGAGAAGAGTGTAACCTGGTGTATTAAGTTTAGAATTGCTTGCTTAACTATAGATAAAGCCCAGAATACCAGCCTTAAATCATACCTTCATACAGTGCTAACTCCATTCTTCTTAAACTTGCTTACAGTAATTGTGGAATCACATGTTTTAAGTTGGTGCCCTCTTCAATCTTCATATTTTGAATTATCTACCACAAAGGGCAGACTTGCCAACTCCCTATCATAATTTCAGTCACTTTGCTCAGATGTATGCATGACTCTGTCTTAGACCCTAGCAAACACATATCACACTTTCGATTCAGATTTACTAAGTTTACACATGTATGCATCGAGTGCTTTGAATAAATATATACAATAAAGGAAACGCTGGTTGTAAACATCTTTGAATTTCTCCAATACACCTCATTCCTTCACATAAATTTGCCCCAAATGACTTCCCATCAACTGATTTTTCAGCATTGGTATTGGTTGTATATGGTTGTGAAATTGACCAACAGAAGGAATGAACAAAAGGACAGTAAGGACACCCACTAAACCTAATTCTCATCACTAACTATCCAAATCTCTTGTTTGCTTGCCATGAAAAACTCATGACCTTTCAGTTCAAAGTAACACTGTACGTGCCTCACATGGTTATAGGCAGTCAATGGAATTAAGTGCAGATTACTGATCGATCAAATGCACTCTAATGAGCTCAAATTTATAGAAAGGATGCTGGTTCCTTAAATTCCACCAGCTTAAAGCCCAGCCGTTGCATGCACCTATATGTGACCCATCTGCACAAAACCAGTCTTAAGTCGCATTTTTGACTTTTGGAGTATAATACACCATTTTAAAGGGAAACATATCCTCTTTACAAGGACACAAAAACTATCATTCTATCTCAATCCCAACTGAATTTATGGATAAAAGACTACATGCATGTATGGAAACTATTTATGCGACAAAATGCATCTAAAGTTGGCCCACTGTATAAATTGTAAAATGCGCATGACCTGTTTTTAAGCCATGTTATTGGCTGATATTAATAGAATACCACTATTATCTCAACACCATTGGCTAGACGAAAGGCAGAGCTTTAAAATGATATCAGGCATCAAGGTCGTCATTGCTAATATAGAATGGAACATGCTGGTAAATGGATTAATTTTCGGTGAATTTGCACGAAATTTAAAATCATAGATTGTACAAAATCATCCAAATAACACCCTTCAATATTACTTTTTCTCAAACTTTTATGTTTTTTGTATAAAATATATATTTTTAAATTATAATCTGTCATAATCTAAAAGTTGGAAAAAATTGACTTTGATCAAGTTTTTGGTCATTTTCTTGAAACTGAATATTCCGACTTACGACTGGTTTTGTGCAGATGGGTCACATATGCCGAACATCATAATGCAATCAATGTCTCAAAGTATTAACAACTCTCACTTGCACCTACTTAATTATTTAATCCCAAGAGATCTCTTCTTCCACAGGTAACAATAAAAAATAAAACACAATAAAATGACACTGGTGATAAATATCTATAATAAAATGGGTTGCAAAAAGAAAAACTTACCAGAAATAAACCTGAGCCATCTTTTGATTCTGCTGAAAAATTAACGTTAGCAGCTTTACTGAAGCTATCATCATAACAAACATGACGACTTTTACAGTCTTCTTCAGAATCTCCTTGCGTTCTGTGTGACGGTGCAAAAACAATGAAGTCACCTGATTTCAAGTCTTTATTTCTTTTAATCACGTTTAATCCTTCACTGGAGGCAAAATTAGCAAACTCTCGGACTGACGAAGCAACTTTGGATTTTACTTCCTCAAAAACACAGACACACTTTGCAACCGGCATGTCTCTTCATCTGTTTTCTCAAAAGTAGAAACACAAGTACTATAAAACAGTAAAACAGATGTTGTTGAGTCAGTTGAGACGTTAGCCTTGTTTAGATTAATTATTCTAGTGGTGTGTGGATCTATAGATGTATAAGCTATTAGGTTATAAATGTATATTCTGAGAACGTCTGAACTGGCGTACATTGGCTATAGATATAGGGCCTTGGAACAATTCATTTAGTTCAGTTTAATAAGAGCCGCATTAAGGCTAGTGCAGGCCCGGGTGCTGTGATTACCTATATACCCATCAGCACGGGGCCCAATTACAAGTACAACAAAAATTCTTAATGTACTTCCGAAAATGCGGGGCCCTCAAAACTGCGGGTTCAGGTACTGCAGCACCCCCTTAATGCGAGTCTGAGTTTAATTACTGATGGCTATTCACTTATAGGCAAAGGACATACATGTATGAGCATTTTCTTCTGGTTAGTTTCATCTACTCAGTTCTCTTCACTTGTGACACTGACGTAGAGAAACATAGATTAAATGTTTGATGGGTATTGGATTTATTGAATTGTTCATTCATTCATTCGAGTATTTACATAGCACCTCTTCAAGGGGAGCTACTCAGAGGTGCTTCCAACTCCAGCATGGCCAAATATGACAGTTTTCAGTCTAGTGTAGAACGTATCAGGAGTTCTGGGGAGCAGGTCCAGCTCCGGGGAGCTCGTTCCATGCCGCAGGGCCCACCACTGAAAAAGCACGATTCTGCAACATTTGGTGGCTCTGCATGCAAAAGGCACAATGAGCATCCCCTTCCCCAAAGAGCGGAGCTGACATCTACCCTGAACTCCCTGCATAGGGCAGCAAAGGACCTGCAGATAAGCTGGAGCACAGTCCAGCTGGTACCGCAGTATAGGGAATCAACCCTGTATACCACACACTGGCTGACAGGGAGCCAATGCAGGACCTCCAGCATATAACCTGAGACCTGACAAAATTTTGGTATTCGGCCAATAAGGGGTGACGCAGAGCATTGCACTCGATCGAAACATGCTAGACGACTAGAAGGTAGGCCATAGTAAAGCGAGGAACAGTAGTCAAGTCAAGCTGTAATAAAGGAGTTTACTAACGTAGAAGTGGTGCCATTGTACATTGTATTTTATCAGGGACGTAACTAGCGTTGGGCTTGGGGGGGCTTAAGCCCCCCAAACGAAGTTGAAGCCCCCCCAAACAAGTCAAGCCGTTGTATGCTTACAGCTAAAATTCGTATGAACACTGTATAAATGTTGCCATGTTCAAGGTTTAAGCCCCCCCAAACGAAAAATCCTAGTTACGTGCCTGTATTTTATACATTGTACATAGATTTCATACGAATTAATCAATTTGTCAAGTTTAGTTTTCATGTATATAGTTTTCATTCATTCATTCAATCGAGGATTTGTAAGCTGAAATTTGTCATAATATTTGCTTCAATTTAAATGAACATTCGAAAATCAAGGGCAGTACTCAGAGGCACACCAGACACCAACACGTTCAAATAGTACAGTTTTAAGATTAGTAAGAAAGAGACCAGAGGGACCCCAGTGGAGTTCTAAGGGAAGTCTGTTCGAGACCACCACGCCCACCACTGAAAAAGCTTGACTTTGCATAGTCATGGAACGAGCGAAGGGGACTAAGAGAATCCCTCTTCCCGCAGAGCGGAGGGAATGTCGGCCTTGAGCACCTGAAACAGAGCAGCAAAGCTCTTGAAAGTAGGCAGGGGCAGGGCCCTGACAACATCGCCATACTAAAGCAGCGATCCTATATTCAATGCGTAAGCGCATAGGGGCCATCCATATAGTACATACACAAAAATCCAGGAAAATTGGACCCCTCCCTGTACGCACAGTCGCACACGTACTTTTTTCAACCACCACCACCCCACCTGCATACGTACGCACTTGACGCACCCCCCCCCACTAAGACCAGCTGCAGAATGTGTCAGTACGACAGGTCCAGGCAGCGACTGTCTGCACTTTATGCCAGATTGAAGGATGAGTAATCCATGGACTCAGTGCTGAGCTGTGTGATAGTTTAATAATAGCGTTCAGAGGTAACGACCCTAAGGTGGCATACAAGTGACACCTCTCCCACAGTCCTACTTCCCCTGGTAATAATAATAATAATACTAACACGGACAATTTCTAGAGCGCCGTAACGCGACCATGCTGCTACAAGGGCTCTGTACAGACAACACCTACAGCCTAGCATGATAGCCGGTCCTATATAGCAGACGGTAGAGAGTGACACGGTAATGGAGTCAGAAGCAGCGGTAATACCGTGGGGATGGTAGCAAAGCCAGCGGTATTACCGTGGGGATGGAACTACAAGCGCGGTAATTACCGCGGTAACGGTTGTAACTTTGCCCACTGTAGTAATTAACTATCTGTTTAGATAACCGGGTCTGCATTCAATGTTAATTTATCGCACTACATAATTTAAATCCTTCAATATTCGACACCTTTTCAACTTCAGTTGAGTATTCTGTATTTAAAAGCCTGATTTTAACTGAACTGTTTAATGTGACTTGGGACTGAAACACACCTAATGGGGACTGAGCGGGGATGGGGACAAACCTAATGGGGATGGGGTGGGGACGGGAACCGACCTAATGGGGATGGGGTGGGGATGGGGACAGACCTGATGGGGATGGGGTGGGGATGGGGATAGACCCACGGGAACGGGGTGGGGATGGAGTCAAATTCTGTCCCCATGTCACTCTCTAGCAGACGGATAGGCTTTGATGAAAAGATGACGCTTGAGCCGGGTCCGGAATGCCTCAATTGATGGCGCGGAATGGATCTCGGGTGGACGGCCATTCCAGCTACGCGGTCCAGCGACAGAGAAGGCCCGTTCTCCGAACTTTGTCTTCGTCCGGGGGATGAACAGGTCTCCTCGCACACTCCCCCTCAGACGAAGACCCGCGGCACATGATGACGTCATCCCGCAGAAGTCGGTGATGTATTCAGGCGCCATGCCGTGGTGCGCCTTATAAACGATCAAGCAGAGCTTGAACTCCACGCGCTGGGGAACCGGCAGCCAGTGGAGGGTGTCGTGCAGAAGTGGAGTCACGTGGTCAAACCGACGCCGACCGCAGAGTAGCCTCACCGCAGCGTTAAGGACCGACTGCAGCCCATCGATGAGACACTTCGGTGCTCCCCCAAGAAGACTGTTGCAGTAGTCTACTCGAGAGAGCACAAAGCAGGCCACGGCGGTCCTGGCGGCCTCGATTGGAAGCGACTTGAGACAAGTCCTGATGAGGCGGAGTTGGCTGAAGCATCGGCCGACGGTCGTCCCAGCGTGGGTCTTCATGGACAGGTCGGATTCCAATACGACCCCCAGGTCGCGGACAGACACCACCGGTAGTACCTGATAGCTGAAAAGACTGAACTCTGGCTCACTTGAAGGCCAATCAATTTGAAGGCCAATATAGACAAATTATAGGTTCCTCCCCCACTCGTTTCCTATGCGTACGTACATTATCAGTAGACCCCCACCCCCATACACAAGCATACGCAAACACATGCATTTGGGTTAACCCCTCCCCTCCATGCATATGTAATACATGGATGGCAGAGGCGGCACTACCCCAGGGCGAGCCAGGGCAAATGCCCTGGTAAAAAAACCTTTTCCCTGGTCATTGCCCTGCCAGAATTTTTGCCCTAACCCGAATTTGTTCGGGACATAAATCGCCCTATGCACTGGTTACTTGTGTGACTGCCCTGGAAATGCTTTCAAAAAGCGGAAATGAAACAATTTCGCTACATCAGAACCACAGCTGCTTGTGTAGTTGTTTAGACTTAATAGCAACAGTTCGCTGTAATTCACAGATACTGAGTGAAACCATTGCCAACTTGGGTTTTGTGGAAGGTCGCAGCGCTTTATTCTATCCGAGTCTGTGGCCCACATACTGTTGGTAAAGGCTTACGGTGGCTCGGTCGCAACCGTTCACAAGATAAACATCTTTACCCATATTGTTTATTGTGGTGATCGGTCGCTGCGAAGACTGATGGAACCTCTACCCGATTTTGTTTTAACTGAGCGCCTATGAATAAGCTGGTTCCCTTGACTCTTCATGGGCGCCATATAAATCTCGAGCTTTTTATTACGACTACCCATATTATCGCTCGTAATGGTAACTCACTAAAAATTTATTCCGTAATACTTTTACTGTAATGAACTAAAGACTGGTTCGCAATAAATACGGCTACCTTTACCTAAAATTTGGCTGAAAGATTTTTAACTGCGAGAATCATTACATATACAAAACAATTTTTATACATTTCTTGTTGACACACGTGAACTAACGATAACAGAGGCAAGTTCCACTACTGCTCAGCGCAAACTCGGAGTATTCTCGGAAGATGCTCTGCTATGATGTCGAAATCATCATCATCATCATCATCATCATCATTGGAACGCAGAATCATAGACGGTTTGTTTAGAGTAACAAAAATTGTTTGAGTTAGCAGAAGCTTTCATCAACAGCGTAGTAATTGCTAACAGCTGTTTACTTAATTACGTATAGAAAACTTTTTTTACCTATTCAGTTCTGATGGACACTGATGTCCAAGGTTGCACATAAGGCTGATGAGATGTGTATATTTGTGCCTTTGTTGTTGCTGACATTAACCCACTAAAAGTTGTGATAGGATTTGGATTTGCGTTTAAACTTTGTGTATGCATATAATTTAAATTGATGGCTATATAGTGTACGTTTTCAATATGCTTAATTGTCTGCATGAGATCTGTCAGTTAATGAAGGCACCGATGCGTATCGATCTAGGTTTGCATTTTTACCGGATATTTTCAAACCTATAGGCCTACCATTTATGTAACTAGCATGGTCCATACACGGGGACAAAAACAGTGTACGTGGCACCCATTCATAAGGGCAGCAAGTTATACATGATTGCATTTTCCCTCTGCGCTAGGGAGTTCTTGTAATAGTCCTTCCCATCATCCCATGTAAGTCTGCAAATTGAGCAACGCAGCTTCTCCATTCATCTGTCAATTGCATAGTTTCAGTTACTAAAGTTCAGTAACTCATGTGGGTTGTAAGCCAATCACAAAACCTCCTTTGTCCTGGCTTTGGAGAGACTCGGTCTACCTATACCTGAGGTAGTCTGAGGGAGAGTCTATAAATGTCACCTTTACAATTTTTTTGCATTTGCATGTCATACAATTTCCTTTTTAGTTTTTTTGCCAATTAAATTTGCTGTTTTATATGTCTGTCTGTATTGAAATAATCGTGAAAATTTATTCTGTTCAAGAAGGCACATACAGCCTTTAGAAAGCAATTCTAGTAAACGCCTAACACCATTCTGTTGTCCACATTGTATTTCCACTTTGCCGGTCATTTCTTTTTGCTATACAAGTCATATTCTAAGAATGTTGTTTACACACGACTCCTAACATGTGGTTAGGAGTCAAGCCGATGTTTTTGATGATGTGCTATCATACAAGTAGCCTACACTAGATCTTGGGAACATTTACATAAAAATAGTTATTTTTATTGGAACTATTTCCACATCTTTGTTTTCAGCATATGATTAAATCTTTCAACAATGTAAGCTCTAGCGAGTGTTTTCAATCAAAAAGAAAAGGATCACACTTACATGTAACAGCTCTTGTAAGGTTTATTATAAACTTCTTTACTTAATTTTTTTAATCTGCCCGACATTTTAACCCACATGGACAAGAAGGCCTGTCAAAGATGATTCAGTCTTTATTTAAACAAAGTACCCAGGTACTTTTAGAAATTAAGTCAATGCAAATTGAAAGGTAAGCCTACTTGATCTATCCATTAGATTTTGCTTGAATTTTAATCTTACCAGTTTATGGGAGTTACATGCATCTGGTTTGTGTAACCAACATTTGACATTGCTATGTGTTAGTTTCCCCTTAAATGTCTTTGAAATGTCGTTACACCACCAAAAGTTCCAGTCTCTTCACGATCAAAATACAAATCCATCAATTTTCAAGCTGTTTTCTTTGTTTTCTATGTCTGTAACTTGGAGTACTGATTTCTTCTTGAAAAGCATGAATGCATTTCCTGTGTTGTTGACAATTCATTGTTGCTGAATAGTGCTACTGATATCTTCAAAAACATGCACAAGCTGCTTCCAAGTATTATGACTTGGAGTCAAGGGTTTTCCCTGAGCAAGTCCTTCACTAAATCCACAACATGAATTCTAGGAATCATCATATTCTTTAAAGATCCTAGAACCCATGTAGTAGCAGTAAGTAAAATTGACATCTAGAAGTCAATAGCTGAGTAACTGCTTAACAATGCTTCAGGATCTGTAAAATGTGAAATGAGCCTACAACTTCCAGGTTGTGCCAGTAGAATGCTATTGCCCTCTGGCTCTTTATATCCAAACACCCTCGCAGGTTGTAGCCGGTAAGGCAGGCACATATGAATTTTCTCAAATAAATATAATCCTGTTGTAAGTACTTCATGGCCAAGCTCTATGTGAGAGTCGACTTTTAGAATGTCGAAGGACTATTCAAAGTGATTCCTTCATTAAGCTAAAATTAAACTTCAATGACCAAGCACAATTTTAAGAGAAATCTTGATGAAGCCAACAAAAAATGCAAGAAGCACAAACAATTATGTATGTTGCTATAAGGAAAAGAACCAAACACCAAATCTATGACTCGCGTTGTTTATAAATTATCATCTAACATATCTAATGAACTATTCGAAAATCAATTGGAACAACTAGTAGGCAGGTAAGGTTAGTTAATTACATGCTTCTATCAAACAAAAGCAGTCATCAGAGGCACAGCTGTCACTCTCAGTAAATCATTTGCAGCCAAACATTGCCTGTGAGCCATTCTGCCGTCAGGCAAATGACAGACAACTGCACATCCTTCTGCGAGTGGCCATTCATACTGATCAGCGATTCAAGAACCTCAAACAATTCGAAAGTCTCCATGTGCAGCTAATGCCTAGCATAGATCTAGCACACATGCACAGAACACTCCTATGAAAGACAGGTGACATATGGTTTAAATGTTGACTAGGAGAACATGTGGAAGACTAAATAGCTAATATAAGGACTGGTTAACTACATTCTGAAGCATAGTCTGAAGAGAAAAGCAATGACAAGTAGCATACTGTGCTACTTGTGGTATAAATACCTCAAGTCAATAGCCAATAGTAGTTGATGAATAAAATATGATTTGAATAAGCTGAAATTTGTCATAATATTTGCTTCAATTTAAATGTTCGAAAATCAGAGTAATTAGTTATTTGGCAACAATATTGAAGGGGCTTCCTTTGATGTGCTTATCACCCCATTTGACCACAAGGACGTAGTTTCCAGGCTGGCTCAGCTGGTACCTCACCGAATAGTGAAGGCCACCTAGATGAATGATGAAAATCTTCTCACATGGGATTTGTGGTCCACCGATGCCCACTATCAGCATGTTGTAACCTACAAACAATGTTACAGCGAAAATCTAGAAACTTTTATCAGAAAAAGACTGCTACACTAGTTTGTATTTCAGTAATTTATGCATGTATAAAACTGTATATACTTACATACTTAATAATACAAAATATATACCAGTACATAAGTATTAAGACAGCTAAACGACATCTTTTTAAGCACCTCTCAGGCGTGCAAGCACAGCGTGAAGACTGAAAGACTGTTTTCGTGTTCTGCAATATTGTCGATTTGGTTTTGCTACTGTGAGTTGGAGACACAGGCATTTGTCTGCAGGTGAATAAAGCTCAACTGACAAGTAAAGTCCATGGCTGACTAATGACAGGTTCAGAGTTCCCAGTCTGTGCTGAGGACGAGGAATGAGAGAGAGAGCTGAGAGAAGAGGCAGCCTCTAAGATGATCCTAGCTTAATATGTCATTACATTAGTTTTGACATGAATTTTTCCTCTGTTATTGTTCTTTGTATTTGATGTTCCCTTACCGGCCTTCGATCCATCCACCATAAAGACGGATTCCTGGTTGACAACAGCCTGCTGCAAGCCATTGCCCATCACAGTCACTTTACTGGCATCCACTTCTGTCACTGCTGCCTCCACTGCTCCTGTTGGTTGTGGTCCTCCATACTGCTGAGTTACTCTTGTCGTCTTGGTAACAGTTTCTACGACCACACGAGACTGTTCTGTCCATTCTGCTGGTTTTCCGGGTCCTACAAGAAAAAGTCAAAATATGGTTTAAACAATAACTTTACCATCAGAAACTCCAACTACATTAAACTTTTAGCACGCAGCTTTAAAGCGTGATAGTTGTACAGAAATCCAGCAGAAACCATGATCTGGAATTTTTGAACAACAGAGTTAAACTGAAGCAAACCCCACAAAACCTATTTGTTTTTGCTGCTTACCTTCAATGTGTGCCTTGAATGGACTGCCTGGTATGTGAGTGTTTCCAGCATATTTGATCGTGATAAGGTAATCACCAGGAGCCAAAGGAGTGTAACTGAACTCGTATCCTTCCTCCACTTCACGACTGGTAAGTTCAATCTTTGATGGTCCACTGATTCCAATTGACAAAGACCCAGAACCAGCATTTGACGTATTCACAATGAATTTGCACACGTGACCTATGCAAACACATAAACAATAAGCCTTATGTTTAACCACATAGAACCCACCATGGCAACAATAGGCCATTGTGTCAGTGCATAACAGTGTAACGCATATCGTTAATTATGGCCAAGAAAGAATTGTTGTAAATATGTTTGCAAAATAAACTTATAAATATAAATGTATTAACTGAAACTAGACATTGAGAGTTTTGTTACTTTGTGATAAACAAAGTCATAACAGCGATAATGGACACTGTTGAAAACTACAACAAGTGTTTGTTGCATGTTTACCATCTTGCTGGAAATGACATAATAGAGAGAACAATGGATAGCAGCCTTTATTGTATTAATGTATGTATATATAGTATGTATGTGTATATTATTATTTTACATCACTATTTTAGTTCCACAGCCTTTAAAACCTGGGCTCTCAAGGACTCATGCGGCCTCTGTTGGAAACATTGCAGTTTTAAGTCCTTCCCTGAATCTATTAATTGACAGCTGGTAGCTATGTGTTACGCTTTTCCGGACATTTAGTTCACCAACTGCGAAACCTTATGACCCTTATTGTATAGTTTCAATTGCTGAAATAAGGATGTTGCTGTGAGTTGCTAGGCACACATGAAGTCTTGGTGCTTCAGATGAAGATATATAAGGGAGCTCTGTGTTCAAATCTCAAGTCAACCACTTCTGCGATCATCGTGCTCTGGTGCTGGCGAGACATGCAGGTGCCACACTTCAGCACATTAACTGGAGCCCATCATGCCTTCTCCTGTCTGGGACTCTCCTCTTGGACAAGTCTCCTGCTCATGCCCACCGACAGAAATTCTGGGCCCCTACGCAGAGCAGTCACAGGCCTCTAAACTAATGTAGCAGAAGAAAGTTCTTAGAAGGAAGTGGGCGTGTAGCAAAAAATGATAAGTAAGGTAATATTCAAATGCTTCAAGTTTAAACTGATTATAGTTAAGTGTCAGTAATATTATACTTAAGAAGGCATAAATCATAAACTTTGTATAACTGAGTATAATATTTTTCATAAGTTGATTGCGGACCCAGCCCAGGCCTCTAAAAATTGCTGGACCCCTGGGCATCTGCCCCCCTAACTCCCATCTCGGCGGGCCTACTGCTGCAGTGGACTCTGTTCAGCAAACGGTTTCAAACTGTCTTAAAACACACTTGTTGGATCAGTTACGTATTCATGTGTGAAGTAAATTGTGAGGCACATAGAAAGGGACGATATACTAAGCATAGTAGTAAATACATACAAATGTAATTGGATTTCTTCATGACTCTTGAAGAAAGGAAGGACATAAATTATCATATATTGTACTGTAGTTACAATATGTGTCCTGAAGAGTATGATGTTCTGAAAAGGATCTGAAGTTGGTATCCACAAAACGGATCTTGGCAATCATCTTACCAGTTTGTCCTTTGTGAAGTCCATCTCCATATGCACGCACACGACTTGCATCCGCATCCAGTCGTCCCACCTGAACAGGATATGGACTTCCAGGAACATGACTACCATTCAGAGTGAGGTGAACATAATGCACACCACTCTCACGCGGCACAAAATTCACAGCATAACGATCTACACACAGAAAATTTCAAATGTTCAATATACAGAAACTAAACTACAGACAGTCAGGCCCGTAGCCAGAGGCGAAATCAAGACGAGGCAAACCCCCTCCCATCCACGTCCCGTCCCTCCCCTTCCGTCCTCCGCTTCCCTATCCTTACCTCCCCTCTCTTTTTGCCCATTCCCTCACCTTAATAAAGGATATACTTACTTACTTACTTTACCTTCCCATCCTCTGCCTTCCCGTTCCGCCCCGTCCCCACCCTTTTCCCTGCCTCCCCTTCCAAAACCCTTCCCACCCCTCCCCAGCCCCTTCGATTTAAGTGAGAACTGTGAGGGTTCGGGAGTATTACCCAACGAAAAAATGTTTATATTGTAGATGCTCGTACTTGAGTTGTAGAACATTTAAAGCCAACAAAAGCAGCATATTTTTCATGCCTAACTATGTTTTGGAATGGCGTGTAAAAAAGTCTGTCTGCAATTATAATCATACCTGAAGCCGAAGCAAATTTTTGAAGTGAACATTACATTTTTGTGGTTTTTTGTATGAATCTAATTGTGTTGTTCAACTTGTTCTAACTGGTATAAGATGATATTATATAACTCTTGTTATAGAGTCAACTGAAATGTGTTAATACATTGCATTAACACATTTCAGTTTACTCTATAACAAACACTATAAGGCCTACAAGTTATGTTACACAAGAGGATGTAATGTAATAGAATGAAAAGTTAGTTCTTAATATTCGACAACAACAAAACAGAAAAGTAGTCGTTTTACAGGTTCTCGACTCATCATGATCTTGTTCTGTAGAAGACTAAGTCTTCTAATCCAAGTTTATTTGAAGTTATTTCTTAAACTTAACTCGTAATAATAATGATAAAAAAAACAAATAGGTAATTTTTAAAGGGCCGCTGCTCTGAGTGACGCTACAAAAGTGTTCGGTTATAATTACAATTACTTACGATTACTGGAACTTACGAAAGATGGCAAAATCACGATTTGAAATTGTATAGACGGGTCCATACGTGTAGTTGCCTAGATTGCCTTCGGCCCTTCGTACACATAAAGGTCAGCAGGGATAGCTAAATATTATTTAGGCCAGACGCGGTCGTAAACAATTTTAACCATTGTATAGGCCTACGTACATCAGGCTGTTCAATTATCTCTACTTTTAAACTATTAAATTCCAAATTGCTAATATTCTGTCTAATGTATAATATGAAGATAATTAAGATTTTACGGCACACTTTATAGGATGGTCAGTGCCAGTGTTCATTTTATTGGCAATACTAAACTTCGGTACCATTCGTAAATAATTAGGCCTGCGTACAGGGAGACTAATATTGTAGAGCTAAACTGAGCATTTGTTACGAACGCGCGCGGTATGCGTACGTTATAGAAGACTATAGTTATATTGAGGTTCTTTGGGAATGATCAAATAAACTTGTGGCATTTATAACGTAGGCCTACGGTACCGGTACGTGTACCGTATATGTTTTTAAACGTAGGCCTACTTACGGTACGCGTACGTTATTCCGGTAAGTAACGTACGGTCGCACTTTGATTCAAGTCACAATGTGGCGCTTTACTCACAATGACATCAAGCGCCACAAACTACAGATATACCGGTAGGCCTACAAGAGTTTTTTTTCGATATTGTAAAGAACATTCTTTGAAATCTCAAGCACAATAATAATGTAACAATTGTCGAAGCTTGTGAGGTTGTCAAATAGAAGGAAGTCGCACTGAAATGCAATATATGCAGCAGATCCTCGGGAAATCATGAACTTCGAGGAAGACAAGCGAGTGGGTTTTGAAGACCACTGGAGTAGAAATAAGTCTCCTTAGACTAATCCTGCAGAAGAAGCTTCATATTTCGGGCATGTGTTGGAGAAGAGTGGAGATTGTCTGGAGGAGATAATCTAAGCCTTCTAAGGCACAATCCCTGGATTAAGAGCTCATTATCAGGGAAGATCTAAAATGGGATGGATTGATAACTTAAAGTCTCGGACTGGAGCATCATTCGCCCAATTATCGAAAGAGACAGGAAACAAAAGTGTGTGGAATAAAATTGTTCATGCTGTGGCCAATCGTCGGATTGAGGACGATTAAAGACAAGAAACAGAAGCACTGACCCTACAAATCCGACTTCATTCCGATCCAACCTTCTCCCACCCTCCTTTCCCTCTCTTCCTCCAAGCCTCCATTTCCTCTCTTCCTCCAACCCTCCCTTCCCTCTCTTACTCCAACCCTCCGTTCCCTCTCTTCCTCCTACCCTCCATTCCCTCTCTTCCTCCAATCCTCCATTTCCTCTCTTCCTCCAACCCTCCATTTCCTCTCTTCCTCCAACCCTCCATTTCCTCTCTTCCTCCAACCCTCCATTTCCTCTCTTCCTCCAAACCTCCTTTCCCTCTCTTCCTCCAACCCTCCTTTCCCTCTCTTCCTCCAACCCTCCATTTCCTCTCTTCCTCCAACCCTCCATTTCCTCTCTTCCTCCAACCCTCCATTCCCTCTCTTCCTCCAATCCTCCATTTCCTCTCTTCCTCCAACCCTCCATTTCCTCTCTTCCTCCAACCCTCCATTTCCTCTCTTCCTCCAACCCTCCATTTCCTCTCTTCCTCCAACCCTCCATTTCCTCTCTTCCTCCAACCCTCCTTTCCCTCTCTTCCTCCAACCCTCCATTTCCTCTCTTCCTCCAACCCTCCATTTCCTCTCTTCCTCCAACCCTCCATTTCCTCTCTTCCTCCTACCCTCCATTTCCTTTCTTCCTCCAACCCTCCATTTCCTCTCTTCCTCCAACCCTCCATTTCCTCTCTTCCTCCAACCCTCCATTCCCTCTCTTCTTCCAACCCTCCATTCCCTCTCTTCCTCCAACCCTCCATTCCCTCTCTTCTTCCAACCCTCCATTCCCTCTCTTCCTCCAACCCTCCATTTCTTCTCTTCCTCCAACCCTCCATTTCCTCTCTTTCTCCAACCCTCCATTCCCTCTCTTCCTCCAACCCTCCATTTCCTCTCTTTCTCCAACCCTCCATTCGCTCTCTTCCTCCAACCCTCCATTTCCTCTCTTCCTCCAACCCTCCATTTCCTCTCTTCCTCCAACCCTCCATTTCCTCTCTTCCTCCAACCCTCCATTTCCTCTCTTCCTCCAACACTCCATTTCCTTTCTTCCTCCAACCCTCCATTCCCTCTCTTCTTCCAACCCTCCATTTCCTCTCTACCTCCAACCCTCCATTTCCTCTCTACCTCCAACCCTCCATTTCCTCTCTTCCTCCAACCCTCCATTTCCTCTCTTCCTCCAACCCTCCTTTCCCTCTCTTCCTCCAACCCTCCATTTCCTCTCTTCCTCCAACCCTCCATTTCCTCTCTTCCTCCAACCCTCCATTTCCTCTCTTCCTCCAACCCTCCATTTCCTCTCTTCCTCCAAACCTCCATCTCCTCTCTTTCTCCAACCCTCCATTTCCTCTCTTCCTCCAACCCTCCATTTCCTCTCTTCCTCCAACCCTCCATTCCCTCTCTTCTTCCAACCCTCCATTTCCTCTCTTCCTCCAACCCTCCATTTCCTCTCTTTCTCCAACCCTCCATTTCCTCTCTTCCTCCAACCCTCCATTTCCTCTCTTCCTCCAACCCTCCATTTCCTCTCTTCCTCCAACCCTCCATTTCCTCTCTTCCTCCAACCCTCCATTTCCTCTCTTCTTCCAACCCTCCATTTCCTCTCTTCCTCCAACCCTCCATTTCCTCTCTTTCTCCAACCCTTCATTTCCTCTCTTCCTCCAACCCTCCATTTCCTCTCTTCCTCCTACCCTCCATTTCCTCTCTTCCTCCAACCCTCCATTTCCTCTCTTCCTCCTACCCTCCATTCGCTCTCTTCTTCCTACCCTCCATTCCCTCTCTTCCTCCTACCCTCCATTCCTCTCTTCCTCCTACCCTTCATTCGCTCTCTTCATCCTACCCTCCATTCCCTCTAGCTCTTCCTCTTACCCTCCATTCCCTCTCTTCCTCCTACCCTCTATTCCCTCTCTTCCTTTAACCCTCCATTCCCTCTTTTCCTCCTACCCTCCATTCCCTCTCTTCCTCCTACTCTCCATTTCCTCTCTTCCTCCTACCCTCCATGCCCTCTCTTCCTCCTACCCTCCATTCGCTCTCTTCCTCCTCTTAAATTTCAAATTACTAATAATCTGTCTAATGTATATTATGAAGAATTAAGATTTTACGGCACACTTTATAGTATGGTCAGTGCCAGTGGTCATTTTATTGGCAATACTAAACTTTGGTACCGTTCGTAAATAATTAGACCTGCGTAGGTGAAGACTAATATTGTAGAGCTAAACTGATCATTTTTTACGAACGCGTACGGTACGCGGACATTACAAGACTAGTTATATTGAGGTTCTTTGAGAATGATCAAATAAACTTGTGACATTTTTAAGTACGCGTAGGCCTACGTTATTTTTTCGATAACGTATGTACGGTACGCGTACGTTATTCTGGTTAGTAACGTACGGTCGCATTTTCATTAGGAGCAGGGATGATACAAGGGGGTGAGTCAGTGCTGGAGGAGGCAAATGTGTCTGTAGAAGAGATTACAATACTCTATTATTCTTCACACGATATCTTAATTATCGTGTTGAAGTAAGACGAGGCAGAGAGGGAGAGGTTGCCTCATCTTGCCTCGTCTTCAGAATTACGACGAGGCACTCGCCTCGTCTTGCCTCATACTGGCTACGGGCCTGCAGACAGTATATGTGGCTATTGTTCTTGTGCTTCAGTATTTCAGTTCTAATATTCAGACATCGATCATAAACTAAAATCATAAATATTCAATTCAATCACTCAAACTGGATATTCTTCTGACTCTGAATTAGATTCCAGACCTAAATTGTTCATCTGTGACTCATAGTTGTCAAGTACTTACTATAATATAAAACGCAATTTTTTATAGCTAAATATACCGCAATGTGCTAACAAGGCACTCTTCTAAGCAGTGCTCGAAATGGAACATTTTACGAAACGGAACGCTAGTCAAAGATATGGGAGCATTCACGTTAATTTCATAGTATTTTCCACAATAATTTATTTGACGAACCGGAACGGAACGCTAATTCATTTTGACGAACCGGAACGGCGTTCCGGTCCATTTCGAGCACTGCTTCTAAGTGTCTTGATACATACATGCATACACAGTACACACATACATAGACTAAAAACTCCTCCATAGGAACAGAAGGTTGTCTGTGTATGCAGCTTCCGTTCGTATTTAATCCATAAATGAAACAAAGCTAATGGTCGACCAGGAATGCACAGCATGTACCTTTCTGTACTTCACTGACAGTGGCTTCTGTTTCAGCACCAGATGGAGCTATCACCTTGGCCTTCAGCTGACCTTTGGCACCATTGAAATCAACTGTGAACTGGGTTGCAGTGTTGACCTTTACAATCACACAGAAATGATCAGTTGTCAGTCAGTACAATTCCAAGAATTTCATGTAGTTATAATATTTTATTCTTTCAAACCAAACATCAAAATAAAACATATGCAGCTCCCAAAAAGTGATTAGAAGTGAAATATAAATCTTCTGTGAAGGTAAATGTTTGACCTGCATCTAAGGTGGACCTTAGGGACTGCCATAGGGAAGATTGGAACTTGCTGAACAAGTATCAAAGTCGTCTCCGTGGCTGGCACCCATTTCGTGCCAGCCATAGGCACAGACACAATGTCCTGTATCGAACAACCTTATAGTTGCTTATATGTAACTTCATCATTCAGCACAGCACTCTAAATGCACATTTATTTTTGGTGTCCTGTCCATCAGAACTTCAATAACTCGTGACTTCAAAACATGCACGACTACTTCAGTTAATGACTTCTAATCTTTTAGGACCCCCCCTCACAGGCTCTGACCTCAAGCAACATGTTTCCATTTCATGACATTGATCATACACTAGACCTGCTAAATACCAGTTCATCTTTTCAGTTCATCTGTTTGCTTTTCACTACTGTTCAGAGTCTCTCGGTTTCCTTTGACCAGTACTCGAGTATAGCTGAGCACAAGACTTGAATGTTGATGCTCTTTTTATCAAGAACGTTTGATGCAGATCATTTCACATTCTCTTACAAACAACATGTACATTTTGACAATGCAGTGTGGTTAGGCCATCCACTTGGAACACAGGTGCTCCAACAGAATGATAATGGAAGCGACGTAAGTGACATAGAATATTGCACAAGTAAGACCACACTAACAATTAACAATACATGCTAAAATAAGTAAGTAAAGTAAAGACATGAGAATCTGTAGTTGAACAAAGAGAAAGCACTCATTCTCATTCTTTGGCCCTTCAACCTGCAGTGGAGAATACAATGCGATACAACTGTATCTGATGAAACACACACAGGTATTATGCAATTATCACCTGAAGGCCTTGCTGTTGGAGGTTCTGCACATGAAGTTTCTTGGTGTCTCCTCCTGAAGGCAGTATGTAGACCTTGAAAGGTGAGTCAGGGATGTGCTGTTCATTGTACTTAATAGACACAAGGTATTCACCTGACAACAACAACAACAACAACAACTGAGAACAATCAGAAGAAGCCCAGAGGCGGCGCTACACCAGGGCGAGCCAGGGCATATGCCCTGGTAAAAAAGTCGTTGCCCTAGTCGTTGCCCTGGTCGTTGCCCTGCCAGTATTTTTACCCTGTCCAGAATTTGTTCGGAGCGTATTTTTTATATTCTTAGAAAAATATTAAAATATGGGCGCTGTTAATCGTTATATTGAGTGAGTTAAATGTAAATGTAAAGACCTGCTTTGCCTCAACAGCATTACTTACTTACTGTTCCCTCCGTCCGAAGCAACGACTTCTTATATATATCGGGGTCCAAATCAACGACCTCTTATATATATCCGAAGTCCGCGCTCTGAGTCTGCGCAGTCGAAAACGTCATAATATTCAACACAATGACGTCACTCAAAACGCAATCTATCCATTATCATCGATCATCGTAATTTTTAATTATTTTTTATTCGAAATCTTGATAATCTTGCTACTTAATTCTTAAAGTTTGAGTGATCGATACCGTTAGGATGGATCGGTATCTGAAGAAACCGAATCCGAAACGCCCGCGTTTACCTTCCGACGACGGTAAGTGATTTAAAGCAAAGCATAGAAATGCCAGCCTAACAAACAACGTCCTACACCCCGGCGTCGCCGCCCGATTCTTTACTCGTTTAATCTGAATGTACCGTACGTGATTATGGCATCATATTGCGTGAAAATAGTCGTAAAATTGCTAAAGTAACGCAAATCTGCAATTTCAATTCTATTCATAAAATGAATAAATTAATTTCATTAATAAAATTAATTTGAGCATTCATTTGAGCATTTATATAGCGCCCCTTCAAGGGGGCTACTCAGAGGCGATGATAAAAATATCATTTGAAACTTGAAAGAGCTACCAGTATCAACCTATAATATAGATTCCACACCACAACGTGGCTGTCAGGACTTTGGCGTACTCACATATATCTAACTGCAATTACTGGAGTGGAGAAGAAATACCATTTAGTTTAACTTATAATCAATGTTGTATCCGGAAAGTGTTAAATTCCGATTGGTGCCTACTGTACTTTTGTATTGAATTTGGATCAATAAAGTTGAATTGAATTGAAAAAATTGAATTGAATGCAAATGCAATAATCAGTTAGGCTAATGATATGACCGCAAATTGCAAAGTTGCAAACACAAATGAGGATTCTAACTGCAGAGATGCCATTAATCTGTAATCACTGCCATAAATAGTTCACACAGGATGGCAGCTTGCAAATGCACACGAGGATCCATACTGAAAAGTAGCCATTTAGTTGCAGTCACTACAGTCACGGCAGCACATATAAATATGAATACATATGGTTCGAGCCCGTTCATCCCATCCATACATTCCACGCATATAAACTTATTACTGCATTAATTATCCATACAATAGGCCTATCTATGACAAATCGATATACTTTTGCGTTGGGCGGTTGTAGACACACAATACGTGGAGTTGACATGCGAAGGAGCCACAGATGAAGCTAGTCCTGTTGTCAACGCATCCTTTCAAACCTTGGACTCTCACATTGATTTTAATTTAAGTGAAAGTGACAAAGATAGCGAGCTAGGCGATGAACATGCTGATGACGTACTAGGACCACCTGTGCAAGTTCAGTCCTGTCACCCGGTCGCACCCGGTCCAAGTGATCTATCGCAGTCAGTGGATGATGGCCCAAAGCAACTGTATATAAGAATCTATCCGAGTCACGTAATTGGGACGACACAGCGGCGATTTAATTACACATGGTTCAAGCTGTACAGCTGGTTGGAATACTCAAAAGTGAATGATTCTGCAATTGCTTCTATTGTCGTCATTTTGTCATGACTACCAGGCAAGAATCACAAGAACGACGCAAGGATCAAGTGTTTATTCACAGTGGTTTTCGTGCCTAGAACAGGTGCACTGGGTCGGATAACAAGTCAAACGCATTTCTCCAACACATGTACTCCGAAGAACATCGCTCCAGTGCTGAAAAATATGCAACCTACAAAACAATGAATGCCTCAGGAAAACGGGACAATGCCAACATTTGAAGGCGACAAACTGTTTGCATTCGCTCGTTTTATCGCACAATATGATGAAGCCTTCTATGAACTAAACTATTCCAGTTACATCTGCTCAATCTGAGCGCTCATTCAGTTGCCTCAAACTAATTAAGACACACTTGAGAACTACAACGCTCGATGATAGATTGTCAGATGTAGCAGTTTTGTCGATGCATCCTGCCAGAGCCCGTTCATTAGATTTAGACAAAGTTGTGGACAAATTTATAGCTGTGTATCCACAGTGCCGCATACAGCTGACAGTATAGCCTGAACTGTTGTGACTCGAGTTACTAAAGCATTTGATGGTTGTATGGTAACTGGGAAACTATAAAGAGCCTCTCACAGTGTAAACAATACCCTACCTGACTCAGTGGTTCTATTTGTTGAAGTTTTTGCCTTTGAAAACTGTTGTGCTACCCAAAGGGGATTTTGTAATGCTTCAGTAAATTCACTGAAATATTAAAATTTGCTTTACAAGTGTCAAAAAGCGTTCAACTTCAGAGGGGTTCTGACTCTCTGACTAGACAACCATAGGCTCCTAATAGTGCAGAGGCTATTATGGCGAGCGCGGTACCGTAGCGCAAGCTTGTATGGTCACCATTTAAGCTCGCGCTACCACGCTCGCCATGAATCGCCGCCCTCTGCCCTGGTTACTTGCATGACTGCCCTGGCTATGCCCTGGTTACAAAAAGTGTCTGGCGCCGCCCCTGAAGAAGCCAGGACTTTAAATTGCTTATTTTAGACTCTGACTCATTCAAACTCGGCTGGACAATCAGAACTATTTAAACAAATTCAAATTGTGTAGGCCATTGTTTGATTCATGATAGAAAGTGAGATCTTTTATAGCACCATTATGACAGTAACATTTAACATCAACTGTCTATTTTGTAAAAATTTTTGACTTGCGCTATTAAAAGATTACTTACAAAGCATCAACAAAAGTCACTTTAAGTGAAACCATATTCAAATATCAGAACCTGTTGGAGAAGTCAGTTTGAATTCTGATAGATCAGGAAAACCAAAAGTCGGGCTACAGTGGATAATCAATTTGAAACAGAGGAGGAGTCAGAGAACTGACAGAAGAACGTACTGAACACAGCAGTGAATTCCAAAGCCATGAACCAGCAACCGAGAATGCCAAAAAACCACACTGTCTTAATATGCAAAAAAAAAGAAATTGATTTAATGCAATATTTTCTGGTATGAGTGGTGAGCAAGGAGCAGAGATAGGTCAGCTTATTTAAATCTAATATTTCATGAACTTTAAGACAGATTTTAAAGTGGATTCTTCATTTAAAGAACATCCAATGTAAATAATTTATATGGGTGTAATATGTTGGCAACAAGTTGTCAAAAATTGCTGCCACAAACTTCAAAGGGGAAACGTAGAAGGTAAAGAAGTTGCATGGGATTGCATTTCCATTAAACTGCCTTAGAAACTCAATTGTCGCTTCAGATGAAGGCGAGTGTTGCATGATCTAAAACTGACCTGCTTCTGTAACTACGTAGGACACATCGCTGGTTCCATCTCGTTTGTCCTGGAAGTCAATTACCGCTTTGGAAGGACCTTCGATACCAAGGGACAATGCTCCAGCGCCAGCCTCTCTTGTGATAATCGTAAATGGACCTGGTGCATCAACAACATTTCATCTGTAATACAGCATATCATGGAACAACACTGTCAACTGGCTTTGCAAAAAACAGTTTCCTAGAGGGGTCAGAATATGACCAATAAGACTTCTGTCAAACAATTAAATGAACAGAGTGAGGTGCAGCACAAAACATATTGTTGTTGTCTGCATTGTTAGTTATTCAACCATATCTGTGACATATTTAAAACTTAAGTGATTTTTCAAATGTAGGTACTTGCTGCTTTTCATAAGCTCATTTTCCGAAAGGGATAGTATTCCTACTGTACCTCTGAAAAAATCTCTTGATGTCCTAGACCCAATTATTACATCAGTTGTCAATTTGTCTTTCACTGAAGGCTGCTTTTCCTCCAGTTTTGCTCATGCCACAGTTTATCATCTTCTTAAAAGGCCATCTCTCTCTCTCTCTCTCTCTCTCTCTCTCTCTCTCTCTCTCTCTCTCTCTCTCTCTCTCTCTCTCTCTCTCTCTCTCTCTCTCTCTCTCTCTCTCTCTCTCTCTCTCTCTCTCTCTCTCTCTCTCTCTCTCTCTCTCTCTCTCTCTCTGATGATCCATCAAATTATCATCCCATCTCTACTCTTAAGTCTATGTCTAGCATCCCACAAAGAGTACCTGCCAATCACCTGAGCAATCACCCTTTGTCATTTAGCCTCTATCTTCATTTCCAATCTGCTTAGACCTTAGATGGTGCTCTTCAGAGGTTCTTAAGAGGCGCTGTCCAGGTGATCAGATGCATAAACACATTTGGATTAACTTACATGATTTGTTCACTTCTCCTCTTTCCAGCCCTGATCCAACTGCGCGAACTTTCTCCGGACCACCACCAATAATTGGGCCAACTGTAAACTGAAACGGACTTCCTGAAGAACAAAAGATGAAATAAACAGAAAAATTAATTAAATCCATTCACCAGACAAATAGTTCAAGCCGCCATCTTTGTTGCACAAAACAGCACAAGGGAAACTGTTTTCTGCAGATGGAACCATGGCAACAAAGTATTAGCTGCAGATTATAAAAGAAAGTTTAATGATTTAATGATAGGACTGTAATTTTGAAGAGCCAATATGTTATTCTTTATTCATCCTATCACAAAGACATTAATATCAAGCAACAATAACAATGATAACAGACAATTAGATATCTATACCAACAAATAACTGACCAGCTACTAGCCATTAATAATATTAGTAGTAGTAGTAGTAGTAATAATAATAATAATAATAATAATAATAATAATAATAATAATAATAATAAAATTAGAGCATTTAACTGAAATAAGAGAAGATTTAAAAGACCTGATCAAAGTAAAGATTTGTGACACAGCCAAAGAAGAAGTCAGTAACAAAGTAGCGACTATATGTGATAGAAGGGACTCGCCTGGTATGTGTATGCCTTTGTTTTTCAGGCTGACGGTATGAACTCCAGTTTCTCGGGGGAAGAACTTAATTGTATAGCGGTTGTTGCCAAGATCAACGACTTCACACTTCTCCGTAGCACCTGATGGACTAGTCACTGTCCCTTCTATGTCTTTTATATTGATTCCTTTGCAAAAATTATAAACAACAGAGATGACCTATCACTGGTTGCTACAGTATGCATCTTGAAGAAATCTGGGATTACAGTGTGTCTGGGGAATAGGATTTCTTGGTACTGCACACTACAAGACATCTCTGAGGGATTAATTTTGAAAAAATATAACAACGTTTTTGGCTTACACAAACCGTGTTCCAGTAAACAGTTGATCATAAACATAGTTAACAAATGTCTGCAATCATGTATCCAAAACCCCTTAACTGATTCATTTCAAACTGGATTTGGTGATCACGATCACCTAGACAACAACCCTCTACAAGTTTGGGAGAAATCAGTTTACCAGTGATGCCCTTAGTATACTCCAACAAATGCACGGCTGGTGCTTTTTAAACCTTTTTGTTTCTTTAAAATGAATTCCTGACCAATTTGACAGCTAAAATTTACCAGCAAGATAATATACTAAGGTATATTTCATTACTGAGAGCATTCAAAATTGAAAAAACATTTGTTCCTAGTGCAATCATGTAAAAATTCAACTTGTTTTCTTTTGTTTTGCTGTATGTAGTTTATCATTGAATACTAAAACAGAAATGATTTCCTACCAGCCATTGTGATGTTCAGCTCACAAGTGCTTCCTGCCGTCTTGATGCTGCCTGCTTGCTGCTGTCTAACGATGCGTTCAGTCACACGTCCTGATGGCACTCCACCCACGTTCACTGAAAACGGGCTTCCTGTTCATAAAATCATACAATCATTTTTCATAGTTTAATCACATCTGAGTCACGTTTGCCTACTGCTAAAAAGATATTTTGTCGTAATGTCACCACACAAACTACATATGCATGCAACTGAAGAGCTGCATCAAAATATCACATGATCTGTTGCATGTTCCTAGGCAGATCTCTTGCGGGAATCTGTGTCAAGAATAAATGTATGCCCTGGACATCTCCGAGTTTGTGTTCTGAAAGACACTGGGCAAGCAAGTCCCTTATTTACTTCATCTTACTGTGTCTTATTCATTGCCTTAGCTAATCCTCTGATTGCCTCAACTGTTCTGCAGACAAGGATGAATCTTAGCAAGTGACTTTTTCCAGTTTCCAGCATCAGAGTTTACACATCTTTTCCTATTGCCATTCATCACTCCATTCCTCTCTCTCGTCATCCAGTGTACGTTCCTTCCACATCAGTGGGTCAATGAGAAACCTATCTTTTCCAGGCTGCAATTCTCTGTTCCAGACTCAGTTTATGTAGCATTGACCATCAACTGAAGCATAGTCTTAGTATAACAGTTCTTTAGATTCTAAGCACAAATTTGACAGGATGTCCCACCAATCACATCAAGTGAAAGTAGACATTAGTTTTCTGTCATTCCTGTAATAGCTGAGAAGTTTCCTTGGATGAGATTTAAGCTCTGACCTGGCACATGCTCATCTCCATATTTAACAGTCATCTGGTAGTTTCCTGGTTCTGTTGGCTTGTAAGTGACAAGCGTTGTTCCATCAGGATTGTCTCGACATTTTATGTCTGCCTTGCTAGGTCCTTGGACAGATAGTGACAATGCAGCCACTCCTAAAATACCAAAGACAAAGAGTAAATTGAAATCAAAGGTTGTCACACTGCCAGTAATATTAATAGCAATGAAGAAGACACACCGGGTGCCATGATTCAGGAAAGATGGCACGACACCATTCACATTCAAGTCACAGTAGTTATTTAATTTCAGCAACATTTCTGTTTCACTGTTCCTTCAATGCCACTGGTTAGCAAATTTCAAAGAAATTAATTTTCTCTTTACCCCACCTACCCACAGCCAATCCATGCCCTCACCATGAGTTCTATTAATACCCATAAATTGTTTACAATTATTGATGTATGGAGCATCAGCACATTTGCAGGGTATTTAGTAATATTATTTAATTATAAATTCCTCATACGATAATCAACAGACTATTTCACAGAACTCGGAACAAAAATGAACTGACATTTTGCCTTTAGTTAGAATAATGAATTAAACAGATTGCAAATTTCTTAATCACAATTGCACATTTGTACAATGTGCTGCTGATAATAATGGATGGACAACATCCATAAGGAGCATAATATTATCAGTCCCTTCTTCATATTTGTCTCACCTGCTTCTTTTGTGTCAATTGTGAATTCATTGACTTCATTAGCCAAACCATTGGTGATTCCTCTGCCAAACACCTTGACCTTTCTGGCATTACCAACTTCTGCACCGCTGATGACTATCTTGAAAGGTGAACCAGGAATTGGCTGACCATTGCGAAATACACTGACCCAGTGATCGCCTACTTCACGTGGGGTAAATGAGATTCCTGAAAAGTAGACCATAGTGCAAAAGGTGAACAACATCACATTCAAAGGGTTATGTAATAGATAAATCACCTAGCCTCGCCCCTCAAGATCTCTTTCCGTCAACAAGACTACAGCGTCATCCATTTACGATTACCCGATGCCTGTCAGCAACTTCCCAAAACATCCAGTTGGGCTTTGAATTCTTTGTCAGCTGATTGCGCAAAATAGCTTAGGCATAAACACAAAGTCTCAAGACTTCTTTCTTCAATTAAGTCAAAGCAACTGAATCATGACAGATACCCGATCAATGACATTAAAAACTTCTCTATTCACAGAATCGTGAATTGTTCTGTAATTGTTTTGAATTACGGATGGAATCCTCACAAGACTAACTAGAGAGTAAAAACTTGGCGGACGATCCCCTAATACCCACAAGGACCCAGAGACCCACAAAGACAGTTTTCTGTGAGTCTTCAGTGTTGGAAATCCCCAATGTTACTTAGAATTTTGTCTACTTGATTGTAAGTGTGGACCTAAACGTACATTAATCTATCAAGCAGACTGTATCTCGTGGCCGCTGTTTGACTGGTTGGATATTTGATTACCTAACTTACAGAAAAAGCAGCAAATGAAACTTTTCAGCTGTCACTAAAAACCGCTTACTGACTAAATCTGACTCACCAAGCTGTCCATTTGGTTGTTTCTTGAGACCGACTGGCTCCTCGGCTCCAGACGGCGTTCTTATGGTAGCAGTTAGATTCGTTAAGTCAGTTTCCGTGACAGTCAAGGACATCTGGCGTGAGGTTCCTAGAGTCACGTGCGACTGTTTGCTTGGTTCTTGACCAGCTATGGATAGAAATAAATGAACTTCAATCCACCTCAGATCACATTTCAACAGTTCTAGGCAAATAATTTCTTCATTCATACTGATGCTTCGACTTAAAGTGATTTTTTATATTGTGTAGGCAATCATTTGATTTCTTCATGCACTCTCCAGAAGGACCTATCAGTGAGTATACATCAGAATATATCACACCCTCAAGCAAAAGCCCAGCATAGTCAGTGACAGCATGAACTGGCCCTAACCATACTTCAAATAATGCTGCCAGCTACAAGCAGAATTGGGCCTGGTGCAAAGTGGTATGCCTTGCAGGTAAACTGGAGTGGCTCAAGGTCAAGGAAGGACTGCTGCATTCATGTGTTCTCTGGTAAACGTCCCATGAAAAGGCTTAGAGAGGAAGTCTAAGCCAGCATGGTTGGTGGTCGTATAAATATAAGTCTCAGCCACTTTTTGAACCAATGCAGATGTAGAAGACACTATGAATAAAAATGAGAATAACATGCATTTTATGCGATGGAAGGCTACACAAGGCTGCATCTATTTGAAACTTTTGGCAGCAGAAACGTTGTCCTAAGGCTGGTTTATTTAGTGTTGTTAGAGATTAATTAACAGTATTGTCATGAATTCAAACTAAACTAGTTTTTATTGATTATGCATTGACAATCACTCATCATAAGTTAAATAGTAGATAATCCCTGAGCGCATCCATTTCAAAGTCCTATCACTAACCTATACACACTACAATACCCCAAGCCAAAGTACCTTCATGAACTTTTCACCACCCAGCCACCCCAGTCTACCTGTTCACCCTCATATCTCACTCTCTCCCGTCCCCCAGTCACTACTCGTCTCAAGTTCTCCAACTGATCCATATCCCACACTGCAACTCAACTCTGGAATGGACTTCCCTCTGAATTCCGCATATTCTCAGTTCCTCCACCAATACCGTCACTCACTCACCGTCATCTTCCTCAGGCTCCTCTCCTCATCAGGCTTTCCACTCCATTTTAAGTCTTACCTCTTCCACAATTCCAACAGTAATCCATCCGATCCCCTGCTTTCCAAACCTTCTCGTCCTCAACGAAACCCACCATAACAGCTGCTCTGACTCTCTGGTCTCTATGGCAACAGGACTTGGACCTCCAACTGATCTCTGGACAACCCCTCTGTTATGACACAGCACCCGTGAATAAGCTGGTGTCTTGCGCTCACCTTTAGAGTAGCGCTTTAGAAATTTGGAGTTTATGATTACAATTGCTTCTAAACACTGAATAGAACTAGATGACATGGCATTTGTTCAATATTCTCTGTCAAACACTTGGTGTGCGATAGAGAGTGTGTCCAGCGGATAAAGTGTGTCCCAGTGACAAATTTAAAAATGTGAAAGACTTTCTCAGTTGGAAAGTGAGGCCCTTACGTGCTGGTGTAATTCTCGCAGTGTAAGGAGCTCCAGGAATCAGGTGACCAGCAAATTTTATGATGATCTTATAGTCTCCAGGTGCAACAGGTGTGTAGGTGATTGTTGCTGTGCCATCTTTGTTATCTTTGCATTGAATTTCGGCTTTTGATGGGCCCTCAATAGCTAAACCTAAGCCACCTGTAACAAACAATAGTTCATCATGAGAAAAAATAAGAGCCAGATATTTGTTCAACATCATCATCAGCAAGTATGTATGTTTGAATGTACGTTTGCATTTGGGTGGAATATAGAAGCCATTTAGAAAACATCAATGAGGACTGGAATGATTAGGAAAAGAACAAGAAACTGAAAGAAAACTCAGGTTAAATAAAGATTACATTTAGGATACTCTCTCACACAAATCCAGTTAAATCAGAATCTTACCCGGTCCAGCGTCCTTAGTGACAACAGTGAATGATGTCGATTGACCACTGATTCCTCCAATGAGACCCGGTCCAAATGCACTCACTTGACCCGGCTTAGACGAGTGAACGTAGAAGTTATAAGTGCCACTTGGAACTGGAAAACCGCTGTAGAAAGTCTGCAAAACATGCTGACCAACTTCTGTTGGGTTATAGCCGACTTTAATTGTTCCATCTTTATTGTCAATGATTCGTGGAACTTGTTTCTGGCCAGACGGTGTGGTTATAATAGCTGCAAAGATAAAAATTTAATTAAAACAATAATAATAACTTGTTTCTTGCCATAAGGTCTTATAAAGGCTGCGAAAGTAAGAGATTTGCAAAAATAAGCAAACAAAATCTGACCCTTTAATGAGACAAATACTGCTAGACACACAATGCTGAAAAAAGTTTAAACTAGTTTAGTAACATTAATTGTAATTGTAATTAATAACTTTCTAATGCACAAGGCACACTAACACCAAGCCATTGTCTAGTGGTTAGCACACTACACTGTCTCCTTCTTCTTCTTCTTCTCTTAAGCTTTAGCAGAACCAAGTAATCAACTGAAAGGTTGGAGGTTGAACGCCCCCAAGGTTCTTTCGAGATTTGGCTCCACTTGTGCCCCACAGCCAACTCATCTGTAATGAGTAGACTGGCCGTACACTGTCAGTGGGAAGATCAGGCAGCGAGGGAATCCACTGGCTCCTCACCTCACCTCAAACGCCAAGGCTCAGACGATGGCTGCCCCTCGGCTCAAGCAAGTCTTCTTCTTCTTCTCTTAGGTTTTAGCAGGATCAAGTAATCAAATATTGACTTTTATTGATAGTTATTTCACCTGGGCTCCTCAGGTGGCTTTGACTGGGAATAAAAGCAGTTTTCTTGAATCATAAGAAGTTCTAAACAACTAAAGCTAGACAGGCTATCATCATTGAAATCAAACAATAATTGTTCTGGCAGTAGATTTAGGCCACATAATCTGTATCGTGATTTAAGCAAAACATGACTTTCAGACACTTTTTATGGACAAACAGTAAAGATGGAGGAAATTTTGTTGAACTACGAAAAAGACCAAAATAATAATGACTGACCTGACACTTGAGAAACATCTGGACCAACTGAAATGGAAGGAAAGTCTGTCGGACGAACTTCCGACGACACCGCTGACGTTACTTCAGACTGTAGCTGGTGCTGTTCAACAACCCTAACTTGCTCCTGAGTCACTTTCCCAACCTAAGCAGAAACATAGGCATACCAATGCATACACTGAGACGATGATGATGATGACAATGATGATGACGAGTACTGTGCTTAAACAGCTCTGGGTTGTTGAGACACTAAAACACTTAGCTAGGCAAAGAAACTGAAGAAGTCAAGTTGTTGTTCAATGATAGATGACAGAATTAGTAGGGACCTGCGAATCACAAATTTCCGTCGAATCGAATCTCGAATCGAATCGGGGGTTAAGATTCGAATTCGAATCGAATCTCGAATCGAATCAGCGGGTACCAAAACCATGTTTTGATATTCAAATAGTGTGTAGGCTATGTGATAGCACAGGCGTACCACCGTATCAATGGGTCTATCTCAATAACATTTCTGCAGTTTAAAATCAATTCAACTAAACATTTAGCTAATTAACAGAATAACTCACAAATAATTTATGAGTTAAGTAAGTAAGTATTTTCTTTATTGTACCAATTGTATAACCACACTTTGGTGTACATTCATCTAAGCCAGGCATGGGCAACTTCTTTTAGGCCTAATAGAGGGCCGCCCTAAGATTTTAAGGGCAGCTCTGGGCCGTATGCCAATCGCAGGCTAATTTTTGCAGATTAATCTGCCCCAGAAAATGAGAAAATATTAATTTCGGTTAAACTTCAAGTTTAAAATAAATGAAAATAATTTTTATGATGAAAACATAATTATCCCAATGCCTACAGTTCTACACTACAATAAAAAAAAAAAAAATATGTTTCAAGTTTGTTCAGTTTTAAAAATACATAAAACTGTTAGTCTGTACAATTCATCCATTTGCTAGATGTGCAATATTTAATATAGGCCCTATAATAATGATTAAGATGAGATCTGACACTGCACCGGATTCAACAATTAGTTTACAACAAAGGGCTAATCATTTTTCCGAAAAAGATTCGAAATTTTTCGAATCGTGACATCATTTTCGAATCGAATCGAATACTGCCGCCCGATTCGTTTTCGAATCGAATATCGAAGCTTCGCAGGTCCCTAAGAATTAGTGTTTGATAAGAAACTTATTTTACAATAAGACATCATCCAACCACGTTATCGTTCTTTTACACGACGATCTTCACTGGTAGAGATAAAAACAGAGGCAGCAATAGTTTGAAGCAAAACGATCATAGTGACAAAATAACAAATGCAGAAATTGGAAGTTGAATCTAACAAAGAAGATCAGACCTGTTGAGTGAAATGGCCGTGGGGAACGGTTACTCCACCGAACTTGATGTCAGCCGTGTAAGTTCCTTCTACGAGCGGAGTGTACCTAATTGTAACAGTTCCATCACCATTGTCAACTACAGTGTAGTCAACATCCTTGATGGTAGTTGTAGTGGTGGTGGTGGTAGTCGTCACTTTCTTCATCTGGAAGGTAATGTTGCCGATGCCTGCCTCTGACTTCCTTACGGTTATTGTATTTGTCTCTCCAACAGCCAATTGTGGTCGTATGTTTTCTAAAAGTGCAATCCACAGTTTAATGTGCATATGTTCACATGTATGCATGCATGTCTGTTTGTATGTATGCCAATTAAAGAACCTCTTAACAGCACTGCACACACTGCTAGACAACTGATCTAAACAGATGAGACTTTAAATACGGTTGCATCTATGTATGTTAAGTCAAAGGAAACAATACATATAAGCAGAGGAAACAATACATATAAGCAGAGGAAACAATACACATAAGCAGAGGGAGACTAATTCCAGATGACAGCCTGGCATAGAAGACAGCATGATCAGCTTGGGCTTGTTTGTGTAATGCACAAGGCATCTGCATATCTCCACAAGCATCAGAGCACAATGATTAGTGTTAACTTTTTGATTAATATATGACCCATCCGACCAATTCACCAACTCTGCTCCTTCTGCAACCTCTGTTGAACAAAACTTATCCAAATTCCTCCTCTTCTCCCTCTCTCTCTCTCCCTCTCTCTTGCCCCTTTGATTCTTATGTCACCATCAACCATAGCTGTCTGACTGTGTATCAGCCTCACCCTCAAATCTTCACCTGACCTTATCTGCCTACCATTTTTCTGACCAAGCACCTATATATGTGTGTGTGTGTGTGTGTGTGTGTGTGTGTGTGTGTGTGTGTGTGTGTGTGTGTGTGTGTGTGTGTGTGTGTGTGTGTGTGTGTGTGTGTGTGTGTGTGTGTGTGTGTGTGTGTGTGTGTGTGTGTGTGTGTGTGTGTGTGTGTGTGTGTGTGTGTGTACATACATGTCATACATGCATTCATTTATGTATATATACATGTATATTTCTATGTGTGCATGTATACACTTAATATAGCACCTTTAAAGGAAAATATCAGATTTCAAAAGCATTATATAAATGGTTATCTAACTGACCTAAACAAGTACATATTTTCAAAAACTGTAAACAAATTACATAGTGCCAGGAAACATGCATGTGGTGCCACCTGCATCAAATATGCTGTAAAGAGGTACTGAGGCAGAACCAAATTGTCTGCAGAGGTGACTGAGACAGATAGGAGCAGATCTGAGTTGAACTCACCTGGAACAGTCACCTTTTCAGCATGGCCAGTTGGTACAGTTGTAACACGGAAAGGAGCATTTGGTACTTCCTTTCCATCATACTTGACATCAACAACATATTCACCGACATCGTCTGGTTTATAGCTGACGTTGTATGTACCATCACCAACTGGTTCAACCTTTGGTTTGATTCGCTCACCTTGTGGGGTCTATTCAACAGCAACACATAATGCCACTCACATCAGGAACCATTGCTGTCCACTTCAGCCAATAGACAATCTAAACCAAAGACTTCTGAGAAGTTCATGTAGAGGCATCATCATCATCATCATCATCATCATCATCATCATCATCATCATCATCATCATCATCATCTCATCATCATCATCATCATCATCATCATCATCATCATCATCATCATCATCATCATCATCTCATCATCATCATCATCATCATCATCATCATCATCATCATCATCATCATCATCATCATCATCATCATCATCATCATCATCATCATCATCATCTGCATTACTGTTACCTTTATCTGCAATGTGGTCTAAATTGTATGTTGGCATAATTTTCCAGAACAAAGAGTAGAATCATTGGATGTATGACCCTGATCTAGGGTAGGGATAGCATAATTTAATTTGTAAAATATACAATTACATTTTACTCTTGGAGTTGGTTGTTAATGAGGCAATGTTATGCTAAGTAATACCATGATTTGAGCTCAGCTAAATTTAATATAATAGAATCTAATTATTTCTGTTGTGTTATTATAGTCACTTCAAGTGTAATAAGAAAAGCTGCATTCCTTTGGACAGAGTCAAGCAGTCAAGATCCTTAAGGCACCTGAGTCTGGAAGACAGACTACAGCGTAAGCTATTCCAAACAGATTGGATTTCAGTCCTGACCTAAATGACATCAAGATCTACCTGAGTGGACAGAAACCGATGGTGAATTCCAGGGATGAGGGCTGGCAACAGAAAACGACCAAGAACTGTTTGGTTCAAGGCACAATAAGTCAACCAGTGAGTGAGTGTGGTAAATTTATATTGAGCCCATTCACCTATCACGTTCCTGAACCTTCTGGAATACCCTTTTGCATTTGCATTGCCACAGATGCTTCTTGCCATGCATTATGCTGACTATTTCTCTGACCTTTCTGATGCTGAAACTGACCCAAGTGTTCTGCATAAGTTAATTTAGCAGCCAGTTAATAAATTCAGCTGCTGGCTGGAAGCAGACATGGCTCCTTCAATAGAATTTCTAACTTTATAGGCAATGACCTGAGTGTGGCATGAGTTTCGAGCACCATCAGCTAGTGCCTTGTGCTTGGCACCAAAGAAGTTGCTATTTAATGAACTAATTTACTAAATGGTTAAGGAAATCATGCAATTTCATACTGACTGCATTAACGATGACAGTGTTTTAAAAGTGACTGGTGCAGCTCATCGTTAAAGTATTAAAGAGGATGTTGTTTAATCTGAAATACACTCTGTTGTTAACCGAAATTGTTTCTTTAAACTTTACGCTTCATACCTTCACTTCAACATCAAGTGGAGCATCGCCAGACTGCCGAGTATCAATGGTAAAGCCAACTGGAACACTGGCAGGCACTCCATGTGGTTTGATACCATCTCCAGTTATCGCAACTTTGGTGATGTCTTGGCTTGGCTGAATTTCAGTTGTGAACGGGCTGAACACCATCAAAACAAACCAAAAACCCTTTTAAACAGACTGCAATGGAGAGCATCTTCTCAGCCAATCTGGTCAAACTATGGCTGACCAGATTGATCCAGTCAGCTGACCTTACGGGTTGAACCAGTCCACATGATCATCCAGGCAATTCAATGATTCTTAAATGGTCTGCATGAAGACATTTTGCCTCTATGTGGTAGTTTGTCTTCTTATCATAGTCTTAACGCATTGGTACAGTGCTTAAGTAAACATTGGGGCATTTCACATAATTCATTCATTCCTTCAGTTATTTTATATTATACCTCTTCATGGTCTCTTCCCTGAAGCAGTCTCAGCAAAGAATCGAGGAAAGAGAACAGTTTTCAAGCACTGATGAAATGTAAAATGGTTAAGGTAAGGCATTTGTTTTCATTCTTTTTTCTGCTACTTCTTCTATGGAACAGGTACTAACTTGGATAGGGTCAAAGGTTAGGAGGCCATGTGACAAGGCATAATTATATATAAGTTATAAGCGGGCCTCCTTTTGTCTGCTAGTTCCTCCATGGAGCAGATATTAGCTGCTGGTGGCTTTGCAAGTGTGGTCGTCAGAACCATCAGAGAGAAGAGACCCACCCACCAGACACAAGGGTGAGGCAACCTCTGCTTGTACCTTAGGTTGTAATCCTCTGGTGTTAAGCACCAAGTTAAGTAGCCATTCGCTATCTTGAAGGGGAAAGGTTCCATTGTCTACTGAAATGTTTAGTCCACTTCGTTTGAGCTCAAGGGAATGACAATCTCTCCTCATACATACATACACATGTATACACACATACATGAGTGACACCAGCAGTGAATGCAAGAGAAAGAAACATGACCTGCTACTGGTGAAGTTGATCAAACAAGAGTGACACACACGTTGTGTCGTCAGCCGGTCCCAGTGAGAAAGTGAACGGAGGAAGTTATTGGCAGGGATATAATTAATTAACTGCTGTTGATTACCCAACCAGAAGAACTACATTTTGTTCCAAGCATTAACCTGCATTATATCGACTTGTAATGTATGTATATTCATTTGTATGTATGTGTGTTGGAGCTTTGTTATGTCTCCAAAGAAAGTGAAGACATAACATTATTAAGAGATCTGCACTATTTACTCACCTGTTAAGAACAGGTTTTCCACCATACGTAACATCGAGCTGATACGGACCATCACCATCTGGAGTATACTCCACATCGTATGTACCAGAAGGACGTTGTATGATTGTGGCTGGTTTACGCACACCTACAACAGACAGCACATATATGCTCGGTCCTGACTTAGTACTCAGGTCCGACTCACTACTGATGGCTGACTAAGTACTCACTCAATCAATCAATCAATTTCGTTTAATCACAATCTCAAGCTGACATAAACGCAAGTTGTTATATAGTTTCCAACTGTTAAAAGAGGATGGGGGGGTAACATGTATATATAACTGAGTGGAAGTCTATTTAGGTAAAAGCCAAGGTTTACTCAATAGTCAAGGCTTACTCGTTAAGCTCTGACTCAGACTTGGGGCAAACTCAGTACTCAGCTCTGTTCCCGACTTCCATTAATAGAGATGTATGTACATATGGATGAAATGCTTAACACAAAGAAACCTCATTCTTTAACGTTAGCTGGTCAGCCATCAGACTTAATAACAGGATCACAGGTGGTGCATCTGGCATTGTTGATTACAAAAGGCAAAGGTTTGCGGTTTTAAAGCTTTTTCATTGTCTAAATTGACTTCATCTAAAAATATTTTGCTAGGAACAAATTGTTCAAATCAGTTGATTTTCAATCTGATTTATGCGCCTTCTGGTCCATTATCGCCAAGGACAAACCCAGAATCTCCAGCATTTTAGCATAGAGAGCCGCATCATCAGCACAGTCTAGATCAGTAAACTGCTCTGTTCAACTGTCTCCTGCATGGTATCATCCGCACAAGAACAGATCTGGAGCCATTCAGCATCCTTATTGCACTCCTCTATCCACCTTAAACCACTCCAATGTTACACTATCAATGCAGACTGCACTCATCATGTTCACATACAATTCCCTCACCAGGCCTTCTATCTTTTCCAGTATTCCATGAGACAATAGTAGCCTCATAAATTATGGTAACAGGGTCCACTGAGTCACATGCTATACTCAAGCCATTGTTCTAGCATAACTGGTTCATGCTCAGGCAATTGTAAGCATCATCACCCTTGAGATGAAGAGCCAATAATTAGTTATTGCAGTCCCAGTGGTGTCCTCTGCCCTTCGAAGGAGATCCTAGTTGATACATTTATTACACTCCAGTCCGTAATCATAATCTCCAAACTTGTAAAGGCCAAGTGCAGGGCATCAGCCTATTCACAACCACACCCATTACTGAATCTATTATTTTTTTATTCTAGGCAGTTTAAGAATTAAGTCTAATTAAAGTCTCTTTATCAAATTCCTTAACTGTTTGAGAAAATGATTAAATTGTATCAAAGATGTTAGAAACTGCAGAATAGAGTTTAAGACCTGTTTTTAGATCTGTAGTAACAACTTCCAGAGTGGCCACACCAGCCTGAGCTGTGATGACTGAGAATACAGCCTTTGTCCCTTTACGAATTCCTTTGGGATTTAGTCCTGGACCAAAGCATTTCACTTTTTCAGGATAAAATGGCGTCGACTCAGCAACTGGCACACGAAACGGAGTTCCTATTAAATGAAAACATCACAACTGTAACATATCCTATACATATCCTAATATTAAAATTCATATACATTTTGTTAGAACTGTTATTCGTTAAATAGATGGAGTTATGCATATTAATTTAATTAATTTTGCCAGTATCTACGTATTTTTGGTTAGTATTGTATAACTGACCTTGGGTAGATTCTAGCACATTTGATTATCTGTGTCATCTTACCTATCAAAAGGCAGTGGTGTATTGTATACATAAACTCATATATTTAATATATATATATATATATATATATATATACATATGATTGCATAATGCATATGGAAGACACTGCAATATTAAGAACCATATATAATCCAAGACAAGCATAAAATTATCTGGAGGCTTTGTGATTGGCTGAGATTACTAGACAAGACAAAACAATTAATACCTGGTACTGGTTGATCGGCAAACGTTACACCGATTTCATAGTCTCCTGGTGTATCAGGTAGATATTCAACAGTCAGGGTACCATCCTGGTTGTCTACACAGGCAACCTGAGGTTCAGTTGGACCGACCACTGACAGACCAACTCCACCCTGTCCAGCTCCACGTGTATTAATTGTGAACTTCTGTGGTTGATTGGGCTGACCACCAAGTATACCTAGAGATCATTAATGAAGAGATCAACTCAATTAATGAAAATGCTATGACCTTCTCAAGACAAACACATATTGAGAACTTTGTAAAAAGTCAACTGCCTGATAAAACTTAAGTAAAACTGCTATCAAGATTCAAGAAATGTACACCAGTTATTATAATTTTTCCCATTTCTACAGTTCAGAATAAAAGAAGTTTGTGATTGGATTACAGGGTGGCTTTGTAAATGGATTACAGCGGTGGCCTCATGATGGAATTACAATGGTGGCTTCATGATTGGATTACAACGGTGGCTTCATGATTGGATTACAGAAGTGACCTCATGATTGGATTTCAGCACTGGATTCATGATTGGATTACAGTGGTGGCTTCATGATGGGATTACAGCAGAGGCTTCATGAATGGAAGACAGTGGTCAATGAGAATAGGTTCACTTAATCTGGTTTTCAAACATTTCACTGTTCAATGCCAATGTACCCAAGAATTGTTCTTAGCCCACTATGCTTGTGATAGATATTAGATGCCTAACACAGTTATTGTTACGAATATGACACCGGCAAACTTATTAAATTTAAGTAACACTGAGCCCAGTTTTTATTTGGATGGGTGAACATCCTCTGAATATTAAACTACCTGGGTCATCTTGAACTTTTCTTTCATTATCTTTCATTATCCCTCTAGGTCAGAACAACATGCAAGTTGGAAGGTTAACAGGTGTCCTGTTGTGTCAGGATTGCAGATTGCCTCCAGATGCTTAACAATAATCAGTTGGTCATTCATTCATTCATTTGTTCATTCATTCATTCAGACCATTAAATGGCACCCACAATGATTAAATATTAAATACTTAAGTAGCTACTCAATACACCCTGGGAAAAAACAGAAAACCTTTTCTGGCCAGAAACAGGAACACAAAACTTATTTACTCAATCACACATTCACACTCAGTCAGTCAGTCAGTCAGTCAGTCAGTCAGTCAGTCAGTCAGTCAGCCAGCCAGCCAGCCAGCCAGCCAGCCAGCCAGCCAGCCAGCCAGCCAGACACGCGGTGTAAGGTTAAAAGGCATGAGCTACTTGTAATTAGGACATCAGGATAGTTCACCTGGACCATAGACTTTGACTTTTGAAGGGTCACATCCAGGATGAGCGTCAACTGTGAATGGACTCTTTGGGACACGAATGCCTTCATACGAAACATCAATTTTGTTTGGCCCTGTAAAGAAAAGACAACCAGACAAAATTAATATTCCTGTGCATGCATTTATAGAAAGAAATGATTACGGTAATCAAACTTGGTTCCATGCCTCTGTAGAAACAATTATTATGGTAGTTGAAAGCATAGGTTTAAGCAGGATATCTGGAGATACTGCAGTACCTTAACCCCCCCCCCCACCCTCATAAAGTACAGTATTGCCTAAAGTAAGAAAACACAACAGCAAAGAGCAAGAATGAAATTCAGCAGTTAAACTGTCATTAGCCAGAAAAGAATAACAAACTTAAACAATTTTAAGATTTTCTGCATAATCATAACTTGTCAGCCTTTCTATAATTGTGCAGATTTTCATTTGGCTCTACTTGGCAATTGAACAGATCTAAACAGCCACAACTTAAGATACGCTGAACATGTTTCTTGAGCTGTCTGCGATGACATAGTATGTATGTTTAATGTACCTAGACTGTTCCAGAACCACCAGTACCACCTGTACAATGCAAGAGAAAGCATGGAAGTGTGGGACCAACAACTCCCCACAGACCACTGAGCACAGGCTGGCCAGAAACAGGAACACAGAGCTCTCTTATGTATTTCACAGTTGATCAAAGATCCTATTTTCAGAACATGCAGAGTTTGCACAGTTTAAGTGCAGAAAACAAAATATACAAGCTCTTTCTTTATTAATTAGAACATGAATTCAGTGAAGGGAAGTAGCTCAGAAGTCAGACAATGATATTCTTGAATTAAACACTGAACATCCAATTACAAAAAGGTTACCTTGCTCAAAAGGTGTATACAGACACTCATAAGTTCCATCATGTTTGCTTTTCACCAATCCTTCAGTGAGTGTTCCAGATGGATTTGTTATCAACACCTTGACATTGCCTTCGCTTGTAGGAGATACGGATGTAGCATCAACAGTAAATTCAGAAACTGAGTCCAAGAATACACCTTCAAAAATAACGAAAACTAGCTTAAATAGCAATCCAAAACTTTAATTTTAACACTAAACTTGTTGGCAAAACCTAACCATTGCACTTTACTGTATGATAACAGAACACCTACATGCATACATTACACGTATTATACACCTGGAAATTCATGGTAGACAGTAATTAGTCCTGTACCATTTAAAGATATGGCTGCTTTTCTAGTGAGCCGCATGCATAGGTATTTTAAAGTTATTTTACCTCACTGTAATATATTATTGTTAAGACTGTTATTGCTATAACTATACAAGTCAACAAGTATATTCAATTCACCACGTTGAGTACATTGCCTAGCTTCACAAATACAATTAGCAGATAAAGTTCACTAAAAGTCAAAGATCTGAATGCAAAATATCCTAATGCATAATGTATAAGTCTAGACATCTTCAGTAATTCTAAACTGCCTTGAATTCATTATTCATGATTACATAAAACAGAATAACCACAATGGTAGTTATTTATTTATTAATTAATAGATTAATTATTTAAAATTAGTTATTTATTTGTTAATAAATAAATTATTGGTGACAGTGAATTACTTCTGCTTCAATGTTGGTTTCATGTTGATAAATTATCAGTTGTTGTTCTTCGTTAGAAAAGAAATTAGATATTAAAATTGCAAAGTCTAACTTCTGATTAGCTTAGCCTGACAGAAAATCCTCACATCATACAGAACTCAATGCCAGATATGATTAGAATGTAACTATTTTTCAACTCTCACAATTAAAAATAAATAATTTACAATTTTCAGTTCTGCAGCAGCACTGATGTCAGATGCAATGCAGACAGAGGAGGTTGCAGCCTAGAAAGACCATTGAAGCAAGATGACCTCATACGTAATTCTTACTTTTACAGAAGTCATCAGATTTAACAAGATAAGATCAAAATTAATTGGCTGTAAAATTACCTGTAGGCTCAAGTCCTGGTCCATAAGTTTTGACTCCACTGACATCTACCATCTTGGCCGGATTGACCTGAGCCTTAAATGGAGAGTGAGGGATTGGTTTCTCATCAAACAGTATGTTTGTTGTGTACTCTCCCGGTTCCGTTGGCCAATAGCGAACATCGAACAAGCCGCCTCCTTTGTCAAAGCATTCAATCTTTGCTTCAGTTGGACCATCAATCGTCAGTCCAAGGCTGCCGGGTCCAGCTGCTCGGGTGTCAATTGTGAAGTCGCATGGAGTATTAGCAGTGCCCTGAGTAAGACCTGTTCCATAAGCTTTGACTTTTGAAGCATCAACCACTGTTGAAGGAACAATCACATCTTCAGCAACTGCTGTGACTGAGAACGGGCTGTGAGGTATCGGCTGATCAGCATAGGTAACCTCAACCTTGTGTGGACCAGGTTCTTTAGCAGTAACCTTGCCAATAAATCCATCAGGTACCTGCTGCACTGGTGATGGAGTGACCGCACCTGATGGGCTGACAAGGTTGACTTTGGGAGTACCTGGGCCAGCACCAGCTGTCACAATGTTGAATGGAACTTCCTTTCCAATAGGAATAGCTACAATCAGAAAACTTTCAGTTAAACAATTAATTTATTAATTAATTAATTAACCTGATTAATTACTGACTTTCCAATCCAAAAGTCACTATGAACAAAAGGCTGACTTTATAATACAAATAGTCTTAATCTTTAAGCTGCTCGACTTGTACCTCACAGTGTGCTAAAGTAATCATAACGTGCACTCTGTAGAGTGAGATTTTCACTTAGCACATCTACAGCACAGTCACAGTGAAACACTGCCTACATTGGCCTCTGTTAGACCTCTGTCTAGAAGTAGATTTGACAACATTTCACTGTATGAACAAGAAAATAATCTAGCAATAAAGAAAAGACAGAAGAAGAGCAAGATAATGATGCATTCCTCAAAAGGCAGATCTATGAAACAGACAGAATAAATGGAAGCGTTTTATATCACATGGCCTAGCTTCAAGTGAACTCAGAGAAAATATATCTTGACGAAACGAGCGCAGAAACTCAATTTGTTAAAATTTAACCTCATGAAAAACACCTACTGTATATATTCATCTACAGGTTGATATCGAATATTAAATGACCTCTACATTTTAAACCTTGGAAAGAGGAATTTCTATGACCCACATATAAGTCAATGTGTATTTTACATATAAATCTGCCCATTTTATATAATATGTTGTCTTCCTCCATATTTGGAGGAAGACAAGATATAATAGCACTAATACATTTAAAAAAATAAACTACCAGTACCACTTTACGATTGGGACATGTCCTAATAAAAGGACATGATTTAATATAAATCTTTATCCTTTTCTATTGTGAAAAAGTTTTATTGGGAGACTATCTTCCAAAAAATTGAACGATAATATGTTGTTGTAACTTACTTGCAGGCAGTTCTTTAACATGGATTTTGCTGACATCTACAGATGGTTGAACAGACACTTTGAAAGGACTCTTTGGCACTGGATGATTGGCATAGGAGACAACTGCTGACAGTGTGCCAACAGTGCTGGTGTTAAAGTCCACTTTGTAGGTCTTGTCCTTGTTGTCTGTTATATGCACTGGCACTGGAACTCCGCTTTCGGTTGTCAGTGACACCAATGGCTCACCTGAACAACCAAGTCAAAGCCTTTATGTTAATAACGAGTACACACACAAACACAGGAAGATATTCCACAGCTTTACGGTTATCAACTGCATTAAACTAATCACGATGTGCTTCAATGAAGAGTTACTATCTTTCAAGAAATTACAACAAGTAAATCTGCACAGGTTTTTCTTCATTGCCCACAATTTTCTCCAACTGTTTTCCTTCTAGCAAAAGATGTAAGGATGAATCAGACTCTGGATTAACTTACTGGTTTAACCAACCTTGAGTAACATTCCTAAATTTTGAAATCACCTTCAGATAAGATGGATGCCTTAAGCATGACCAGCGAAAATAATAGATCCAATGGCATCATGGGCTGCATCCTAAATCCTTGTCTAATCTGGCTTATATTCTTCTTTCCCATGGTAACTGCTGTGCCATCAGTAAAGTTTAGCACTAAGATAAATGCAAAATTTTCATTCAGCTATTCACCAGTTGTCCTTACTGCTGACAGATTTCTCAACATCTCTTCACATAAAATCTTTGCCACCTGCCTATATTTATTGAGAATTCTTGCCATTCAGTCCCAAACTAATTTTCTTCAGCTCTTCCAGCCATCAACTCCATCTGAAATTCACAACCTCATTCTCTCAACTACTAAAAAGCATACTTTATTCCAGCCACTGCCTTTCACCAAGTTATGGTCCGAGTCCAGCCAGTCCTTAGAAAACTGTTTTTTTTGCCAGAACCATTATTAACTCTTAACCTTTCTCCAAAATCCCTGAAAAGGTAGTTGGTAACTGGCTTAACTGTAAACTCGTTGCAAGTTCTTCCCTTTGGAGTCAGCTCCCTTTCCAATCAGCCTACTAGAGATTCCAGTCAACTGAAACAGCACTAACTGCTATCAATGATCCTTCCTAAGGATAAAGGAAATCATTCTTCCTGACCTCAAAACAGCATTTGATAGAGTAAATCAAAATACCAATTCTTCATTGAGTTAAATAATTAATTGTTCAGGCATTCAGTTCCTGCTGTCAGCTGGTTCCCATCTTTCCTATGCCCTTGCACTCAATCTCTGGACATCAGTGAACTCAACTCAGCATCAATTTCTTCTAGTGCTCTATGCCCATGGTTCCACCTCTCCATGGAGAGTAGTAAACAAACCCTGCAACATACCACCCCCTTATTGCAATTATTGCACTGGCTTCTTGTTGAACATGGAATCCAATCTAAGAAAGGTGTCAAAGTTACAAGGTATCCGCTAATGCTCAGTCAACTATCTTTCTTCCACCCACCATGCTGGTTCAAGACTTGGGAATTATTCTGACTTACAAACATATGCTTATCAGATATTTTTACTCTTGCAGTATCTGTAACCAGGATAGTCCCAGGTTCCCACGCTTTCTCGGTTGCTGGTTCAAGACTTGGGAATTATTCTGCTACCTGTTTCTTTCTGTTCTGCAAGTTCTTTGATGTTGATGAGGTATGACTAAACTGTCATCTTACTCATATTGCTCATCCTCCACAGCCTGTCTTTCGGTCTCTGGTGAATCTTATGGATCCTCACTTGTTCTGTAAAAAGGACTCTGTGAACAGAATAAGGTTTTGCCTAGAATTTGACCATTGATTACTGCCTTCCTTGTGCATTACAAAAACGCACTACATCCACTTTATTTCAGACTCCCCAATGTAGGCTAATGACACAAGTTTGCTTTCATTTGACAGACTTTCCATTGTCCCTTCAACTAGACAAATGCATATCAGCCTATTTTACATCAAGTTGCATATGCACTAGCATATAGTGAACTTGACAACTGCAACTTTTGCCTCTGACTGGCATCACAAATATGCAAATGGTTCTTAACAAGACTATAACGAAAATCCCAAAATTGCAAAAAAATAACTGAATTCAATAGTAAAGATAAGATAGACAATTCATTTAAGTGAGTTAAAAATATGTACACGTTAGAAATATACATGTTGAATACAGATAAACCAACAATAAGGGCATCAATTCAAACTCATCTAACTCAAACTATGTGGTTGCTTTCAACCATATAATCCTCAGTCCTGTACATTGTCAGAAAAAGTTATGCAATTTGACTCTTACTATTGCAGCAACAGAACTTCACAGTGTAGAACAAGCATTCTTGTAACATAATGGAAAGCAGCCAAAATCACAGGCTGCCAATACTACCCTTAACACGTTAAACTTAAGTAAGTAAGTAAGTAAGTAATCTTTATTAGCAGGAGATAAACGCCCACACTTTACAACAACAAAGCAAACAACAGTGAAAAAAGTCGCACAAAGTCAGTATGAAAAAAACGATGCAATATTATAAACAGTTTTAAAAGTCTAAATATACACTATACAGTTATAACTATACACGTAGTTCTAAAACTAACAGCATAAACTTTACAGAAGCCTATGATTGGAAATAAACTAACAGGTTAGATATCAGAGCAATTACTAAAACTAGCATTATCACATTTTTTATATTTGTACAGTGGGCGAATGATGAAGGATTCTTGTGCAACAGTGTATGATAGTGTACAGTAATTAAAATGTATGCCCAGAGTAATTAAAATGTATGCCCAGAGTAATTAAAATGTATGCCCAGAGTAATTTAAATGTATGCCCAGAGTAATTCAAATGTATGCCCAGAGTAATTCAAATGTATGCCCAGAGTAATTCAAATGTATGCCCAGCATAATTCAAATGTATTCCCCTTTTCCATATGTTACATTTATGGTAAGTAATAATGGGTTAAGACTGTGATGAGGTGACAGGATGCTCTTAAATACCAAAAGCTAACCAAGAGACTTCAAGAGCCTTTAAAATACTTGTCAGTTTAGTGGAAGGCATTCCTTTATACACCATATCCTGGTGTATAAATATATTTTAATATTTCATACATTTAACATATATCTTCAAATCACTCCACTGGGTGAAAATCCCAGAGCAAATCCACTTCAAAGGATTATTACTAATCTTAAACCCCTTACACTCCCTTACAGTGTTTCTAGCCCATGCACCTTTGTGAACTCTTCACCATCTTACCACCCCATAGGAGGATTCCTATCTGGTCTTACCCGACCCCCCGACCCCAGTCAATACTCATCTCATGTTCTCTGACCGAGCCATCTACCACAATGCACCTCGACTCTGGAACGATCTCCCTTTTGAATTACGCAAATTTTGATTTCCTCTTCCAGTTTTGTAACTCATCCATCATTATCTGCCTCAGGCTCCTCTATCTATATCATCCTTCAGGTTTTCCACTTAAAATTAAAGTCTAGGACCTTAAAAAACCTAAGTCTACTGATGCACCTGATCTCTGCCTTCCCATCTTGCTTATCGTAAATGCCTTAGCATCTCCTCTGTTTCTCTCTCTGGTCTCAGTAGCAACCAAACTTGGATCTCTATTTGATAACTGTCTAGGTAATCCCTCTGACCTGAAATAGGGCTTGTGCATAAGCTGGTGCCCTGCACTTAGATTTTAAGTGGCACTTTAGAAATTTTGAATTTACATTTACAATTACAATTAATTTTACATCCATGTTTATTACTTCTCTCTTCGTTTTACCTTTGAACCAAAACGTAAACAGATTCAATTCATAAGAGAATAAAGTGTTTGTGGAATATTAGAAAAGATTAGTATTAAGCCATTCCTGCAGAGATGAAACAGTTAATTTCATTATACAAATAAAGCATTATCTGGAAGCATTGAAGTTTTCAATATGCTGTTCACTCTATGATTACAGTTAAAGCTCCACGTTGAAACTTAATTGAAACATGTTTAATATCATAATTACCAGTGATGCTAACCAGAAAAGGACCCATGAGACCAAGCTCGTGGACCCACATTACATGTAATGCAAGTTAATATTTTATGGTGCTCTCCAACATTTCTTCTGTGTGCAGAACAGACAAGTCTAAGTCTCGGTCTTGACAATGTCCAAACAGGAAACAGTCTACTTATTATATGCTGAACAATGTCAAATGGCACTTGGGTGTCAGTAATAAAAGGCACTAGAATACCATCCAGGCACGCATACAATCCAAATCAGACTTAAACTCTGAAACATGGGTTGCCATACAGCAGAAGACCGAAAACTGAGAATGACCATCTGCTTTGCTAAGCCATGTTTATACCTGTGTATCAACCTTGGGTTATGTCCCTGTACATGACTTATAACATGTTAAACAATAATAGCAATACCTATAACCTGTGTATCAATCTATGTATGATACCTATAATAAAACCATAATGGGCTGACCTTGAGGCCATAGTCATGAAACAATGGCTGACTCTAGACATCAGGAAGGTGAGATCCTCAGTGTTTGTGTTGAAGCCAAGGTAAGGCCTCGAGGCTTAACATCACTGGCTATTATTCATGTTAGTTTCTCGGTTACTATGAATGTTTTGTTAACAAAGTAACCAGGCATTTTATTTGCATTGGATGACCTGACACGCATGATGATCACTCACCAGGTCCGGCTTCCTTAGCATCAACAATAAGGTAAGATGACTGGTTTGCTATCACAGGCTTCTCAACTGCTGGACCATATACTTTGACTTTACTCACGTCCACACCTGACTCAACTGATATCTTGAATGGACTGTTGGGCACAGGATGACTAGCAAATGAAACGTTGGCTGTGATCGACCCTACTATGTCTGTAGTAAATTCTACTCTGTAGGTTCCGTCCTTGTTGTCTGTTATAGTTGGTGTTATTGGAACACCAGTCTCACTCGTCAGAGTCACATGAGGCTCACCTGAAAATCATTCAGGAATTGAAACAACAGACATAGCAAACAAGGGTTTGAAAATGCTGAACAAGCAATAATAAGGCATAGTGCAAACAGATTTATCATGCACTGAATATCTAATCACAGCAAAAGAATGGAATAAAGTTTCATATGAACAAAGATAAAATAGATAGGAAACAATAACTACATCTCCACACTGAATGCAAATTGCATACAATCATTTCAAACAAGCAGAGAATGTATCAAAATGACTACATCTCCCCAGTGAATGCAAATTGCATACAATCATTTTAAACATGCAGAGAATGTATCAAAATAACTACATCTCCACACTGAATGCAAATTGCATACAATCATTTTAAACATGCAGGGAGTGTATCAAACTAACATGAGGAAAGCAACCTAAAAATAGTCTGTGCAGAGAAAAAATAGTAAGTAAGCAAAGCTGGACCATAGTACACTGGTAAATTTATAATTGCTCAAGTTCAGTAACTTTTATCATGCCGGTGTCTAAATCGCAAGGCATGAAACGATGGCACACTAAAACCAGATCATAATCTGTTCAATATCCAGAAGATCAGTCCACTACACTACGACAAAGGGTAGCCTATGGTCAATATGCAATCTGAAAAAGGTAAGCCTTAAGTTGAGAACAAAATAACATATGCAACAGAACAGAATGAATAGATACAGGAAGAAAGTTCCAAAATCTAGTTCAAGACATTTCACTGAGCACATTTAGGGAGTTTTCATCTTTGGCAAAGTTCTAATAACTTTGATCTTCACCTGAGACAAATGTAAGATCTCTGATGCTCAACTTCAAATGGGAGTCCACTGGACTAGTTATCATCTAAGCCTCTATGGCTTCATCTTGTACACAATGTACAACATGAGCTAATCCAGTATAATATTCACAGATTCACCTAGTCGCATTAGTCCTGTTTCAAATGTTTTGGATCTATTTTGTGAATCATTGCATAACTTTTCTGTAAAAGCACTAAATAAATCTCACCAAAGCAGAAGCTTCAGCCTCAAATGAGTTGACATATTTGATGCAAATCAGCAAAAAATAGTTAGAACTTTATCTTGGTTTTAAGCATTGTTAAGTTTTCTGTCATGTTTAGAAAACAAATTACCTTGCAAAGTGAGCAAGTACAGCAATACTTGTAGTGATTTTTCTTGTAGGTAAGAGAATATTTAAAGTGTTGTTTAGCTACAGAATAGGTAAAAGAATGCTTGTGGCCTATTTTCTTCTAGGTAAAATGCGGCGGACAGGTCGAAAGGCTCATTTATAGATAGGTTTCATAAATAACAAATTTTTATTTGAACTAAAACTTGATTAAAATTAAATAATAGTTTAATAGTCAAGTTGTTTTAGATGCTTTAGTTTGTTTCTAAAAGTTTAATAATTTATTATTTGAACTTAATTAACAATTAAGTCCAGACTTCTTTCTACCACATCCCTGCTGTTCAGTAACTCTTGATCGAAATAACTCAGAAGCAGTACATGATGGTTACAGAACATAAAGCTAACATAAAAATTAACATAGTACATAAATACACATATACCAGGTAATACATATAGTTAAAATTCAGGACTTAGAAGATTTACTAGTAGATGTATAACACCAATCAAAATAAAACCCTCTTTTCTGTGGTGCTTATTTTATCACACAAAACAATCTGATAAACATGAAATTCACAGATAACTGACTTTCCACTCACCAGGTCCAGCTTCCTTAGCATCAACAATAAGGTAAGATGACTGGTTTGCTATCACAGGCTTCTCAACTGCTGGACCATATACTTTGACTTTACTCGCGTCCACACCTGACTCAACTGATATCTTGAATGGACTGTTGGGCACAGGATGACTAGCAAATGAAACGTTGGCTGTGATCGACCCTACTATGCCTGTAGTAAATTCTACTCTGTAGGTTCTGTCCTTGTTGTCTGTTATAGTTGGTGTTATTGGAACACCAGTCTCACTCGTCAGAGTCACATGAGGCTCACCTGAAAATCATTCAGGAATTGAAACAACAGACATAGCAAACAAGGGTTTGAAAATGCTGAACAAGCAATAATAAGGCATAGTGCAAACAGATTTATCATGCACTGAATATCTAATCACAGCAAAAGAATGGAATAAAGTTTCATATGAACAAAGATAAAATAGATAGGAAACAATAACTACATCTCCACACTGAACACAACTTGCATACAGACATTTTAAACATGCAGAGTGTATATCAAAAGGACTACATCTCCAAATTGAATGCAAATTTTGTACAAACAGATTCATTCTTGATTAAATATGTAACAATAGAAAGGAAAGGTTACAAGTAACTTTTCATAGGAACAAAGATAACACAGGTAGGAAACATCTACACCATAGCATTAAATACAAATTTGACTAGTCATTTTAAACCTCTAAAGTCCATTAGCAAATTTCAGCAGATAGGCTCTAGAGTCAACAACAAAAGCTCTAGATTTTGTAAAGCATTTGCTCAAATTCTACTATGCACTTTAAATGAATTCTCCTGGTAAAAACAAGTCAATTGATATAAATATAAAAATTTAGTTTTGAATAAAATGTTCATGAAAATAAAATTTAAATGAGGGCATTTTAAAAGGTAAACACCATTAATACCTCATGCATGAGCAACAGAATTTTCAAAAATTTTGCCCTTTCTGAAGGGGTGAAGTCAAACGATGCAAGGAGTTGGATATTTAGAAAAATGCGCAGACCGGAAGCTAACTTAAATCTTAGCTAACAGCTGAGAAGTCTTCAGCCCACCAACGGTAATTATCCACTGAACTTGTCTGACATCAGCCACAAACTAGATCATTCCAAAGTGAAAGCATTTGAAATAATCCAGCTAAGACCATTAGAACTGGTGGTCTTTAAGACTGACAGATTAATTTCACAGCATTTGTACCTCAAAAATAGTTTTTTGGCACAAAATCCACAAGAGACTTACAAACTCCTAAAAGTAGACTTGCACATAATTGAGAAAATTATGCACTTTATTAAGCAAGCGATTCGAAAAAGCATTAACCATAAAACCGCAGTCTTGGCCACAAGACATGCACAGAACGTGGTCTACGATACCAAGAACGAAATTCATTCATATGCTGCTCAGTGAAACGCAAGTAGCTGATAAAGCAAGTGGAACATAGCAATAGGAACATCTTTGCATCACATTCCTTTTACAACAATATTCTAGTGAAATGTCTTGGGATCACAATTCAGGACTTTGGAGATTTACTGGCAAATGCAGATTCTAACAATGCACCTAACATGACACCAATAAAAAAAAAGCCTTTTGTTGCCATGGTGCTCACTTTATCACACAAAACAATCTGATGAACATGAAGTTCATACAAATAAAAATTATCAGATAGCTAACTTTCCACTCACCAGGTCCAGCTTCCTTAGCATCAACAATAAGGTAAGATGACTGGTTTGCTATCACAGGCTTCTCAACTGCTGGACCATATACTTTAACTTTACTCGCGTCCACACCTGACTCAACTGATATCTTGAATGGACTGTTGGGCACAGGATGACTAGCAAATGAAACGTTGGCTGTGAGAGACCCTACTACGTCTGTAGTAAATTCTACTCTGTAGGTTCTGTCCTTGTTGTCTGTTATAGTTGGAGTTATTGGAACACCAGTCTCACTCGTCAGAGTCACGTGAGGTTCACCTGAAAATGCATTAAGCATACCATCAGTATCCCATCAACTACACATAGTCTTAAAAATACTGTATAGAAAAATCAGACACTAACAGAACTAATAGACTCACAGAATGATCAACTGCCTAGTAACAAAGCACAGTCACTGTAGCCTACAGCCAGAAATTACAGTGGCTTCTGAAATAATTAGATAAAACTGCTAGACAGCAGATGACAATGAATTTGCTTTCTCAGCTTAAAGTTTACATCTACGACTATCCAAGGATGCCCACAAGACACATCAAGTCTCAAGACTTGACCATGAAATAAGACCCGAGATATCTTGCCCTAAGACTGAGGTGAGACCAGAACACTGACTGGTCAAGACGCCCAAAAGAGACAAAGATAAGATGTTAGATATGTCTTGATACCAATATATTGAGAACTAGACTACACCCAAAGGCGCAGTCCAACTACACTAGTTGGGATTCTGTAGATTTCATTTTATGGACACATTTATTATGCACCTACTCACTGATGAGTCTGGGGCCTCTTATCAAATGCAGGTAACATTGCTAGCTCTTTTCGATGTTAGCACCACTTTTGACACCATAGATCATTGTATTCTCCCACAGTGCTTGGAGAGCTTTTAGCATTTCAGGACTCCCATTTGGTTGGATTTGCTCCTTCCTCTCTGACCGCTCACAGGCTGGTATTTCAGATTGAGCAACATGGTGGAGGCCCTGGCTGCTCGGATGTCCTCAAACTGTCTTTGGCTGAATTCTGACAAGACCCAGTTTATCTGGTTCATTGATCCGATTCAAACCTCTAAGGTTGATCTTCCTGTCCTTCACCTGTCTTTTCCTGACATCACATTCTCTACCTCTGTGCGAGACTTGTGACTCATTCTTGATCAAGAGCTAATGCTTCTCAACCATGTAAACAATGTATGTCATACCTGTTACTATCTCTCCATCAGATATGTTCTGTGCGATTATCACTTACTGCACAGGCTGCTTCTGCACTGATCCATGCTTTCATTTCCTCCAGAATCAATTTTCAAATGCTATCTATTCTGGGCTGGGCTCCTCACTTACCTTAAAATTACAGTCTATTCCTAATGCTTTAGCTCACCTGATTGGTGGCATCCCTAAATTTGGCCATATATCCACGTATACATGTGCACTGGTTGCTCATCTCAATGCTTCAAATTTAAGATATTAGCTTTCATGCAGAACTGCTTGGTGGGAATTGCCCATCTTATCTTGGTTCATTGTGTATCTCTGCCTCGTCTGTTCGGCCAATCAGGGTGTTGTCTGAGTCCCCCGAGCTCGTTCCTCTACAACTCAGCACAGAAGCTTTGCTTTCGTCGGTCCTGTCGCCTCATAAAACTAAAGCTGCGCTAGTCAGCCTATCTCCTTTTCTGTTCCGCAAGCGATTGAAGTCTACTCTGTTTAATTAGGGTTGTCCTTGTTGAGTCGGGAGTGCTACTCATAAGTTTTCCTTGAAGTTGTGCTTTACAACTTCTCATTTATGCTGTGTATGTTATGTAGTGTCTCGTTGTAAGAGAAATACACAGACACTGTTGTATATATTTTGGGTCTATAGATTCCCAAAACATTGCACTCAATCAGCTGACCTATTTCTGTTCCTTGCTCACACAAAATGCCAGCCAGTATTCCACTCGATAAACACATACCCTGACTCCTGGTGTGCCTTGTGCCAAAACAGTGCTTGGCTTCCAGTGCTTTCTCAGAGGCTGAATCTAAGATTTGGAAGTCACTGCCCATTGTTGTGCATTCTGTCAGTACCCTAATGTCATTCAGAACTAAACTTAAAACTTGTCTCTTTCAACTTCCTGGCCCTTAACTTTTGGTTTCTCTGACTTGAGGGATTTCGACGTGATTTCTCTGATGGATTATGACTTTGACTCTGATTTCAGTTGAAGCGACTATCGATTGATGCCTTAGGCATTATGATAATGGTACTATAGACAGGGGCACCCGCAGGCCTAAAAAATTGGACGCACAATAAAAAAATTTCAATTAAGATAACATCTAAATGCTTTAACATGCCGTATTGCCGTTTAACAAAATACTGTTTTCTGTGAGTATTTATTTCCACTCTTGAATAAAAAATAATTTAAGACTTTTCTGTTTTGCATGTTATGTAGGTGATTCAATTGCTTTAAAAAATATCAATGCAAAGCCTATTCCTTGTGTGGATTTGATTTGGTGGGTGGATGCACGTGCGTCCAGCGCGTCACGCTCCGGATGCCCTTGACTATAGTTAAAGTCAGTAGATTAGATTATGATTTTCTGTCTGTAGGTTGAGTGGGCCTCTGATGAGTCTCTCTTAAAGAGGTGCTATATAAATATGTGATTACAATTACATTTACAATTACAATTAAAACGCTCAAATGCTAACAACCATCTGAACAGCAAAAGTTAAAATATTTTGGAAAGTCAGAGATTCTCCCTTGTTAATGGAAATGAGTTTGTCATAAGACGCACCTGGACCAGCTTCTTTGCAGTCGACGATGAAATATGTCGCCTGATGACGCACAACGTGCTTCTCAACTGCTGGACCATAAACTCTGACTTTGTTGGCATCTGAGGAAGACTCGACAGTGATCTTGAAAGGACTGTTGGGAACAGGCTGGTTTGCAAAGAACACACTGGCTGTGTAGAATCCAACTGTTGTAGCCACAAATTCAACACGGAATGTTTTGTCCTTGTTGTCAAGTGTTGTTACTTTCACTGGCACACCTTTCTCATCAACCAGAGTAATCAGAGGTTCACCTGTGATAAACATCCATTACATAAGCATACAAGCTGTCAACCTCATCGCAATAACTGTAATCACAACTCAGTAGCATCATGAAATTTGCACTAACTAAATTAGAATTCTTTTGCAACGTGATAGCAGTACCGTAGTTGCCAAAGTAGTTGGAATTTGGAAAAATCAGACATGCCTGGCAAAAGATTCAGTATCATCTATCTTCTTTTAGACATCCAAAATAATTAATACGTGAATAACTCTAGCCATGGCACAGAAAGAATGGTGTAGTAGGAAGCATTGAAATGAGGAAGATAACAGTGACTGTTGTATGGTATGTCTTATAAGTAGTTTCCTATATTTCATAAGCTATACTGGGAAGACACTGTGTGGTTCTTGTTCTTAGGTGGCTGATGTATACTAGTTCTGCACACAAGTCCTGCATGCAAAAACCTTTATGTCCAAATTGCTTTTGTAGAATTACCTGGTCCTGCCTCTTTGAAGTCAACAATAAGATAGGTAGGTGTATTGGCAGCGACTGGCTTTTCAACAGCTGGCCCATAAACTCTTACTCTGAAGGGATTTGGAGCTTCAGCAAATACCTAAAAATCAGAAATTCATAATTACAATCAGTGGGCAGTAAAGTGATAACACTGGAAAAATAAGTAAATCCGAATCTCAGGCATTGATTAATATTACTATTATTATTAATTAAATCGGTAAGGAATGTACAGTCACACTGAAATGGTTATATCTGATAGGCAAATTAGCAACAACCATCTCAAGGGCCTTGGAGTCGAAGTTTGTGCTTGTCCTGTATGTTAGATAGGTTTGAATGCAGCCATCTCCAGTTATTTAAAAACTGAAAGTGTGTTGATTTTCAGTAAGTCATTTTAGATTAAGTAGTTGACTTCAAGTCCACCTAAAGTCAGTTTAGAGTCAAATGGGGCCAGATAAGCTGACCTAAAAAGCTCTATGCAGCATGAACTGCAAGAGGAGAAAGCCATAGAGAGCTGCTAGCATGGATCAGAGAGTTGAAGCAGTTCTGGCAGAAATCTGTCCTATAAAGGTGGAACAGTGTGCGATAATGAGGGATTGCCAAATTGTAAAGATGAAAAGACATAAGATTAAGTAATATGACCACAGTAGAGGACCTGGTGATATGAGTGGTTGAATTCTAAATATCTCGCAAAGAAATTTAGCTGGGTGCATTAGATTAAAGAGTAAACTAAATGGATTTTCATTTAGATACATTTCAGTTGCATTTCAACATACCATAGATGCTATGGTAAAATGCAACAGTGGTAACTGAACTGAAGGGGGTCATTTGCTTACCTTGAATGGACTGTTTGGAACTGGCTGATCAGCAAATGTTACTTGGACTGTGTGTTGTCCTGGTTCAGTTGCTGTGAATTTGCCAACAGATAAATCAGGTTTCTCTTCAACTTTAGTTGGAACAACCTTGCCTGTTGGACTGGTTATGTTGACTTTGACCTGTCCATGACCAGCACCAGCTGTGACCACATCAAACGAGACTTCTTTGTTGATTGGTATCGCTAGATAACCAACACATGAATCAACACATGAATCAACACATGAATCAACACATGAATCAACACATGAATCAACACATGAATCAACACATGAATCAACAAATGTGTTACTACATAGTAGGTTCAAAGGTTGCAGCAAAAGCATCAAACTAAACGAGTCTCTTGTATTTCAAGCAGCATCCTTGACATATCCTAATACATTTCACGTGCCATAACTCTTGTGTATAACTTACACTCTTTTGTAATTACTATAAGAAACTTCAGAGTATAAGAACGACTGCTAACAGTTACACAATTTCAATGACTCATTTAAAACAAAAATACTAAGCTCCAATACATGTAAAACCCTACTACTGGTCATCTGCATGCACCAGCAGGAGAGTTTGGAAGGTACTGGTTGCGTCAGTGTTAGTCCTCTGGCAAGCTCACAGTTGTCTAAGCAAAAAACAATGCTTCAAAAGTCTACAGAAGTATTCAAAAGATACAATCTTAAACTGTTTGCATCCAGGTTTTGCCTAACCATGCTGGAAAGATTAATATTCAGTCAAAATTCAACCGCCCAAGTGATCACTTAGTTTACAAGGAACAGTTTTAACCCAACCCCCAAGAAACCCACATTGATTTATGGACAAATTAGCATGAACTGCCCTACCCGCTCAAAGCTTTCGGTATATTCAGCGCTCCCAGGTCAAGAGAGAAACTACTTACTTCATCAACACATTCAGGCTCAAGGTGTTGATTTTTACCTCTGGCAAATCCAATTAATTTACTCATAAGTTTACAGTTTAAAAGATACACTTTTGATATCAGCAGTTGAAGTTTCACCTCAAATCCAATATATTACCTGAATACTTCTGACAAATCTCACCAGTCACCAACAGACTCATGATCAAAAAGTTAAAGTTAGGATTTTAATTTGAACCCCAAGCCATTTATGTATAAATTACCCTACATAACTGAAATATTCAACAGCATACTTTAAGACATTTGCACTAAAATAAATGTTGGCTGATTTGGACTGTTCAACCACTATGTAAGAAATTCACACTGCCAGTTTTGATCTGCAGGCTAGAATATTGGTTTCACTTCTCAGGTTGCTTACCTACATATTACATTTCAAAATAAGTGGCAAAAGAAATTGCTACTATATGTATATGTTCACTGTACAGCGCAGTGTGTTTGCAGGCGCTTAATTAAAGAAAAAGATTATTATTATTATTATTAAAAGATGGCCTCAGGTCAACCACCCTGCATTGGTCGAAAACTTCATTCCTGGGTGTAATTTTTAACTTCTTTGCTGATCCAGTAATTTGAAAACACTAGATTTGTTCTTCCATATTAACAACCACTTATACATTGGCCAAATGCACACCTACAAGATGTTCAGAGACAAACAGAATTCATTTAAAATGGTGCTAACAATTCAGTGTTCTGCGTTAATTTTAGATTTTTATGCCCCAGTTTTGAATAAGCTCAGAACTCCTGAAATCCTCGGGGTTAGGTCCTGCAAGAAATGATGGAAACATTTTGAATAATTATAAAGAAACGACTAACTTTCTTGGAGTCCTTTGACCACCACTTTGCTGAGCTCCACACTCGACTGAGCAGTGATTCTGAAGGGACTCCTTGGCACTGGCTGGCTGGCAAACAACACAGTGGCTGTGTAGATACCAACTGTGGTGACTGTCAACTCCACCTTGAATGTACCGTCTTTGTTGTCAGTTACTTTCACTGGTACCTGGACGCCTGTCTCACTTGTTACAGTTATCTGAGGAGAACCTGGTCCTGCCTCCTTAGCATCAACTATGAAGTAGGTCAACTGAGACGTAAATATTGGTTGTTCAACAGCTGGACCATAGACTTTAACTTTGCTCACATCCACGCCTGCTTCGACTGGAATCTTAAACGGACTCTTTGGAACTGGTTGGTTAGCAAAGGTCACCGTAGCAGTGTATGTGCCAATCGTTTGTGCCACAAACTCAACGCGGTATGTACGATCTTTGTTGTCTGTCCTCTTAAACTGAACTTGAACGCCTTTCTCATTTGTAAGCGTGATTACAGGTTCACCTTAAAAAAATATAGAAATGCAGATATAGCTTCAACAATAACATGTTTGGCATTAAGTCAATTTGATTAACATTCCTCAGATAAGCTTTCGGAAGCAACATCATATTTTCTCCTACTACAGTCTCTTTTTAGTAACTTATCGGGTCTTTATGTTATTTATGCAGTTTTATAATTGGGTGATCTCTTTTGAAACACATATTCAAGAGGATATCTTCCTTTTTATGTAGAAAGTGCACTGCACTGACCAGTAAGTAAATGATAATAAAGTACAACTGATTGCAACAATACAGTCGTTCACTTACCTGGACCTGCCTCTTTGCAATCTATTATCAGGTATGTTGTAAACTTGGCTTTCACTGGAGCCTCTACAGCTGGGCCATAGACTTTAACCTTTGATGCATCTGTCGACTCTGAAACGAAAACCTGTCGAACAGAACCAAAACAAAAGCATCACAAACTCTTATCCATATCAATACAGCAATCAGTGTAACCTTATTAAACAAAGATAACATATTTAAGCAACGGTGGTCAATCTCGTGAGACAGAGTGTCTTTTTCAGTGCCTTTCTATCCATTTTCAAGCTCTAATATGCTCTTGCATTTAAAGGAACCTTCCAGGACACTCTGAGCACAACAGGATAACACATTTTGAGACATTTCCTGCATGGTGCACCTATGCATGTAACATACAGGAGGCATTTGCAGTTGTCAGAGACAAATACGACATGTGCACTGAATTTATGAAAACACGATAATCCTTAAGATTATAAAAATAGTCATAATATGTATATATGCATCAAAACTGTTATAGAGCACATTTTAAAACATACATTAGTTGCTGTAATTCTGAAAATTTTTATTCTGCACTCTAAAATACAAAATCAATACAAAGGTTTGTCACCTCATAAGGACTTTTTGCAATGCCAATTCCCCCATAAGTGATGGTGATTGTATATTTGACAGATCTTGTTGGCAAATAGCGACAAGAGTAGGTTCCATTTTTGTTGTCTGTAATGATGACTTCGGCTGGTTTTGAGTCAATGTCCAACGCAGTGATATGAAGTGGAGCTGTTCCACCGGCCTGACGAGCATCCACTGTGAATTCAGCCCACTTGCTCACAAAGACTCCCTGCTTCTCTAGGCCAGGACCAGAGGCAGTCACCTGACATCATCAATCAACAAATCGCAAGTGATGATTAAGCAAATCCACTACAAGTGATTCACATCCCAACAGATTCAACTACTCTGCCATGGCTGATCATTACATGCACAACTCAGCTGCAACAGTATTTTAGCTAGGGCGCCAGATACTTCAACTGGACCAACTGTCGGCAATGTGTTTTTAACTGAATCATAATTGAATGATTGTGGAACAAAAAGGCGCTCCAGATTTAATTTTTCACTATTGGAACAATTAATTACTGGCCAGTTATTTCCCACAGACTAATACACTTTTCTGTTCTCTTACATTCTGTAGAATGTTCTATACAAGTTTTGGCCATTCTTGGATCTGTAAAGATAACCATTAAAACTACCAATCTAACCTAGTTAATAAATTTAATGATTTATGAAAGACCTTTAAAATTATTATACAGTCGGCTTCAATTAATGGTCTCCACCTATTTGGTAAAATCAACAATGACTTTGCCATATTAGGCCAGAGTCTGGATCCAAATCCATTTCCAAATGAATTAAACTGGAGCGATGAAAGTCTGATTTAGGGCACATAAGAGGCAAATATGAATGACAGAGAAACTGTGAAGGATGAAGGCACAAAATAAGGAATGACAGTAAAAAGACTGAAATTCTTAAATCAATACAGCACAATTTCTTGAATACCTTTGAAGCATCAAATCCAGCCACGGGAGCTGTTGCAGTTGTTGTTACGTTTGCCATAAATGGCGACTTTGGTATGTCATCATTTTTGCAAAGAACATGGACGGCATATTCACCTGCAGCTGTGGGTAAGTAAGAGACTTTCATGTTACCATTTGGCTCTTTCTGCACATCTATCTTGGCCTGAGATGGACCATCAATTTTGAAGCCTAAGACATAAAAAGTCAGCAGTCCAAAATTTAACATACTAATACTGTTACCAAAACACCTCTGTTGTTCAAGTAAGCTGTAATGTTGTGCAATTTAATCAAACAACTTACAGAGTATTCCAACAATCGACAGAGCCTATAAGAAGCACTGTCACTGTCACACTGTCATCTGATTAGAATGTCCACTTCATTCACGTTGAAATGGCAGCACACTTGTACACTTGTTCTCCTTATCTATTGTATTGTCACCTGAACTTCTCAGACATGTGCTTGTGAGCTTCTTTTTGGATGAAGTCTTCACTCCACAGTTCCTTGACCACCTGTTCTGCTATCTCAGTACCTGCTGCATCCTTTCCAGTTTCTTATGTTTTCTTATTGTTACAAACAAAGAGGAAGGATTTGATACCCGCTGCAAACAGCTAGATGGTCAAGTCCGAGACTGAACACGTGGCGGAATTGGGCTGAGGCATGCAACCTCAAACTGAACTACAGCAAAAGTTCAAGAAATGGTTGTGTGCCGACCCAGGACGTGCCGCCGGGACGGCATACCTCCCGAGACACCGGGTCTTGCAAGAGTACAGAGCATGAAAATCTTGGGAGCAACAATGACTGAGCACCTCAGTTTCGACTCACATGTCAGCGACATCTGCACAAGGGCAAGACAGTCGATGTACGCCATCCAGGTACTGGCTGCCCACGGACTAACAGGCCCATCACTACAGGACGTTGTCTATACCACAACGGTGGCAAGTATGCTGCATGCGGCTCCTGAATGGTAGGGATTGTTGGGTGGGAAGGACGCGAAAGACTCCAGGCTGTACTGAGGAGACTGGTCAGAGCGCAATACCTTCCCTCTTTGATGAGTAAGCAGGAGTGGAGGATTAAATGTGTAGGTTAGTAGGCTGTGATCAGAAAATGATGGAGGCTCCAAATCAACTGTCACTGAGTTTTAGTTATCTCATGTGATGACCAAAAATTCAAGACACCCACCAGGCAAAGGGATATTTTGTTACTTGGTGATGAGCTGTTGCAACTGCTTGACCTCAAATATGAAGGTCACATCAAATTCAACATGTTCTACACTCAGATTTGTCTGCTCATGCTGATGATGATGAAGATGATGAAGATGATGATGACAATAAAGGGGATGAAATACCACATTCACATTATCAGTCAGAGACTTTAGCTTACCGATTGGTGCCTCTCCATTAGGTTCGACAGTGAAGAGTGCAGGAACTCCTACAGTCCCTGTTTCTAAGCCCGGACCATATGCACGAACTTTGCTTATCTTCACAACTCCAACATCCACTTTGAATGGGCTCCTTTGAATCGGCTGTCCACCAAATGTAATATTGATGATATAAAGTCCAGGCTTCAGAGCCTTATATACATATTCAAAAGTCGTGCTAATTTTCTTCACGGTAGTTTTCAATGCAACTCCACCTGGACCCATGATCATAACTCGTGGCTCTCCATCTCCAGCACCTTCTGTGTGCACTTGGAAGACTGCATCCTCTCCAACACGTACACCCTTAGGCTGAATACCACGACCTGTTGCCCAAACCTTTGTTGCATCAAGTGCTAAAAGAAAACACCAAACTCTACTGAAACTCAAACTTTGGTTATAACTGCTGGTACAAAAAATCAAAACACATTATGTTAGTATTAAAGAAACAAATCAGAAAGAACCTTCCTGGTTACAGTCACCCATCTACATAAGGCATGAGGAATACCCAAATGGTGGACCACAGTACATTATCTGGACCACACAGCCTTCCCTCGGGCACCGTGCAGAGGTCTAGGATACCAACTGTTACACACTTACTTACTTACTTACTCTTCATTCAGCAACACAGCATAACCTGGTTGCTCCCTGTTGCATACTGTCACGATGCAACATGGAAGCTTTGCAGTGGTCATCCCCCCCCCCATTCTGGAACAGGCTTCTTCACGTTTCCATGCCTCTATTTCATAATTGGTTGAAGACATTCTGTTTCATATGATCTTATGCAAGCAGGTCAGGAGCACATCTGATGAGTTCCTTGAAGAGACATTTATAGACAAACCCTACAATTACAACCCATCCTTGAAGAGAAATTTATAGACAAACCCTACAATTACAACCCATCCTTGAAGAGACATTTATAGACAAACCCTACAATTACAACCCATCCTTGAAGAGACATTTATAGACAAACCCTACAATTACAACCCATCCTTGAAGAGACATTTATAGACAAACCCTACAATTACAACCCATCCTTGAAGAGACATTTATAGACAAACCCTACAATTACAACCCATCCTTGAAGAGGCATTTATAGATAAACCCTACAATTACAACCCATCCTTGAAGAGGCAATTATAGATAAACCATACAATTACAACCCAACTTGCCTAAGTATATACATATACAATCTTTAAATAAGCATATTTCCATTGCTTACTCATTTTCAATTTCTCCTGCCAAAAACAGCCTAAAATATGTGTTCTGTCTTGTAGCTGGGCAACATAACTGGTGCAAATGTGACAGTACCAGAGACTTTGCCATGGCAGTGTCTCACCTGACATATCTAACAGTTGAATCCATTGACTGCAAGCTTTATTGAAAAGGAGAAGTACTGCACACTGGAGACTGGCATGGAACAAGGAAGGACTGGAATTTGTGAAAGACTTGGGAAATTGAGAATTCTAGTGGCTGTTCAATTATGGAACACCTCTCTAGGACGTCGCCTTCAGGCATGAGCCTCTTCTTTAAGATGACATTCCAAGCAATGCTTTTATTGCGTTCTGAGGCAGAGCTTTAATTTACACCCACCAAACAATACTAAAAAACTGCACTAACATTAACAGCAAGAACAATTCCATAATGCTTTCTTCGAATCTCCAAGATGGTGTTCCTTGGTAACTTAAATGATATAGGGTTCATTAAGAACAAGTTCCTTTGCATAGTTAGTAACAATGATAGTAATAAACCTAAAATAATCTTCCCCTCAACACTTTAACAATGAGCATGTACTAAAATGTATGGAAAACTAATCCCTGTTGTAATAAAGGGTTCAGGTTACTTACGCACAGGTCCTCCAGGAGCAGCACCTAAAATCATAACAAGACCAAAGCTTTTAATTTAAAATTAATTAAACAATAAAACTAGTCTAACTTCAAAGGCCTTTCTGGTTAAGGGATATTACAGTCATTTTTAAATTACTTAGTTTTCAGTTGTATTTTAAAACAGATGTTGCGTAATGCAATGTAACAACATTCACAAAGGTGCGCCTTCAAGCACCTCCTCCCAAACACACTGATATCTAAGAGAACATTGCTTCATGTAAATAAACAGACACAAAGTGACAAGTGTCAAAAAGAAGGAAACTTCCTGACCTGGCTGTTTCTTGCCTGGTTCTCCAGGTTCTATAACGATCAAAGGCATATTACAACTTAGAATAATTTATAATATAATTTATAAATTGCACCAAAAGATAAACTTCTATTAAAGATACATCAGTTAACCTAGTGAGAGGTCTACTGGGTATCATGCTGGATTGTCAACCAAGGATGGGGTTTAAATCCACACCAGGGCAGAAATTTCTTTTAGATTTTGGTTCCATATGTACCCATAGCCAACACAGTTACAATCAGTGAGTAGATCTAAGACTAGATTAGATGATCTGAACAGTTCTACTGATTAGGAGCCAAGCACTGTACACTACCCAGACATGAAAACAGGAAGAGTGCTACTGGTGCCAGAGCAGAAGAAGAACTTACTTCCAACTGGCTCTGGAGCACTTGGTGCTGTTGAACCAGGAGCCGCTTTCAGAGCTGTCGTATAGACACAAACACAAAGAACTTTCTTAACAGTTCTTAAATAGCACTGAATACATGCCTAGATCCTTTAATACCCATTCTACTGAATTCTGCATACTATCCTTGGAGTGACTTGAGGATCGGAGTGATATGATGATGTTTGGGCATTCTAGTGACAGCCCTGGATAGTGAGTTTTGGATAAGTTGAAGATGCTTGATTTGGGTGGATTCAAAGTTCAGGATGAGGGAATTGCAGCAATCAAGTTTTGGATAAACAATTGTGGTAGCAATGGTGGAGGCAGTTTCAAGGTCGAGCATGGGCCGTATGCTGCGGAGGTCATGAATGTGAATGAAGCACAAGCGCGAGAGATTAGAGATGTGGTTAGAGAAGGAGAGGTGTGAATCAAAAGTAATACCAAGATTGCGGACAGGCGAGTCCGAGGTGAAGGTAAGAAACGATGAGTTAGTCTATAGGTGTATGGATAGTTCAGAGATTTTCTTGATTTCACCAGGAAGGCCTAGGATGATGAATTCTGTTTTGGAAAGGTTAAGGCAGAGGAGTTTGGATGACATTCACTGTGAGATTGAGAGGGGTTGCGAGCAGTGACTGGAGGCTTTAACAGATAACGATCGGGAAGACAAGTAGAAATGGAGCCAGAGTAGAGCAGTGCCAGAGACGCCAAACAAACTTCAACAAAACTTACAAAATGCTTATGTCATATATAATGATATATTTCAATTAAATAAGTTGCTTTCAGTAAAAGTTACTAGTCAATCATGTCAATCGCTTTGTTTCCTGTCCAGCTGGTTAACTGACGACTGACGAACTTGGACCGGAAGCTGCATTTATTGAGGATCGGATGAACTGCAATAATGACAGTGTTAAGTCTAGCTCTGATCAGCCTCTGAAATTCGCCGATTGTCCAGACCCTTATGCCCCCAATATTTTGGACAAGTCTACGCCAGTGACAACAATGCTAATTCAAAAAAGTGAACTTAAAGAATGGAGACTTACGAGTGGGAACTGATGCTAAAGCAGCTTCCTCTGAAAAGAAATTTAAACAGCAGTATTAAGTAATAAATTAAATATAAATTAACTGCTGTTAATTGTCAGTGCTATTAAATTTACAAGATATTATCCAAAATAAGCAAACAGCAATAGCTTAAGCTGGTCGACAGAAACTAGCAAAGCATCCGGGTGAGGTAGGCATGCCCAGGGGTTAAAGTGGGGTGGGAACTGTGGGAACGGTGTTTCCACTGCTCTCGAAATTCTTTGCTTGCATTCCCGCTGAAGAGTTTCATTGGAACACATGCGTGAGGCATGTGTTCCAATGAAACTCTTCTTTGGCGTTCCCACTGCTCACCCAAACCACTTTAACCACTGGGCATGCCCACAGTTACCGTATGTATATATTTTGTTAATTTATTGAAGAAAACTGGATGGCACACCGCACCCAGGAACATTAACATGGGAATCATGGCGAAATAATAATATGGATATCTAAAGCAGAAAAGTCATGTAATTTTAGTTGAATTATGTAATATTAGTTATTTAATATTATTTAACATCCTAACATTAGTCAACACTAGTTATCTGTGACCATGTCTGTGGAGACTAGCGAATAAGACTCTGGAGACTAGCGAATAAGACTCAGTGTGCACAAGGCCAAAGAATCATTGGCAGGAGGGCCAGCAGTTAAAGTGCTATACAAGGAGTGCAAAAGGTGTTTGATACCTCAGCCACTGCCACACTCAGGAGGCGCCAATCCAAAGCCTGTATAAAGCAGGAGGGTGATGCTAATCATTTTATCAGTTGCGTTATGCCAGCACGATTCTCTTGAATAAACAGAATTGATTGATTGATTGATTGATTGATTGATTGATTGATTGATTGATTGATTGATTGATTGATTGATCTAATTCATCTTTGTTATGACATGGCACATTGTTAAACAGAAACTACCAAGAGGCTTTGCTTCTAATGGCAGCTTCTCCGGTATGCTGGTGGTGACATAAGCAGACCCCTAATGGGGAGAAGAGAAAAACTTCCTGGCGCTATGTGCTTAACTTTATACTCTTATACAGCAGTTATATTTAAATGTGTGTTGTTTAGTGGTATGCTGGTATTTAGTTGCATAATTATAGATGTCCTCACCTTCTCCCTAGGAGCATTCCCCAACTGAGTCCAAAGATAGATAAGAAGAGCATAGGGCCAAGTTCCCCAGAGTCAGACCTCAACCTAATGGCCAGAGGTCACTGCACCACCCTGCGACATGGCAGCCTTCAGCATCATCCGGGTACATGGGACCTATCCTACATCTCTACCTATGGGGAAGTAGAATCCGGCAGGCCCAGTCAAAACAAAGACATTTCATTTATAGCACCTTTATAACAATGCACTAAGCAACCATAGATGTTTGCTTCAAGTTCCATCAATCAACTGAATCAAACTAAAACCTATATTGATAAATAAATACTGGACTTAAAATGAATGCAGAATATGTGTAACCTTTACTCCATCCAAAGACTTACCTGGGGTGCAAGCAACTGGCTTTGGTAGCTCTAGAAATATAGAAAAGGTAATCAGTTCAGCACATGTATATGAGCAGTAATGCAATTTAGTTATTAGACGTATGCTACTCCTGTAGCATGACCTTCTAGTCTCATTCATACAACTGCTGGTTATTCCCTGTGAAACATTGATCTGCTTTTTGATTTCTGCATATAAAAATTAACCCATGGATGCAGTTGATTTACATCATGGATTTTGCAACACTTGATACTGGACCATCCTCCTATGAGCACTGGTGCCATCATATCATTTACCACCTTGAAAGTTTACTTTGTTCCTACCCACTGGATTTGACCTGACAAGGTAAATGACCTAACAACTTGACCTTTGCAGACTTGATTTGACACAGCACTGGTGAATAAGCAGGTTTCTCCAACACATCTTTTGTGTGGTTTTGTGTGATAAAATTTTTTTGAATTACCTTACATTTTTAATCATAAACTTCAAATTTCTAAAGTGCTACACTAAAGCTAAGCACATGGCACCAGCTTACTCGTGAGCGCTGAGCTTGTTAACAAACAATATATTTTGCATTATATTACATGACCAGATGAGGTCCATATGGGGTAACACAGCAGCAGCCATCTTGATGGAACCTCTTGGTGCAGCAGCCATCCTGTGAGAAAGCCATCAAAAAAGGCCTTTCTACATCACAGAACCGGCTTTTAGGTCTTCCTACCTGCATGAAACTAAATAACTGGATCAGTTAAAAATGGTGAAATGGTAACGCTCTGATATCGTTTCTTCTATGCTCTACATCAAAATGTGTACTGGACACCATTCCAACTGCATCCTTCATTGAAATAAAATTGATGAGCAGTCCCCCGCCTTGTACAGCTCCTTGGCAATTCATCATTAGCTGAAGGTTAAGAGTTTGCTCCTCTGCCATTCATCATTAGCTAAAGGTCAAAAGGTTGCAATTGTTCTACCTCCTATAAAAAAGCCAGGAATGTATCTGGACAACATCAGCAACTTTTTTGCAAATTCTCAAATACATAACATTTCTATCGAAGGTTATTCGGAAATCAATCATGTAGCAATTAAGAAGCTGGTATTCTTCTGCTGGAGATACAGCCAGGTTTCAGAGAAAGACATTCTACAGAGAAAATTCTGACTTGACATAAGGTAAATTGCTTCTAAACAGCATAAGATCTGCAGCCTTCAGTTGCTTTGAGGACTTCCGAACAGTGCTTAAGAATTCAGATATATGCACTAAAAAGACTAAATTAAAGGAAGGAAAATAGAGTGTCTAGTTACTTAGGATCTAAAAAAACCGCAAACTTACTTGATGCATCAATCATAGGTCCTCCCTCTGAAAGCAAAGTACAATTTCATAAATTTATAAAAGTAGTCTCTCAGATTTTCCTGCTGTATGCATGAGAATGAGGCGCATGAATGTTTCTGTACCGTTGTACCGTTTCATTAGACAAGTTTTAGTAAATCCTTAATTCAATATAAAAAATGCAGCAAATTATATTTCAAATATATTTTATCATAAAACAGTAAATCTACAAATTAAATAAGTGGTGTTGCCAAAGTACAGTTATTGGTGTTCTGATGTGATGGAACATCAGAACTGCAACTTCATTAACAGTTAGTTAATTAGTTAACTAGACATTTCTTATTGCACCTCTCCAATAGCTCACAAAAGCGCTGCCTACACTAACCTATATGATGTTGAAGTTATTGAGAACAGAAAGTACATGACCAGCAATTGAAACAATGCACAGACAACCAGTGGAGTTCCTAACAGTGGGCTTATGCACCCAAGTGGAGCCCAACCAATGCCCAGAGTTGACAGATGATTCCATGTTCAGAGTTCTTGGACTAAGTTGTGTTGATAATGTGTTCTGATGGCACGTCAGAAACAAAAAATAATTGCAGCAGCAAACGTCCAAACATGTCTGAAATCACTGCATAATTAGTGACTGCTTTAAAACTTCTGACTGCACATTTGCATTACAAGGGCACATGGAACTTCACCTGTGCATGAAACATAGGTACTAAGATTTGTACATTACGATAAATTTTGCAAATCGGATACACATTATACATGCATGCGCATCTAGTAAAAATCATGTTGCTGGTCATACTGGTGATGCATGATCTCTCTGGATGAATTCTTTTAAATTGAGCAGGGTTTAAGCTAGACCACACATGTTCCTGCATCCAGTGGATAAGGTCATGGAGGAAACCATGGAGCAATCACAGTCAAGCACACACATTGGGTCAGAGTGGTTTACTGATCTGGATTATGCTGATGACGTAGCTCTCTGGCTGACTGAAAGTTGTGGAAATGGCAATGCTCCAGAGAGAAGCACGCCTCAGATGATGATGATGGTTGAAGCTATACAGTCATTACAGGGAAATGTGTACTGTATACACAGTGCACAATTGCATTTGGAACATTGTCAGGTTTCTGTCATACAGTGCTCATGCTGAAATTCCCAATAAATGTAAAACAAATTACCTAAACTATGCAAATGCTTTCAGCTTCAGGCGTGTCTCCTCTAATCCGTAACTGTGGTTTTGCCCCGATACAACTTGGCCCCCTCTGAACAATTCTGGATCCACCACTGAGTGTGTTTGTGCAAAGAATAGCGGAAGTGTTTATCTTACCTGGAGAGACACCAACAGGAAACGGACTTTTTGGAATTGGTTTTCCAGCAAAGAATACATTGACAGAGTGGAGGCCTGATGTGATTGCTGTATACTCCATATACCAAACATCATCTGACTTCCTGGTGACTGTGGCCTTAACCGTGTCTTTGCGTCCCTGAGGATCCACAATACCAACATCAACCACACCAGCGCCAGCTCCTGAAAATCAAATTGTATTCACTTGCAAAAACTCTCCAAAAACATTGGGATAATATCAAACATAGCCAGTTTCTTACCAAAAACCATATTAATTCAGCCATAGTATTCCAAGATCAATCCATGTCTTGCATGTTGTAATATCACCTGATTAGTCTCTTGGAGTTGTGCTATAATTTCCTTAATAAATGAATATAAATAGAATTAAATAAATAGCTATTGACAAAAGTTGCCTCTGGACTAGAATGCGGAGATAGTTTATTGATAGCGTGTATAGCGTGTTTCTGCAGTGTAGTCAGGTAATTTAACTGAGAGGCGTAATCTGATGCCTAGATGACATTAAAATACGATAGGTGGCGCTCCGGCATGTCAACACCGATTCGGCTCGGTCCCTGCATACATCCCTGTGGAATGCCCTTCCTTCCTCTCTACTGGTAACGTTACTTTCTGGATCTCTTCCTACATCCCTCAGCTGTGAGCGGCGCTATGCAAATTTCCAAATACGATACGATACTTGAGGGAGCTTTGCTGTTCAACCATGGATGTGCAGGGTTGCTGCTCCTTCCACTTCTCTGTGCAGGGCAGTGATGTAGTATTCAAGTCCGGCCAAGGACTCGAGTCGGACTCGAGACTGACTTTCTATGGACTTGGACTCAGACTCGGACTGTCACGACTCGGACTTGGACTCGGACTCGAAGCCCCTGGACTCAAATTTGACTCGCTGACTTGGTTTCTGAGTCACAATTTCTGGGTAGAACAAGTAACTGTATCAAATTGCCATGTCATGGCCAAGACCACCCCTCATGCAAGAACTGACGTGAATACCCAGTTGACCGTCGCTACAAACATCAGCCAGAACAGGTGGAACTATTACAGCGCCAACCCATTCCTACTAGCAGACAACAGAAACTAATGACATGAAGACGAGTATGATGAATAGACTGGGGTATAAGGTGAGGGTCTCGAATCGGCCTGGACAGGTACATTTATGGAGGTTCACACCGTGAAGGGCATGACATTGAAGAGAACGGTCGACCGAATACTAGGGATTGCCAATTTGTAAATATATCTTCAATTATAATGCTAAACTATGGAATCATAGAATAGAATAGAATAGAATAGAATAGAATAGAATATTCTTTATTGGAACCAATTGCAAACCGCATTTTGGTGTACAGCAACGTTAACATGTTTATACAGATAATATACTAATAATAATGTTAATATTAGCTACTAATATTTGTCTCAATTATCCACAATTTATATTGTTTTAACCCATAGCGTAAACTAAGCAGCTTCATAATTTATCTCTTCAAATAATAAGAAACCTGTCTTGTATCGCTCTTTCCATTGTAAAGGAGCTAGGACGTGACATGCCACAACTGTATTTAGTGGCATTTACAACTCTTCCTATCACAAGTGTGTCTGCTGAACTTGTGTTTAACAGTGGAAATTTTTTTCATAATCAAGCCAGATTATCAAACAAAACTTTACTTAATTTAGTGTTTTTAACGTGTGATTAGGTGAAAATTACATTAACAATTCTTTCTGCATAATAGTGCTGTTATTTTTTCTATGCCATTGAATTGTGGGTTTCAGTGTACATGTATTTTGATGTGGATGGACTCGGACTTGGACTCGATTTTTACGGACTTGGACTCGGACTTAGACTTGAACACCTCAGGACTCGGACTCGGACTCGGCTTATGTGGACTCGACTACATCACTGGCGCAGGGTGAGCTTCTTGTCCCTTGTGCATGAACCTCTAACAGGCAGCACTGTACTTTTTCTGTGGTTGGACCTTTGGTCTGGAACAGGCTCCCACTGGTCTTGTACCTGATGCCTAGGGTTTTTCTTATATCTTTATTGCAATCTTAAGACTATCCTTTTCAGCCGCTGCTGAGTCGGAAGTGCTTCTGAGTAGATACCTTGAAGGGGCGCTATATAAATTCTTGCAGTGAATGAATGAATGCATGAAATACATGACTCACCTTTTGTGATGACTTCAAAGTACGTCTTCCTTTTGACTGTGACACCAGTTTTCTCAACACCTGGTCCCTGGGCAAATACTTTGTTGGGATCACCTGCTTTGCTTGTAACACCAACAAGGTAAGGACTCTTTGGAATCTCTTTTGTAGCAAACTTAATGACAACTTTGTATTGTCCTTCCAAAGTAGGTGTGTAAACACAAGTGTACGAAAGAGTGCGGTCATTGTTGAAGTTTACATGGCACTACAGCAACAACAAAAATTAATATGCATTTGCTTCATGAAACTGATGCATGAAAACATCTACATGTTTAACGCAAATATAAATGAATTCAACAGAAGTCAAATCATTGCAATGATTGCCCTAAAAAAGCAAGAAACAAAATCCAGACTGGGTTAATTATATACACGACTACATTTAAGTCAATTCTACTATCCTTAGTCTATGCTGACTCCTGAGACTTCTCTCCACTCAAGCACGTCCTCTGACTTATCAATCAAATAAAAGCACATATTCCAGAAAGTAGGGGTCCACCGGTAAGACATTTTCCGCCGGAAACCGAATCCGAGTATTTGGATGTATTTTTGCCAGAACCGGTAACGAACCGGTAACGAACCGGGTACCATTTGTTCCATATGCGAAGCTTCACATTTTCATGTAATAAGAAATTATCGACATAAATTTGTGTACTTGTAATAAGTGACTAATACAATTTGAATTGTAGTCATTTCTGTGCAGTTGTGAAGTTTTCTGTGTAATTGCTTTAAGGTTCAACATTTATAATTTTATATACGTAAGTTTATTGAATAAGTTTTTACAGAAAAAAAATTGTTTTTAAAGAAATTTTTTTTGCAACTATTTGCATCTACAATATTTGCCGAAAACGGGATTTCCGGCCGAGTCGGTTTCCGGTGGACCCCTACCAGAAAGCTTCATTCTTCACACATAATCCAAGATTAAAGTTACAAAATTTGTAGTGTAAAACAATTTAAACTGTTAAATCTACTTTGAAATTAAATAAATAGCCAGAAACAAATTTAAACAGTCACCTAGCAAACCAACCAGTTATGACCAATCACTGTAGAAGCTTAAGATAAACTCTGATCAAGGCTAACCTTCTCTGGTGAACCCTTTGGATTCAACACAACTACTTCGAGATCTCCTTTGCCAGCACCAATTGTTTCAACAAGGAATCGAGCTGGAGCACCAACGACATTTCCAGTTGCTTCAAGACCTGAACAGAAAACAGGAGATATGTTACAACAGTCAGAATAAATATCAGACATTTTTATGTCAGTTTGTATTTATTAATAATTAATATACACTTACTTTATTCTCACATTTTGTTGCTAAAGTGTACTGTAACTTTGTAAATTAAATTAAAGGGCAAGAATCTTCACTGATAATTTCTAAAGGGCCCATAGTCAGACACTGGGACATAAACAGGTATGCAGCTAAGCTCAAAACTCGACCACTACCCATAGTGCCAATAGTGCTAGTCCCAATCAGTTCTAGCCCTAATCCTGGGAAAAGGAGGGCAACATCAATAGCCCTGGTAGCCATAAGATGTTATTAAACACTGGAACTACTCTTAGCTAAGCTCAGGTGCAGCAGACCAGGTTCATTGTGAGGTACAGAAGTTCAAACATACTCTGAGGTTTGAATTTCCTGCCCACGTAAGTGCCTTTAAAGGTCATCAGGTTTTCTAAGCATTATACCTTCATCTAGAACAATCTTCCCTTTAAAATTGAGTGTCAGGCAATGGATGTGAGTGATTATTGAGTGATCTAAAGAGTCGTGAGTTTAGGTCAGATGATCAGTGTATTTAGGTGTTTAGGTCACGAAAAATGTGTGTTGAGCTGAATCAGGTAACCATGCGAGCAGCGCTTTTGGGAGGTTCATGAAATGCGCTATATAAATGTTTGGTTAATGTTACAAAATGTTTGCATGGAATGTCATCAACGACTGCATACTAGGTTCTTCAGTTCCTAGTCTGACTCAACTGACATTTCAGAATGAGCAGTGAGCAGTGTTACAGCACAGTCTAGAGGAGATCCTGTCATCTGTACAGAACACTTAGGTGCATGTGGCTTGATATTCTGAAATGCACCAGTTGCCTTTTAGACTGATAGAGAGGGTTACTGCTAAACTACACACAGCTTCACATTTCTTAAATGATTCAACCAAAGTACGATAAAGTCCTCATATACCATAAGGAAACAGAACAGCAGGATTCTTCTTTCCTCTCTACAGGTAACTTTACTTTGCCAACAAGCAGGAATTAGATCATTTGGGTGCAATTATTTGTAAGTTGATTCGTCTTGGCTACATCCCTCCTTCTTTTCCAACTTTTGAAGAACTCTGCAAAAAAGCTGGCCATGATCTCTTTAATAACATTCTTAAAAACCCTAGTCACCTCCTCCATGACCTTTTACCTGCCGTCCCAAAGACTGGGTATGATTTACGCCCACGTTCTCATAATCTGGTTCTCCCTAGATTTGACTCCCTTACCCGACGAGGTTTCCTGGGTAGGATGCTGTACAGTTAGGCTCTGTTGCTATTATTTCATTTAAGATCTAACGTTATTATTTCTGTTCTATTTCCTTTCCTCTGTGTGTAATATTGTATGTAAAGCGCTGTGCGTTTGCTAGCGTTTATTAAAGAATATACTTACTTACTTACTTACTTACTTTCTGGATATCTTCTTACATCCCTTTCCAAGCTTAAAACCTTTTTCTTCTCTTGGGGCCTTAGAACCGGAAGCGCTACTGAATGGCCTCAGCTGTGAGCGGCGCCATACAAATCTCCAAATACGATACGATACACATGTAAATCTTGTTAAAGAAATGCTTTCCATCACAAATTCTTTTGAAGATGCAACCAGACATTAATAGTTTACCTGGTCCAAAGGCACGCACACGGGCAGCGTTCGTCTTCTCCTGGACTGGAGCTCCTGGCTTCAAATGTGCGTTTGGAAAGCGAGACAAGTAGGTCATCATACTCAGCTCATCCACGCTTGGATTGCACATCTCATCCGGTTTAATCAGCTGAAGGAAACAAATCATTTCATTAACTGCTGCAACAACTGCTAAAAAGAAAGAATCATTCCACTTCCCAATCAGCTGCCATTGACAGTCACAAAGTTGTGTTACCATTTTATATTTTCCTACTGTTCTTTACTAACAGAATTAACATTTTCCTGAAATTTTTTTCTAATACTCAGTGGTTTGGCCGGAAGAACACAGCGGAGGTTTTACCCTCAAAGTACAACACCAAGCGCTCTTTCTTCCTTTCACCCATTCAAAATCGATTATTATTTGAAAGTTTTACTGCAACTCTCGATTTCATCAAAGGGCATTTCACTTTGTTAATTCTTACCACGGTCCCAATCACTTCTCACGATTCAATTTCTTTTTGCACAGGGTTTCTGTGACCAGCAACTGGCTAGCTACTGAAGAATACCTTTCCTGCACAGACTCCCTTAAGGCCTGTCCTGATGGCTGTCTTGACGCAGTATTTCCTATCATCAGCCCAGGGAGTGCCTGTAGATAGAACTTTGAGTCAACTGTCAACCACAGATGAGACGCTCTTGGCTGTGGGCTGTGTGCGTGTGAGTAAACCTGACCATGGTGACTGTCCCTTAGTGACTATTAGGGCTTGTAGTTCAACTTATTGTTCTTAACAAACTCTTATGACAGTTAGGGTGGAACGCAGAACTTTTAAATGTACTTAGAAAGTATTGTGAAAACTTTCAGTAATGCTACATTTATTCTGTTACATTATGTTGCATTTTCAGTGATGCAGTTGACTCCTATCACATCACTTCTGTCCTAAAATCACTACACTGGCTTAAAATACCTAAAAGAATTGAATGCACAAAGTCCTATCACGCATATACATATAACACACTTCAATCCTCCCAACCCTCCTATCTTTGTCAGCTGTTCACGGCCCAATCACTTCGCTCAACAGGTTCCTCTGCCGCCCTAACACTTCTCATCCTTCGTCACCTCATCACTCACATTTGCAAATCACTCCATAGCCATAACTGTTCCACCTCTCTTGAATAAACTCCCACCAGAATTACAACAGTTATCTGGTCGATCCTCCAAACTCACCAAATCTTACCATCTCTCCACAAAACTGAAAACACTATTCTTTCAGAAATCCTATCACAGTTCTTCCTCTTCCCCTTACTTTTCTCAACATTTCAGTTATAAAACCATCCATCCTAACTGTCTGACATGTCTGCCTGACCCCTTTGGATCTTGACCTGGAACTAAGTTTGATCTCTACCTGCCTATCGATTTTGTTTTGACTAAGCACTTGTTAATAAGCTGGTTTCTGCGGTTCCACTTTTTTGGCACTGTAGAAGTCTCAAGATAACGATTACAATAAGTATAAATATGAGTATAACTTGTATCCAGTGACTATTGCTTCAGTAATAGTCACTGATTGTTCACCTAACGAGCAGTTGCTTTTCTCCAGTAAGCATCCAAATCTTTATGCTGCACATTTCAAGAATATCTCAAGGGCGTTGAAACATTACTGCTTGACAAATAAACAGCAAGACTTAAAAGAAGCTGTAATGTTCTCTCATCTGTTCATTAATACAGGAACACAGAACTTCCTAAAGTACAGCTGCACAGAATGATTTTAAGGTCTTCAGCTCGTCATAGTATGGACTTATAAATATATTACAAGATATGCATGTATCCATGTATCCATGTATCTATGTATCTGGTTACTTGCCTCTTACAAACCTCACAACGATGCTAAGCACGTCTATCTAAAGTAACTAACTCGGTGTGACTTGAGATAGCTTGAAAATGTTTTCTGAGCTGTCTGTAGAAGAACAGTATGTATTTCTAAAAAAAGACTGTTTCAGAAGGATTGCACTGTGCACAGAAAAGCACAGCGCACCCACGTTGTTGTACCGCAGTGCAGGACCATCAGTCCTCATGGGCCGTTTCAATGCAACAATAATCAAAGAGGATGGCTGCAGACAGGAATGCAAAGCTCTGTGATGTATTCTGGAGCCACACCATCGAAGCTCATCCCATGAGGAGAATCATGAAGATAATCATGCCCTTGACTGGAAGCCAGTGCAGCTTCTCTCACATATAGCTCGAAACATGTGAGAATTTTGGGAGGTTTGTGATGATTTGGGCAGCACAGTTAAATACAGACTACAGCTGTTGTATCTAGAACTTTGGCAGGCCTGCAAGTCAGAGTTACAATAGGTCGTACCTTTTCTCTAAGTTACACGAGAAATTAGTTGTGCAGCAGCATGTGCAAATTTAAAATCCTGCAATCTGTAGCCAAAGCTACAATCAGGTTTCGGGGAAAGGTCAATCGACCAAGACGGATCTCCTGAGGCTTCTCTCCAATATCTGTGATGGCGTCAAAATCAGATACATCATGCTGTTCGCACTGATGGACAAGAGCATTTGGTGTTTGATACGGTGGCCCATGGCACCCTGCTGACCAGACTAAGCACATCACAAGAGTTGTCCAGAGATTTTCACTCTCTGATTTTGGCCTCTGAGACCAGTGGATAAAAACGGTGGTATATGTTAGCAGTCCATGGTCAGAGAAGGATGGAGGCCCCGAGGTGACTGCAAATCAGCATGCAATCATCTCAAGCGATGACTAGTTCTAAACAACCACTTTGGGGCATGGGTGGATACACCAATGTGAAGCAACAGACAGAAACTGTTGATCTGTTGCCTCACTTGCTCTGATCATGAGCATCCTGGATCTTCAGAGTGGATACTCAAATCACCAGTCAAGTGATGGCTGTTATATTGGCAGGGCAGAGGCGAATTCCAGGATTAACATCAAAGGTTGAGACAGATTGTGGTGATCGTAAGCAGACTGCAAGATGTTGAACACCCACTCAGAATGACCTTAAAGGTGGTAAAGGTCTTGATGAGTTTGATTCATTTTGCAGCATATTCCTGTAATGGAAGATAACAATCTTGCTGCCTCCATGGCGAGATAAGAGAAGGCACATTACATTGGGTAATTAGTCTCCAGTTTGATAGTTTTGCAAGTAATTTGACAGCCTGCAAGCTACCACTACAAAGTTAGCTAATCAGTTAAAGATGTCAAGAGGAATAATGAGAGCTTTCAGTTCTGAGAGGCAGGCAACAAACATTGAGGATGAAGAGCAGATGACCAACTTTCAACAGTCAGAATTAGGCGATGTTGACAACAAACTAAAGACACCAGGCATAGACAGAATAACTAGAGAACTGCTTCAAGTAGGAGAAACAGTTGTTAAGGCTATGAATACCCTCAGTACAGGGATTCAACACTGGATGCAGTACCAGAAAAAGGAAAATTCCACAGTTGTCCCCATATACAAAAGATCTGCAAAACTTACAGAAGAATTAGCCTACAGACAGACAATCCCTGGACAAGTTATCACTAAAATTATACAAAACAGAATTTGTCGAGAGAGCAGTTGGACTAGAACAAGTCAGGTTCAGAAAGGAAGCAGCACAGTTTTGTTCAGGGCTGTGAAATTTTAGAGATATGCAATTGACAGCCATTCAGAATAGGACCAAATGAAAAGCACATAGCACTGTAAGTCATGAACTACTTCCAGGGTGCTTCATATTGTCAACTGTCAGTGCAGACTAAAAGTTAAATAACAGATAGAGTCGAAGTTGGTTTTTGAATGTGTGAACATTATCTGCCTCCTGAGTAGATAAGGAAAGGCTGATCTATGCATATGGGCCAGTGACACAAAAGACCCACAAAATAACCAATGTTCTATATAATATTCTACATCATACTACCTAAGCTTCAGTTTCCCATCAATCCAGCCATACCTTATCTGTGATACATAAGCTGGTTGTTAAAACTCTTTCAGGTAGTTCTGCTGCTTCCTCTTCCCCCCCCCCATGCCCCAGTCTTCCCAGACAAGACTTGGTCTGTATTTATAAACGTGGAAGAGCAATAATTTCTCATTCTGAAGCCCACAAAGGAAAGCCTAGATGGGAAGATCAGTAACGAAACAGCTGCCTTAGTCATTATATTACCACTAGTGCCAGATCAACTCGCTACATATTAATGTTTCCTGAGATCATTATGCATAATTGCTCTTTCTTGAGCCGAATAGGCCGATATACATGGGATGATGTAGCATATCTATTCTACAGTCAGCCGTCCACACATCGACCCCACCCCAGACCCCTTCGAAGCCAGAGCCCATGCAGAGCAAGAGCAACGCCTACAAAGACTGCAGGCAGTCGCTGTACCTGCATCAGCAGACCAACACTGGCTCAGCTCTTCAACCAGCCTACGCTTTATTGCAGTTTCAGTTGAAAGCTGAGCATCTGAAAACCACTGGCTTCAACCATGCATAGTTAGTCAGTCAGTCAGTCAGTCAGTCAGTCAGTCAGTCAGTCAGTCAGTCAGTCAGTCAGTCAGTCAGTCAGTCAATCAGTCAGTCAGTCAGTCAGACAAGCAATCAGTCAACCATTCAATGCCAACACTAACACAACTGAAATTTGATCTTCCTCTGACAACATCAGAGGTATATACCCTGAAGCCCAACAGTAAGGAAAATTATAGGTGGAGGATATAAGTTTTCAGCAAGCAGCAAACGAAACAGTTTGCATGGTGGGGTGGTTGCAAGCTTTGGAAAGTAGAGAATTCCTAATGGGGGACAACCTACAGCCAGCCATTTTGGCTTACGTTACTTCACCTGCTACAAAGGCATGAATAACGAAACGCATCAAATTAAAGCTGATTCTGTAAACTCCTCATTTTGTTAAACCTCAAAACGGAACAATAGAGAGTCAGCTTGTGATTTGTAAAATATGGAGCAAACAATCTGGGACTGGATTAAATTCCTAATACTGTGACGATGCACAGAAGAGAACATCGGAATTTGGTGCCAACAACGATTAAAGGTCATCCACACAGAACAATCAACGTCTGTCGATCTAGTTAAGTAGTATTAAGCTTTGGAAGTAGAGAATCATGAGGAAGCAGCAACCTGAGGAATGTCAAAATCGGTAAGCTGTACTGTTCAAGTACTGGGCTGAAGTACTTAAGTAAAAGTAAATGTACATGTAACTTTCACTACTCGACTACAAGTAAACATACTTCTCAACAATTTTACTTAACTAAAAGTAAAAAAGTATTCTTCCAATGAATACTTTAAGAGCAAAAGTAAACTAAATGTCTAACATTACAGAGCCCATATCCACCATATGTATAATATATATATATATATATATATATATATATATATATACAAACTACATATCATCATCCTCATCATCAGTTCCTGACACCAGCCATTAGGCGGCGATGGTACGAAGAAACATCTACATTTTCTTCTGGCATTTGTCAAGTCCGTTGCTCTTCTCTTGTCTAGTCCAAGTCTGTTATTACGTCTGCCTATATTTTCTAACCAGAACATTCTTGGTTTGCTTCTCATTTCTAAATCTTGAACATAGTACATTATGTGGGATTTGATCAACAGACATTCTGTCCATTTGGCCAAGCCACAGGAGTCTGCACTGAATGAGTTGTTTCGATGTCTATTAAATGTCTCTTTGTCAACATTCAATGTTGAATATCATCTCAAGACCTGTTCATCTCTATTTCAACAAGAACTTTTGTACATTGTTCACTCCTCTTACTTGCACAAAGAAATACTGCAGCATTTATTGTATATTTGTCGATCCATTAGATTCCATTTGCATAGAAGCAATGTTCTAAGGTTTCATATCATAAACATATATACAGACACCTACATGTGTCAGAGGATTCTATGAATTCTCAAAGCAGTACAGATTGAGAATGCGAGCAACCTTCAAACATCGTGACATATATCAACCTATATATCAACCTAGGGAGTCAGTGTTAGTGTAACTATAGCTTTAACATTCATTGACCTGTTGCCATTTTTCATCCTCAAGACAGTTCAGACCAGAGACTGAAAATGTGAACTGCTGACAAAATTTTGATGATTGTTTTAGCATGTCTGTAATAGTCTATTATCATGTCTGGATACTTTCCACGTAAGCAGCATTTGACTAGACAATGCTAGTGCTAGATAAAGTTAGACAGGTTCTTGCAACGTACTCAGTAAAAAACATTCAGATAAATACACAGAAATACACTTTTCAACACAGACAGCTAAGCCGAGAAGAAGAGGAGAAAAGTGTGCAGCTCTGCAGAAGCAACATGTATAATATTTCTTTGCAGTAGAAAGAGGTGCGGTGGTGGATGTAGGGATTGGAACAAATCCTCCTCCAACAAACATCAGGACCAGCCAGACATATCTGATGTATGGAAATGATAGACAGGATTTTTATCTTTCTCTTCAGCTGCTGTGACCAGCTGTGCTGCCTTAGGCATCTGCCAGCCACCCGACCAAAGCAGACAGATAGATGAAGAGCAGACAGGCAGACAGTTGCATACGTTGCTGCTAGCAGAATTCTCTGCCAAAGATTATACTCATACTCCTCCATTTCCAGAAACATTCCACTACCTGTTTTCCACACTTGAATGCATAAAGCCACATGTATTATACATATTTAAGAAATACGTATTTATGCATGTGTGTGAATGTGTGTATGTATGTATTTACATAATCAATGTATAGATAGCATATGAGAGCATAAGGTTTCATCTTTAAACTAGCAACACTTTCTGGACAAATAAGCCCTTAGGCCATATAAATCTATTCTTTGATTTCTTGCTATATTGATGTTCTTACCCCAAACTTAGGAGGCATAGCAAGGATTAAAATCAGTCCAGTAAGAGAGAATAATCCAGTTTTATGGTTGATTTCCCAAAACATAATTTTTTACCTTTAGCAAAACTCAACTGTTAGAAAGGCAAATCCTAACCAAGTGGTGTCTATGGTGCAAATCTCAGGCAAAGGTTTGGAGTGAGTCTTGCACTCAACTGCATGACTAATCGGTGGCAGCACTACGGTTGGTCATGTATCTGACTACCTGCAGGACGTCCTGCACTGGCTTCCAATATCCCAACGTATCACCTACCTATCACTCTGCCTTTATGTGGCTTTGCCTTCTCGATACTGTGCCTGCTTACTTATGGAGGGAGCTCTGCTGTCCTGCAGAGGCTGGCTTTCTCTGCATTCTGCGGTCCACGGCAATTTGCATGTCCTTTTTGCACGCACTTCCAACATGCAACACCGGGCTTTCTCTGTCATGGACCCAATCATTTGGAACGGCCTTCCATTGGGGCAACGTGTGCTCCCAAGGACAAATTCCTCGGCCTTTTATTGATCTCTAAAAATCATTCTTTTCAACCACAGCTGGGCTGGGATTGCCTCTGAGTAGGTCTTTTTAAGGGGCATTACATCAAGTTTATATTGATTGTTTGATTGATTGAATCAAGTGATAAGAAGGCCTTAATATTCACAGATTTTCTCTCAAAGTTTCATTCTCTATAGATAATTTCTACCTTGGGGCAACGTGTCTCCCGACTAACGTATGCCATACCATCTTGGGGGGGATTCCTGTCGGCTGAGCTGGGTGGAAAAATTGAATCTTTTTTGCGCAGGGCTGGGCGCAGTAACCTCTTTAGTGGTGATGGTTTAACTTTAGAGAAGTTTTGTGAAAAAATTGAATTGAAGTTCTTCAAAAGCATCCAGTCACCCCAACACTGTCTTCACCAATTACTGCCTGCAGAGCACCTTCATAAATTCAACTTAAGAAAAAGGGGACATGCTTTTGAATTACCGCACTTTAATACATTGCTACATAAGAAATCCTTCATCATTCGCTCACTGTACAAGTATAAAAACTCGGTTAATGCTGGTTCTAGTACCTGTTCTGATATCTAAACTGGCTCTTTTTGTAGACCATAGTAATGCTTATGTTCCTTAGAATGTAAGGCTTAGATCATAACTTTAGTTATAGATAGGCCTATGTATGTAAATAAGACACTATCGTTTATTGTTTATAATACTGTATAATGTATATGTATGTAAATAAGACATTATATAGAATTGCTTGTGTTTAAACTGTCTTACAGTATTACTGATATTGTGATCCTTTTGTATGTATTGTTGTAAAGTATGAGCGTTTGTCTTATACTAATAAAAGATTACTTACTTACTTTGAGTAAATAAAACGTACAAAGACATAAAGGACAGTGTCCAATACTTAATTAAGGCATCAACCCATAGCACACTAAATGCAAGTAACAAATCAGACTAATTTCAAAGTCAGCTGTGATGAGAGAGAGAGAGAGAGACATCCAGTCATTCAGTTGTGGGTAACCTTGTTTCAGGAGGTCTTCAGGTCAGATTTAATTGGCATCAGGGACTAAGCAGAACAACAAAAGGAATAATAACTATACACAACGACAGACCTACAACATTGATTACTCTGGGGACAGCCAGAGGGTCTATGCAATCACGGCCACAAAATAGCATAAAATAAGTGAAGTAACAACTGAACAAGATATATTAAAACTTTATTATTACCGTTATTTGAACTTCTAACCTGAGGTATATCTAGCCACTTTTCAGCCAAATCCATGGCTCCCTTTGCATTCTTGACCTTATCTGCAGGATTCATGCTGGGCCAATCAGGGCACATACCTATTCAACAGCAACAAAATCAAACCAATCAGTTAAACCATTAAAATAAAAAAATTCACATTAAAATATACACAAGCACACATCAACTGACAGGCATAATAAAGAAGTTGAAACTGGGGGAAGAAGCAGACGTAGGATTTCAACCGACCGACCTGGTGCCAGAGCATCGACCAGAGCAGCAATAGCAGTTCCATCATTCCAGTCACTTGAGAAGTTGGTGATGTTCTTCTCAGGGATCTTGCTCTGGATCCAAGCGAGTAATCTCTGCTTCGGTGTCTTGTCCTTTGAATCATTCGTATCTTCTCCTTCCCAGGTTGGCATTGAGATGGAGTAGTGAAGAATCAGAGTCCAGATCAAACCCATAATCAGCTTTGCCTTCTGATCAACAATATCTGAACTGTCTGTAGATCGTAAAAAAGAAATGCAAAAAATTATCAAACATTTAAGTGACTGTTTACTCTTTACCAGTCTTAGTTTTTCAAGAAATAAAGTGACATGGTAACAGTTTTTCCAACTTTTAAGTGTCCTATGCCTAATTTAAAAAACAACAAGCTATACATCAAAATACTCTGAAATGCTTTAAGATCTATTAAAGTCCAGTCCAGTGTAAGGCCACCAAAGCCTAAAATTTGTCACTTTTAGCTACAAGGTTCAACAACTTTTCATCTACAGTGTTCTACGCTGATCTAGTAATCATCCAAGGCTTTACATATGAAAAGCCAACAACAGTAACTTTAATACAACAAAATTAAAGAAATAAGTAATATCAGAACTGACTGCTGCCAAATTGCTATTAATTCTGTCAAAATGGCTGGAATATTAGTAGGACAGTTTTGATAATGCATAATACTGCATTTATGATAATTATATTATTACTGTTGAAACAGGTAAAACTGAAAAATGCAGACCAGAAATAATCAGATGAGATGAGAAACCTTACAAGCAGCCAGTTGTCAACAGTAAGTAAGTGATGACTTATTTTTCTACCATTTTAAATGTGTCTGTTGCATTGTGCTTTTTTCTACAATCATCATGAGTTAAATATTCCCACATTCACATTTCTTGTCTCATTACCAGCTTCATTTACTATATAGCATTTGCAATTTAACATGTATTACACAATTCCACTAATTTTCATCGATAATCCCTTTATGGATTTTCTCAGAATTTTACTGACTTCATGATATCATACTCAGTAAACTAACGCAATGAGCTTGGAACTAAAAGTTTATTATGCTACTATTCCATGTCATCCGAGTTACATTATACCTGGTGTCACCAAGCAGCCACACACACACACACAGTCTGTAGAGCAATTGATCTGTAATCCAACGATTGTGGGTTTGAGGCTGGGCTGAGAGGACTCCATGTAATGACCCTAGGAAAATCGTTCATGTACACTTGTCTCTGTCACCAAGTAGAATTTCTCATTGGTGTAAGCAGGGAAGCATACGGCAAGTCGCCCAAGTCTGCACCTTTCAGGAGGTCTCTTGAAGAGGCGCTATATAAATTTCCAGAATGAATGAATGAATGAATGAAGTGCAATGCTTTGACGCAATGTCCATGGCCTTGTAATTTGTCCACTGCTGGCTCGAGGGCCTAAGAGTAGGAAATGAGCGCCTCCCCTCCATTACACTACAAGACTTGCTTACTTAATTAGTGTCCAAAGCTTTGGCTGGGTAAGTTACAAGTGCCTGCTGGATAGACTTTCTTCCTCAATAACTTATAGACTGTTAGTCAATTCAGGGTTTTGATAAACCTGCTGTTTTTGACAAAGTGATGGTACCAAGTTCAAAGGGAGAAATAAAGTTTCTTACCAATGTTCACAAGTCTTATTCCCTCCTGTTCCTCGAGAAATTTGAGTGACACGGTAACATTCTCAAACTTCTGCGTCCTGAAATTTGGTCTTTTGTTGTACTTCTGAATTTTTTTTCCAGACAGACCTTCGATAAGAGCGATGAGCTTGAGTCCATCAGAAAGATCTTTGTCAAGGTCAATGACCGTCAGCTTTGATGCCTTAAGGTTCTCATTGGTCCACCTGGTAAAGGTGTTCTTCTGAATAACCTTCCACATGGCATCATCAGCCAACTCACGCTCTGCTGCCATATCATCATCTCCCTCCTCTTGCTGCTGATATGGACTTGCCATTTTGCTCACCTTTTAACTAAAAAGAACACCAATCAACATCACTGATACAGAAAGAATGCAGAATTTAAAGCACAGCCTTAACCCATAAATCCACGTCCACCAACCCAATGTGGGCTCAGTGCAGTTATTTGTGGGCATGAGAGAATATCAGGCAACTGATATGGTCTGCATTTTAACAGTTATGAGATTGAACCGACTGACTGGACTCCACGTAATGATGAAACCTAAACTCAGCCAACTAAAGGATGTTAATAAACTGTATGAGCAAACTGTGCACTGCAGGGAGTTCAGCAAGTTCAATTAACAAACAAAGACCATTCTAAAGGCGTACAGCAAAGCAAAATTAAGAGCCATTTTGTTTTGTTAGAATCTGAGAGTGATAATAGAATAATTATATAACTCTATGCTGATGATACTCGCTTCTGAGCTCTTCTGACCACTTCCACGTCCACTACTTCTTTCCAACTACTCTCATTTGCTTTAGGGTTTTACAGGCCTCGATGACATTCAGTAAGCTTCTTTTGATTTAATCCAAAACCAAATTCTTCTGCTGGGCTCAAGCGAACAGCTACATAAGTTCAATCAGTTTATTTCCATTCAACTGTCACTCAGATTAGGTCATCGCATAATCTGGGCATCATATTTGATGTTCAGACTTCAGATCATTTGCAAATATCTTCAATTTGAACACGAGATGTCTGCAGAATCAGACCACATTTGGGTCAGACTGTCTTAGCTTCACTTGTCAATGCTCTAGTGTTTAATCGATTATTGTAACTCCATAGTTATTATTTTCTGCTCTCAGAAAAAATCTGGAGGTATCGGAGTCTCATAGCAGATGGTTATGATAAGGGATACGAGCAACACTTGACCTTGAGGTGTGTTAATGCTATGTTGTTACAGCACTTCGCTCATTTGCAGCCCTTGAAGTTTTCACACTGATGATGAATGGTAATGGTAATAGGGAATTTATGTAGTGCCACTTCAAGAGAGACTCAGAGGCACTTCTGACCTAACACAATAAAACTACGATTGAAGAACCAGAGATACAAGGAACTCCACCTGGCATTCCTTTGTGACCATTCTCTCCACTTGATTTTGGTCAAGCTGGACTTCTCTGCTGCTTCTTATATAGTCTCAGCCATATGCCAGCAACTGTTTCCAAAACTATCACAGAGCTGTAACCTCACCAGACTTTAAACTATCAGGCTTGGCAATTCTCTGTGTTTAAATATGGCACATTCAAAATTCTGTTGCACTTGAGATCCCACCAAGGAGATCTGTTGGTTGCACTCAAAAATAATCACTCGCTAATCTTTAATTTGCTCTAGCTTTCAACTATTCTCTTATTACTCCCCTTCTAAATAGCATACATTGGCAAAGAAAACCTTTCTAATTACCATCATAACTCCAATATTTATTTTTCAAACAAACTAAAAATATTCTTAACACATTTCTTTGCTTCTCTGAAAAATTATCTTCTAATTTTGTCCCTAACCAAGGCTCCCTCCCTGGGCCACTTCTCTTCATTTTGTACATTATCCCTCTGAGCCACCTCAAAGAATTCATATCACTTGACCAACATCTTTATGCAGATGACATTCAACTCTCCATATATCCTTCTCTCGGATTTTATGATAATGGCTCAAACAGAAGTCATTGCATTAGATTAGAAAACCCTGGCACCTAAATTCAACAAATTCTCTGCTTCTCCTCCACCTGTCCTGTTATTCACCCACTATCACCCGTCTCAAACCCCTTCTCTATCATTCACTTCTCAGTCACACAAATAGCAAAGCACAAAGACCCAATTCTTGTTCATGCATCTTTTGTGGCCATAAAAGCTGACTTTACTCTACATTTCAGTCAACCTTACTATTTTCTTCTATACTTGTCTTATCGAAGTCCATAACTGGACTAGCCTTGGATTTTTTCGCACAACGATTTTGCTTAGAACAGGCTGTCAACTAATGCTTGAGCGTTATTACAGTGAAGCCTTGAAAGTTCTCTGATTAAATTATATTTTCAGCAATTCAACGCAATTGTGTTTCATGGCATTGTCATCATGACATCAATGAACATTAGCCCTTCCATATCAAACAAGTGTCTGCTAAATTTTTGCTTAACCTTAATATATGATCCTGGCTAAGACAGTAACAACCTATTGCTCATCAGATGAGAAACTCAGAAAAATCCTCAGAATCACAGTTAATCAGATAGACGAGGGAATAAATGTGCAAGCTAATAATAAAACCAGTACAAGTTTAACTAGCAATAATATCAGTGTCAATTATTAAATAGCCATTCATGTGTCATCTAAAACCTCATGATATTTTAAAATTCATACACACGTAGTAATGAAAAACAACAACAAAAAGAGCTATAATAACAATAACCGCTCTAGCTCAATCAAGTCTCTCAAACATAATTTTGTCATTTAACCATTGGAGTATAAACCCTTGGGTTCAAATGATGATTATGATGATGATGATGATGAGGAGGAGGAGCAGCAGCAGCAGCAGCGGCGGCAGGCAGCAGCAGGAGGAGGGGCAGGACGAGGAGGACGACGAGGAGGAGGAGTTGAAGAAGGAAGAGGAGGATGTGTAATATAATGTAATCTAATTCGATGTAACAGAACATTTATATAACACCTTTCAAGCGCCTCCCAAAGTCCTGAATGACGGTGAATGATGATGAGGAATTAATTATTAATTGGTCATGTTAGTTGTTGTATTAATGGATCTTTAATATTTCCATAATTCTCATCATTCCATGCTTCTGAAGTTAATTCATGAGTTAGAAGATATATAACAATAATGACAGTAATTAATAAGAATTAATAATAAGAATTAATAATAAATCAATAATAATAAAATACCAATTTTTTATTCCTGAGGGATTACACTTACCTTGGATAACAAAATAGTAAATATAATCATAATAATAATAATAATAATAATACTGTTATTCTTCTTAGGAAATCATGCTGTTCTCCAAAACTGCTAAATATCCTGTGTTGCATTCTATGCATTGACATTCCTCTTTGGAAAGCTGATTGTTTCTTGAGACATGGTCTTTGCTTGTCAAATAATATATGGCTCAAAGCTTCAGTTCCAGCTAAAGCTGGAAGATTTTGGCATGCACTGTGAGGCTTTGCAGTGCTGCCAGGTTTCTTGGTTTTCATTGCAGACACGCACACTCTAGTTCTCAGAGCAGGCAATGTGCAAATAAACAACAACACACAGTTTGAAACTATGATTGAGCACTGGTTTCGAGAAAGTACAACTTATTTTGATTGAACGTATCATAATCTAAAAGTTTTAGCTTAAATGATATTCTTATTATTGGGCTTCATGTGCCCCCGTGTGGTGTTGCTACTGGTGTTGCCAGTGCCGGCCTTAGGATATTTCGGGCCCCGTGCAGAGCACACTGTATGGGCCCCCATGACACAAGCCAAATTGTTCATTTTAGTAGATTGCTAACAAGTACAACACGTCACATTTAGCTATACACGAGAATTCTGGGATATAGAGGAAGTTGACTTTGATTTGATTGACAACAGAAGATTTAATCGAAACCATAATCTTATTATTAGGGTGCCTTGTTCATGTTAATTTCTGTGACATTTTCGGGCCCCTCTAAATGGCGGACCCCGTGCGACCGCACGGTTCGCACGCCCCTAAGGCCGGCACTGGGTGTTGCTTTGAATGAAGCCATTTATCAAATCACAAACAACAGAAAAGGCACATATTTATATGCAATGACGATACATTTACAAAAGTTCTCTGCTGTGGGTGTCAACTTAGAGGCAACCCTAAAGGGTTAATAAACCTGGAAGGCCCAGAATTCTCTTCCTAATGGAATTATTACAGATGGCCAAATGATATTTATACCTATATACAGTGCCAGGTACGTGAGAAAGACAAGAGAAAAAACTTAACTAATTTTGCTTAACTAAATGCTTAAATTTACAAAAGAAAAAGTTTCATAAGCCCTTTCATTTCTGTTTAGCACATACAGCATAAATATTGTGCAAATAATGTTTTAATTCAGTTTTAAATTGTTTTACAGATAATATATTTACTATGGTTGTAGGAATTCCAAAATTTTGTGGACTGAGCTTTGAAGCTCATGCGAGAATATTTCTATCTGGGCTTCATAATTCGTATTTATGACGTTGCTTTTGGGGTTGGGACTTTTGTGTTTTTAAAACTTGAAATCTCCTTCTCGTACTCTTGCTCTGTCCACAGCTGGTCCATGCTGCGAAATCTGGAATGGCCAAATCAGGGAGCAATTGTCTTGCATTGCTGGATGGCCAGGAGAAAGACGTTGTAATATATTGAAGTGTCAGTTTTTCCTCACAACACTTATGCAGTTGTGCAACGTAGTTTCCAAGTTTTTAGTATGGTCATTATTAATAACATTATTATTTCGTATATTAATTAATATTGTTTATTTTAATAGTCGTAGCCTATTATTATATTTCTTGGTCATTACCTTAACTACAACCAACGTCATCCTCAACGTCGTCATTCGTCAATGGAATCTTACCGAGCGTTTTACACAACACAGCTCAATAAATCAATATGTTAAAAATACACACCTCTAAAAATGGAGCTAAACCTCGGCTCGGATTTCCACGGTCCAATAGGCCCTATCTATAGACGTTTGTTGTGATCAGCCCATCCTTCTGGAATAAGTTACCTAACAACATGCGACACGTACTTCCCTCTTCTCCCACTCTTTTCTGCCAGCGCTTGAAGATCACTCTGTTCGATCATAATATGGTCAGGTCAGGACGGGAGCGACTCTGACGAGCGCCTGTTTGAGTGGCGATATATAAATTTCAATTACCAATTACAACGAAAAGTTATTTGACTCAGTAATAGCCGCTAAAAATGGCGAATTACCAAATGTAATTTAGGCTACTAATCGCGATTCTGAAGCTAGTTTTTTAATGAAAATTTCGCTTACCTGGAACTTGAAACGCTGTCGACTGGATAACTCTCTGGCCCACACTAGACGAACTGCTACCTAGTCCTAGTAGGAAGCAGACAGCATTCCTGGCCTATACTTATAGGAACAGGATAGCCGTCCGTACCCCTCCGTTTTCCTCGGCTTCCTCTCCTTAGCCTCTCTTTTTCCATCGCCTTCCCCTGCAACTCATTCAGGCTCAAGCCTTTGACTCCCGTGCAGCGTTGGCAGTGGTGGCCGAAGCCGTGAGCTACCAGTGCTCAGAGCAACACATAAGTCAGTCAGACGCAACTTTCAACATTCTAGAAGCTAGGCTATATGTTGCACGCTCCACCAACAATAATCTGTCTGTTCCAAACGAGAAGATGGGTTGCAAAGATGGTAGCTGTCTTGTAACCCATGGTAAGCAATAGATTGGTTATGATGATGCTGATTTTGATGATGATGACGACGACGATGGTGATGATGATGATGATGATGACGACGACGATGACGATGATGATGATGATGATGACGACGATGGTGATGATGACGATGATGATGATGATGATGATGATGATGATGATGATGATGATGATGATGATGATGATGATGATGATGATGATGATGATGATGATGATGATTAATATGATGGTGATCATATGATGATGATGATGATGATGATGATGATGATGATGATGATGATGATGATGATGATGATGATGATGATGATGATGATGATGATGATGATGATGATGATGATTAATATGATGATGATGATGATGATGATGATGATGATGATGATGATGATGATGATGATGATGATGATGATGATGATGATGATGATGATGATGATGATGATGATGATGATGATGATGATGATTAATATGATGATGATGATGATGATGATGATGATGATGATTATGATGATGATGATGATGATGATGATGATGATGATGATGATGATGATGATGATGATGATGATGATGATGATGATGATGATGATGATGATGATGATGATGATGATGATGATGATTAATATGATGGTGATGATGATGATGATGCGGTTTGAGGCAAAGCCTCACAGACGGATCCAGAGACAAGGGGTGTCGGAGTAGCTGATAGCTCTTCGAACTAAAGAACAAGTTTTGATTTTAAAACATAAATTTCCTGCAGTGTCTTTCACCTCCCCTAGTGAATGATTTCTGGAGCCACTGCGTGTAAATATACACACAATGTCATGGATAAACTGAAGCTTTGCTATTTCTCGGATGTATTTTCGGCTTTGTCGTGGATATACTTCATGGATAAATTTTTACTGATAGCGTACAATTATTGAAAATTTTGTGGCGAATTACTACAAGTCGAAACTTTTGTGTCTTCTGAATACGTTTTGGACAGTTTTGGCGAAGAAACTGGCATGTGAACACGGGGTGGGGCCTGGTGTAGGCCAACAGCACGGATTATCGGATGTAGGCCTACGTAGGCTTAGCTCATCCGTGGCGGCCACCTTACTTATCCAACAACGTTACTTATTTGGCAATCGTTAGGGCCTATTGTTACATCTGTGGAAGCTATACTTTGCGGAAACAATTATATAGTTATCTATATAAATAAAGCGAGAATTCTGTCTGTCTGTCTGTCTGTCTGTCTGTCTGTCTGTCTGTCTGTCTGTCTGTCTGTCTGTCTGTCTGTCTGTCTGTCTGTCTGTCTGTCTGTCTGTCTGTCTGTCTGTCTGTCTGTCTGTTTGACCGGGATTAACTTCTACAATTTTGCACCTTTTCACTCGAAACCTTCACTACTGTGTCGGCCTCGGCATCGGACACCCAGTGGAGGCGTTTTCTTTAACCCGCCAACGCCGGGTTCACCCTCTTCGACTGCGAAGCAGTCGTCGCCAGAGGGCGACTGCGAAGCAGTCAGTCCACGGCAGAGGTAGCAAGACGCGACAAGGCGTCTACAACACTGCGAAGCAGTCTCCCCCACAGGTCGCCAGACGCCACAAGGGCCTCCAAGACTGCGAAGCAGTCGCCGCCAGAGGGCGACTGCAAAGCAGTAAGTCCACGGCAGAGGTCGCTATACGCCAGAAGGCGTATACAAGACTGCGAAGCAGTCTCCGCTGTACGCCAGAAGGCGTACACAAGACTGCGAAGCAGTCTCCCCCACAAGTCGCCTAAATTTCTTCCTTATTCGCTACACGGATTTAAACTTATATACCTAAATTTGTTGCTTATTCGCTACAGGGATTGAAACTTATAACCCCGGACAACGCCGGGTAAACCAGCTAGTTATATATAAATGACAAAATTTTGCCATTTGTATATAATTATAATTATAGGGCCTATACAAATGGCAAAATTTTTTATACAAAATGAAACTGAGACATAAACCGTATTAGGGACAGAAACGTGTTTTATTAGATTTTCTTGCGTGTTCTTCCTCTGACGAACATGTAGGCCTACATCTCTTTTCATCGTCCAGCAATGTCCCATCGCCCTTGATAACGGGTTTCCATGATTTTGATGTCCTGCATGATGAAATCATTCACCCATTTCTTCGCTAAAGTCATACAGAAAAACGGACATCATTTTTGAAATCAGCAGACTAAAATCTTTTATAAAAATATGGTTTAGCCATGTAGCTATTTTATGCGGAATACTTTGCACTGGTTCCCCATCCATCAGTATAATTATTGAGTTTAAGATTCTGACCTTTATGCGTAATTGTCTCGTTGGCTCTGCTCCATCATACCTTTGGGACTTCTGCATTTTCATCCTCCAGTCCATTCCGAATCATCCACGCTTGGTCCCATTCTAACTTTCTTCTACCGCGACTTTATCGACGAGCTGCTACATGTTCTGGTGCGGATCTGTATTGCGTGCCATGAAACGGCGATCACTGACGAAGCTGGGAATAGACATGCATGGCAACATCATGATGATGATGACGATGATGATGATATGATATGATGTGATATGATGATGATACGATATGATGATGATGATGATGATGATGATGATGATGATGATGATGATGATGATGATGATGATGATGATGATGATGATGATGATGATGATGTAGATGATGATGATGATGATGACGATGACGATGACGATGACGACGATGATGATGAATACGACGATTTCTACAGCGCCGTAACACGACACACCGTTAAAAGGGCGCTTTGACAGGCCCAGGTTCGTCTCAGTTCTGAGCTTTCTATCGAAAGTTACTAATAAACTGTATCTGGGAAGATTCATTTATTCATTCATTCATTCTGAGGATTTGATATAGCGCCTCTTCAAGATACCTATTCAGAGGCGCTCCCAGCTCAGCTGTGGCTAATTGAAAGCGTGCTAATTGAAAGCGTCTGAGCTCAAACAGTAATCTGGCTTCAGGAAGAGCCATTAGGCCTACTCTAAAACGGTTCTTTCGCGGCTGCTTTCTGACTGACTTCTATAGGACGCATGCATCGACTCGACCAGGACGAGTGATGCTGCTCGTTCTGCTCAACGTGACCGCAGCCTTCGACACGGTTGACCACGATATAGGCTAGGTCTACTGCATGGTGACACGCCTCAGGACATCATATGGACTGACTAATGGAAAGGCGTTGGCCGTTCTTTGATGGGCGGACGATGATAGTAAGAGTGGGTTCAAACTGCTGTCTTAATCAGTGTCCTGTTATCAGGGCTCATCCGTCCTTGGGCCACTCTGCTCATCACAGCACTTGGACCGCTCTGCTCATCACAGCACTTGGACCGCTCTGCTCATCACAGCACTTGGACCGCTCTGCTCATCACAGCACTTGGACCGCTCTGCTCATCACAGCACTTGGACCGCTCTGCTCATCACAGCACTTGGACCGCTCTGCTCATCACAGCACTTGGACCGCTCTGCTCATCACAGCACTTGGACCGCTCTGCTCATCACAGCACTTGGACCGCTCTGCTCATCACAGCACTTGGACCGCTCTGCTCATCACAGCACTTGGACCGCTCTGCTCATCACAGCACTTGGACCGCTCTGCTCATCACAGCACTTGGACCGCTCTGCTCATCACAGCACTTGGACCGCTCTGCTCATCACAGCACTTGGACCGCTCTGCTCATCACAGCACTTGGACCGCTCTGCTCATCACAGCACTTGGACCGCTCTGCTCATCACAGCACTTGGACCGCTCTGCTCATCACAGCACTTGGACCGCTCTGCTCATCACAGCACTTGGACCGCGTGCCTATTAATGCAGCGACACCGTTCAGCTATTCTCCACCTGTCACCATACGATTCTCTCGCCGCTTTTCCGTCGATCAGTGTTGACCAGGGTGAGATTTGTCGGGGGGGGTTGGGGGAGTTCAACCCCCTAGTCTTTCTTAGGACCCATAGTAAAGTCTCACTGCACACCCCAACTCCACGTGAATCAAAGTCTAACCCCCCCCCCAGTCTTTTTTCTACAATTCTCATACTGGTGTTGACCACGTACTGTGACAGAGGTACAAGCGTTGATGTTATCAGCGTCCAAAACGCATCAAAACCTGGAGAACACTGAAGCGCAGACTCAGTTGCAGGAACACACGAAAACAATGGAACAAATTTAACGCAAGACTACGCCTACATAGGCTACATATCCTGCCAACTGACAACATGAGGCAAAACACGATCGACCGCAGACACAATTAAGGTATATATGCGGTTCATTCGATGGCGCGTCTCAGCAAAACTGCATTCCAAAATCACAATACTTTGGGCAAAACTTACCCAGATCCATGAAGCCTCTGAGACCAGAAGGCAGCCCAGATGGTCATACTAATAATTGGGCCCAGAGATAGTCCGTGACTCCGTGTGCTCCAAGGAATGATCATAACCAATAAACCAAAGCATCCCACGTTCAATTGAAAGACCGGCTTAATTTTCCGACTCCAGGCCGAGGCTTAAGGCCGTGCACCGTGTTGCAAAGGTGTGATGAGATCTGCCATGGATCCAGGTAAACCCCCTAGCGAGAGGAAAAGGTTCTACGTTAAACTATTGGAGGACACGCAATCTTGATCGTAATCGTAATCTCCAAACTTCTAAAGCGCCACTCGAAGGCCAAGCGCAGAGCGCTGCGTCAAATCAGAGGTTTTTCCAAAGAGTAGCCCAGAGGAAGTCCGAGTCCGGTTTCCATGGGGGCAGCCACAGGTCAAGAGAGGAAGAAGAGCAGCTGTGAAGGACGGTGTTATTTAGGGAGAGAAGAATTGGAAGGCAGAGGATCAGATGAGTCTGGATAGGAGTTCTTGAACAGGTGAGACCAGCTTTGAGTGGAAAGCCCCGGGGTGATAGATAAAGGAGCATGAGGAGGAGGAGGAGGAGGAGGAGGAGGATCGATGGAGGACACTCACGCATTGCAGACGGCGGAGTATATAATTACGTGGGTCAAAGTGAAGACTACGAAAGTCCACACCAAAAGCGTGACCAGCTAAAAGAGAGTTACAGATGATAGACAATCAGACAGAAAGACAGACAGACAGACAGAAAGACAGACATAGAGACAGACAGACGTGTCAGACAGAGAATAACCCATACGGCAAGAGTCGAGACAGAGTTACGCTGATGAGATATCAAAACGAGCCTTCATGGTATAGATATGCTTGTAACACGCACACAGGTAGGCTACACACAACCCTGAAGCAGAATTTGTTATCTACGTTGGTCAAGAACGGGCAACATAGTGTCCGGTTATAAGGACTGTGGCGCATGCATGCAAATAAACGTGTGAGGCTGGAGGCCCTATATGTATGCGCACCGATCTGCTGACAACTTTGAGATAAGTGAGCTAATGCTTTAGCTGAGAAAAATCGGGGAAGAAGATATGAGATTTGCTCTGTGATCAGAAAGACAGTACCAGCTAGAGGGGTCAAAACAGGTGGACAGCCTTTTAAGTGGCATGCCATGATCAGCAGCATCAAATGAAGATGAAAAATGCACTATTTCCAGACAATTCACAGAAAAACAAATAAATGAACAAGCTTCTTGCAGAGAGGCGAAAATTCGACAGAGACTTAGGTCTCTGATCAAGATCATAAAAAAATTTCGCACCGTTTTAATCTCCCGTCTGAGGCTCCGTACATACGTCTGAAGGAAAAAGCGATAGTGGCCCTACCTACGCACAGCCTATCAGACACACGAGAGCAGATTTATGATAATATGGTAGCCTGCAACCACAGCTGCTAAGCTGGCAGGAAGCGGTAGCATGCATTGTATGCAGAATAAGTCTAGTATGCAGACAGCAGGGATGCTGCGGCCAGCGATCTATCTTAGGTTACACTGTTCTAGTCTAAAACAAGCTATTGCAGACTTTTATATCCACCGGGCAGAATGCCAGAAGTGGAGCCTAGACTGCTCACGTAGCCTACATAGAACATGGATGGATGAAACGCATAGGAATTCCGGCAATATCGGTTGTCGCGAATGAATCCAGGCATAGTCTGCAAGCTTAGTCAGTGAAGGCGTGCAAGAAACGCCTTCAATCGCTTATTATAATCTTGCTACCTTGCACGTTAGAGCAAACTTCAATTTCATATTTGTATTTCAGATACTGGGAACATTTACGTTAAGTGACCTAAGTTTATTTTCACCTAATTTATTGACTTTCCAAACATTTCGTCAATGAAACTTGCTTACAGTCTGGCAAACTAAACAGGAGACTCCCACTGATCCAATAAACAGACATTCGATCCCGACAAACCAGCATATTGGATCCATTCGAACGTTTTCGTTCATTCTGCTTCAGGAAACGGTTATTGTATCTGTGGTTCTCTAACAGAGAAAAAATAAGACTGATAATATATAGAAAATAGTGGATTTGCCCGTCATTATGAAGGGAGAGGTTGGCATGGATGGAGGGATTAAAGGAGGGATAAAGGGAGGGACAGAGGTAGGGCGGGAGGTAGGTATATAAGGAGGGAGGCATGACAGACTTACTAACCGTTGATTCTATGTAAAAAGAGTAAAATAAGCTACAAATCTCCTCCATAACGAAATCCTGTTTTTCCATCTTAGACGTATACGGCAAGTTAGGAAAAACCTAAACGAAAAATGTCTTCGCACTCTATAGTTTAGGCCCTATAGGCCTAGTCATTTCCAGAATCGACTAGCCTACTGCAACTCAGTCCTCTACGGCCTTCCTGCATCTACCTCCCAACCATGCACTTACCACGGTTCTCCATTAGGCCTACGCTGCAAAACTTGTCAAAAATCTCACTCTCCGGGACCACGGCCTTCGTGTCCTTCGTGAACTGCACTGGCTTCCCATACAAGCTCGCATCACCTTCAAAATCTGTCTCCTGGTGTATCGAGTCTACACAAACTCGTATCCTCTATATGACACTTAATTGTTACTCCATGCTGTTCTCTTCAATTGAGACGAGGACTACGATCATCATCTCAAGGGGCCGGACTTCGCCAACATATTCGATCACACAGAAAATTTGGAAATCGAGCATTTGCGTCAGGCGGACCGACTGAATGGAACAATTTAACTTCCTGATTCTATTCGTAATGTATCCTCATCACCATTGATCTTCAAATCTAACATTAAAACTTAGGCCTATCTGCTTAGGATGTATTATGATTAGTTTACTTTCTGTTACGCGCTTTCCTGAAAGATCTCTGTTTAGGCGCGATATAAATTACAGATTATTATTATTATTTTTTTTTTACCCGAGGTATATATGATATATTATTATTATTATTATTATTATTATTATTATTATTATTTATTATTATTATTATTATTATTATTATTATTATTATTATTATTATTATTATTATTATTATTATTATTAGGCCTATTATTATTATTATTATTATTATTATTATTATTATTATTATTATATTATTATTATTATTATTATTATTATTATTATTATTATTATTATTATTATTATTATTATTATTATTATTGTACAATTCAGTATGGTAAGGTCGATGAAAAGCAGATCGATGGCGTTCCCGCGTTGGACAGCTACCGAGAGTCTTTGGAACAGGTAGCTTGTCTCAAGTGTGTCCTGGGTTGCATCCGTCAACCTGTGTCCCAGTTCCAACACAAAATCCAAACCTTCCGAACTCCAAGCACCGCTGGACTCCACTGCTACCGCCACAAAGCATGTGTTCGGGTTATTGTGGTATAACCATATGTTTCACATGGTACATTTAATGTGCATGATGTATGTGAGATTGTTTTTAATTTTTCCTTGTACACCTACAGCGTTATGTCTGTTGTTTCATTAAACGAATATAAACATAAACACATTTCGATCTTTTTGCGGCGGCTGCACGGCGAGGCCTGCTCCGGTTGATGTTACTGCCAGATGTGACGCTGCAAATGTGTCCGAAACGGTTACATACCAAGTGAGGCACCTTCCGCATGACCACGGGATAAGTGTCACGCCGTCTAGTCGCTTGCCGTCCTCTCTGGCGAGGTCCAACGGCTCCTCCTGAGAAGGGATGTTCGCTCTACCAAACGATCTCCATATGATATCGTTTAGCATGTTGTGCCGTTGTTGCTTGCCAGCGTTCTTTCTGCAGACAAGACCGTGGAGTCCTCTGGCGTCAACTCTCTCGCCACAGTGACACAAATGTGGCTCGCACAGAGTCGTTCCGAGTCTCATTCCAACCGCGATCCATATCACTTCATCAAACAAGCGGAGGCCCAATGCAGTAACCGGAGGAGCTAGCAACCAGTCTCCCGCGTGTGGTGCCAGAGAAGCTAAGAGACGAGCCCGGTCCAGTGCATTGTTCGCAGACTCGTGCAGAGTTGTCCACGCCTTATTTGCAGTCTTGTTGTCAAGACCTTAAACCTCAAGACCAAGACCAAGACCTTGAACCTCAAGACCAAGACCAAGACCAAGACATTGAACCTCAAGACCAAGACCAAGACCAAGACCTTGAACCTCAAGACTAAGACCAAGACCAAGACCTTGAATCTCAAGACCAAGACCGAGACCATTCCTTACTAGAAATTTTCCAGTCGGACTACTCGTTATTTTAATGAAAACATGAGTTTTTTCTTTTATTTAAGCAAAACAACTCTAAATGGAGACTGCAGAGAATTCCGATTTCGTATTTACAAAAGTCCTTCATGCGAAATGTTATTCCAAATGCCTGTTGAATTTTATAAAAAACCAATTTGCTCAGAATATTCTGACCAAGACGTGACCTGTGGGGCCTCATAAAAATTCTGCCATGTGAAAAAACACGGTCTACAAGTGCTGATATCGCTAGCACACGGAGCAGCTTTTCAAGAACCGGATGTAAATGTACAAATTAATCGTGAGTCGGTTTTGAAATCATTCCATGGTAAATAACCGGAAGTCAAAATAATTGTCCAAAACAACAGTGAAGCCTCATTCACACCGTGTAAATACTAAAGCAATAACTGTATGAGTAATCATTGGATAAATTTTTTAATTTCTTGCCGTTTGTTAAAATTAATGACTGTTCATATTGACAAAAGTCTTGGTCTTGGTCTTGCAAAACCAAGACCAAGACTTTGAACCTCAAGACCTTGAACCTCAAGACCAAGACCTTTGGTCTCAAGACCAAGACCAAGACCAAGACTTTTAAAAACGAACTCGAGTGCACTCGAGACCAAGACCTTGGTCTCGAGGACAACAAGACTGCTGTCACTGCTTATTTGTCCAGCGGCTATCCCATATTCTCTTCGACGATGAGCTGTTGATCCTAATTGGAAATTGTATTATTATATATTATTATTATTATTATTATTATTTTTTTTTTTTACCCGAGGTATCAGTGATCCCTCGGGATTTGGAAAAAAATTATTTAGGAGCAGGGTATAATAATAATAATAATAATAATGTGCCGATTTGGGCCCTTTGATTTTTTTGTGTGGACTGCGTCTAAGCCTGGTGACATTGCGACATGACTCTGCGTCAGCGTCAGCGTCTGCGCTGCGACTCTGCGTCAGCGCTCTGCGCTGCGCTCTGCGCTGCGACTCTGCGTCAGCGTCAGCGTCAGCGCTCTGCGCTGCGTCGTTTGCGTCAGCGTCTGCGCTGCGCTCTGCGTCAGCGTCAGCGCTCTGCGACATTGCACCGAATGACCTCTGCGTCGTTGCGATCTGCGTCAGCGCTCTGCGCTGCGTCTGCGTCAGCGCTCTGCGCTCTGCGTCAGCGTCAGCGTCTGCGCTCTGCGCTCTGCGTCAGCGCTCTGTGACGCTGCGCTGCGTCAAGGGACACTATATATAGAGGTGCGCAGCTCAACAGTGAGTGGAGATACTCGGAGTCAGACACGGAGAAAGGTTTGACGGTTCGTCAGCGTCGAGTGCAGAGTCAGCGTCGCCAGTGCTCAGTCACTTCGTCGTGGTTGCGTCGTTTGTACCACGGACTCTGCTCGTCTTTCGTCGTTGTTAGGTCGTCGCTGACAGGTAGTTATCAGTTGCTGTTGTTGACAGTCGTCGTCTGCGTCGCCGGAGTCGTGTTCTCCGGTTGAGTACGTTCTTGAACTCTGCCTCGTCGGACTGCGAAACTGATTTAACTGTGAACTCATTTCATTATGTTTGTTGAATTATATCGACGGGTAGTCGATTGAGTGTGATCAGGCAATAAAGTTTGAAACCAGAGGTTTGCCTTCTGCTTGACTAAGGGAAGCCTTACCCCACGGACTAGAGTCAGGATCCGAACCCTGGGCTGGGCCATCCTGGTAAGTTGATTCGGCCCAGGTTCGCCACAAAACTGGTACCAGAAGTGGGGTGGTACTTCTGGTTTTCTTCGTCGTCGTTTGTCTGGTTTTCTTCGTTGAACGATCGACTCATCAAGCATGGAAAACGCTGATGGAGAAGAGACCCGTATCTACACGTTGTTGGATTTCGCTGAAACGTCGCCAGATCTTCCGATCTGTTCTACGCCGGTTGTGAAGGAGGAGAGAAAATCTGCTGTGACGTTCAAATCGGACTCCAGTCGACTCCTAGAAAGCATTAACTTCGACGCTCCGGGATCTGAGACCGCGACCGGCCATAGACGAAAGAAGGCATCCGTTGTGAGTGAAACTTCTACGGACTCGCGATTGGTAGAAACTGTCGGCGCTCTGCTTGGTCAGAAGAGAACGTACATGAAGCCTGGAAAATTCGACGGAACTGGGTCTTTGGAATCCTTTTTGACGCAGTTCGAAGTGTGTTCTCGGCACAATCGTTGGAGTGATCAGGACAAGGTGGATTTTCTTCGTTGCGCACTCGAGAAGGCAGCAACTCAGCTTTTGTGGGACTTTGGCGCACGGGAAGACATAAACTATGAGCAACTTGTTGAGAGGTTGCGACAGAGATACGGAGCTGAGGGACAGGCGGAAACCTTCCGCGCCCAGCTCTACTATCGTCGACAGCGATCGGATGAGAGTTTGAGCGATCTCCTCCACGACATCCGACGCCTGGTGGTCCTTGCATATCCCGTTCCGTCTAACGAGACGACTGAGATAGTTGCCCGAGATGCCTTTCTCGAAGCCATCAGAGATCGTGACTTGTCTCTCAAAGTGAGAGAGAAGGAGCCGAAGAATATCGACGAAGCCTACCGGATGGCGTTGCGCCTTGCGGCGTACCAGCAAATGACCGATTTGGACGATCGCCTAAGACCGTCTAACCGGGTTCGTGGGACACAAGAAGTCGACGTGAACACGCAACTCCAGAAGCAGTTGGACACTTTCCTTGCAGCCCAGCGGCGGTGGCAGCAAGAACTGGAAGGCAAGATCTCGCGACAGTTGGAAGATCTTCGGAACGCCCCGCGAAGTACTTCGGATTCGACTCCCTTCGTCGACACTCGTGGAAACTCCGGACGCGACGTGACGTGCTACAACTGTGGGCGGAACGGGCACATCGCCCGTCGTTGTCGCCAGCCCCGACGGTCTCTTCCTCGACAGACGGAGCCAGCGGATCAAGATGTGGACGATCCAGTCGTCATGAACCATACGACTCGCGAGGGTCCACTGGCGCTCTGCAACAACGCAGTCTACATTCGTGCGACGATCCATGGACGGTCACGCCTATGTCTGCTCGACACAGGCTCGGAAGTGAGTATTGTTCCTGTTGCCTTTGTCGATGGTTTAGAGATGCAGTCCAGCTCCAGGGTTTTATTAGCAGCTAATGGGACGGAAATGCGGGTCCTGGGAGAGCTAACGGTCCCCCTTAAGATTTCCAGAGGGTTTCATATCGATACTAAGTTCTTGGTGTCCGATCAAGTTTTTGAACCAATGTTGGGTATGGACTGGTTGCAAGGGCATAGATGTAGGATTGGATTCGGTACTGGTGCCATTTACGTGGGTAGGAGGCGTATCCCCTTGGTGAAAGGGAATGGTTCATCCTGGTGTAGGCGGGTTGTCGTTGCGGAGGAGGTGATTGTGTCCCCTCGATCTCAATGTGATGTGCCGTCCAGAACGTTATACGGGAACTTAGCTGCCACTGCATCAGCGTGGATGACCGAAACTGCTGAGATGCTACCGGGTGTCCGAGTTGCCCGAGTGGTGATAGGAGACGATGCCAATTTGGCCCAGGTTCGGGTGATTAACCTTAGCGAACAGCCGGCCAGGCTGTACAGGGACCAATTGATTGGTGGGTTGCACCCGGTCCAGGTATCGGAGAAGCAAAAGAGTGTTAGCGTTGGTGCGATCCAGTCCGACAACCCGGTTGTAGAGGACCTTATGAAGGATCTCCCAGAGGATGTACCGACAGAGGCGAGAGATCATTTAAAACAATTGCTAATAGACTACACTGATGTATTTTCGGCTACTGAAGGGGATCTTGGAAAGACGACGGTCTGTGAGCATAGGATAGACACAGGGGACGAGCGTCCCGTCCGACAGCCGTTGCGGAGGCAACCTCTGGCATATATGGTTGCTGTAGACAAGCAACGGGATCAAAAGTCGCATCGGCTGGAGTCAGTCTTTCAGCGCCTTCGGAGAGCCAACCTGAAGTTGAAGCCTAGTACGTGTTTTCTTTTGAGGCGGACGGTCCATTCACTAGGACGCATTCTGTGCTCCAGTGGGATTGCGGTTGACCCTTCTACGGTAGAGGAAATGGTCTCATGGCAGGTTCCGCGACTATTAAGGAATAGAAGAAATTTCGCGGGTATACGCGCTTGCTACAGGAAATTCGTACTTGGATTTTCGTGCGTGGCTACTCTCCTTTTTGAACTCACGAGGAAAGGAAGGTTGTTTGAATGGGATGAAGGGTGCCGAGTCGCCTTTGACAGACTTAAAGTAGCCTTAATCACTGGTCCCGTATTGACATTGCTGAGAGAAGAGACTGCATTTGTCTTAGACTGTGATGCTTTCGATGTAGGTATCGGAGCTGTACTGTCACAGCGAGTAGAATATGGGGAAGAAGTCGTTACGTGTGACAGCCGGTTACTTTCTGCGGCTGAGAGAAACTACTGCATGAGGAAGGTTATTAGTGTGCAACAGCGGGATTGGGATGAGTTTCTCCCGTATGTTGTGGCAGCTTACAATGCTTCTTGCCATGAGGTCACCGGCTTTTCTCCAAACTTCCTTATTTTCGGGAAAGAGAATCGTGCACCTTTGGACCTGGTCTTTGGGACGCCAGTCGGCTCTGTGTTGGAACGGCCAACGTACTCTACTTACGCGGCCGAGCTGGTGGATAGAATGGAACAGGCCTACCGTATGGTACGGTTGAGTTTGAAACAGGTTGCAGCACGGAGGAAGCGGAGGTACGATATGCGAGTACGGCCTGCTAAGTACCAGGATGGCGAATGGGTGTGGTACTATACTTTCAGAAGGTTTCCGGGACGATCGCCCAAATGGTCGAATTGATACACTGGTCCGTTTATGGTGGTACGTTCTTGTGGACCAGTGAATTATGTCCTACAGAAGTCGCTAAAAGCAAAGTCTTTTATTGCGCATGTTGACAAACTTCGTCCTTGCTACGGGAGGACAAGAGGACAGTGGGATGAGACGGCAGCTCCGGAGGTTGACGATCAACACATTGATCGCGAGGCTGAATCAGAGCGAACATTGAGGGAACGGCCGCGCCGTACGATGCGCAGACCAGCTAGGTATCAGTAAGCGCAGAAGACGTTTTAGGTGCACGCAGTCTGGTCGCTGCTAGGATGGGCCACATATCTTTTCCCTAATGGGTTGTGTAATTTCATGGTTTCCCAAAAGGGGACTTTGGGTTTTCTCAGTGGGGAGGAATTGTGCCGATTTGGGCCCTTTGATTTTTTTGTGTGGACTGCGTCTAAGCCTGGTGACATTGCGACATGACTCTGCGTCAGCGTCAGCGTCTGCGCTGCGACTCTGCGTCAGCGCTCTGCGCTGCGCTCTGCGCTGCGACTCTGCGTCAGCGTCAGCGTCAGCGCTCTGCGCTGCGTCGTTTGCGTCAGCGTCTGCGCTGCGCTCTGCGTCAGCGTCAGCGCTCTGCGACATTGCACCGAATGACCTCTGCGTCGTTGCGATCTGTGTCAGCGCTCTGCGCTGCGTCTGCGTCAGCGCTCTGCGCTCTGCGTCAGCGTCAGCGTCTGCGCTCTGCGCTCTGCGTCAGCGCTCTGTGACGCTGCGCTGCGTCAAGGGACACTATATATAGAGGTGCGCAGCTCAACAGTGAGTGGAGATACTCGGAGTCAGACACGGAGAAAGGTTTGACGGTTCGTCAGCGTCGAGTGCAGAGTCAGCGTCGCCAGTGCTCAGTCACTTCGTCGTGGTTGCGTCGTTTGTACCACGGACTCTGCTCGTCTTTCGTCGTTGTTAGGTCGTCGCTGACAGGTAGTTATCAGTTGCTGTTGTTGACAGTCGTCGTCTGCGTCGCCGGAGTCGTGTTCTCCGGTTGAGTACGTTCTTGAACTCTGCCTCGTCGGACTGCGAAACTGATTTAACTGTGAACTCATTTCATTATGTTTGTTGAATTATATCGACGGGTAGTCGATTGAGTGTGATCAGGCAATAAAGTTTGAAACCAGAGGTTTGCCTTCTGCTTGACTAAGGGAAGCCTTACCCCACGGACTAGAGTCAGGATCCGAACCCTGGGCTGGGCCATCCTGGTAAGTTGATTCGGCCCAGGTTCGCCACAATAATAATAATAATAATATAATAATTGTCTGGAGGGTCAGGCCTCGTCTTCAGGGTTTGACGGAAAGGTACCTTTAAAAGATACTAGGTTGTAGCGTTGAATGCTTATAGACAAACGCTGGAACAGAAAGGTTGCTTCACGTCTGTCACCACTTATGGATGTGATGCGACTGCCTAGTTCAGCGATGAAATCTGAAGCCGAAGGGTTGAAAGGGCCCAGGGTTTCGACGGCCACCGGTTGGAACAAATACGAGGCGGGAAGGCCACGATATTTCTGAATTTTTCGGTTGGCCGCCTGCACTGATGCTGGACCGACCGAACCGGCTGAGTGGGCGATGTAAGAGGCCGCACAAGTATGGACAATCGTGGCATCCCACGCCAAGTACTTCCCTCCTGACCAGGGTATTAAGGTGGCTCCGTCCGGTCTTTTGCCGTCCGATCTAAAGAGGCCCGCAGGTTCCTTGATACTGGGAATGTCGGCTCTGAGCAGGGCGCGCCAAATGATGTCATTGATGGCGTGATGACGTAAAGAGCGACCAAGTGCCCTCCTGCACACAAAGCCGTGGTGGCCCTCAGGGCCAACCATGTCGCCGCAGTGGCACCTGTGGGGACTGCATAAGTCTAGACCCAACCGGAGACCCACCGCGACCCTGACGGCCTCATTATCCAGGACGAGGCCACACGCGGCAATGGGGAGCGCGGTCAGCCAGTCGGCTGAATGAGGGCTGCTGGCCGCATCCAGCCTGGCCCGGTCAACCAGACTGGTGGCGCACTGGCGGATGACTGCCTTATCCCCTCAACCAAGGGCCGATCCCAGACGCTCTGTTTGACAGGCAGAGGGCACATGATTGCCGGCAAGGTGTCCCCACGCGTGCACGCGTCTCCAACAGGTCCGCCATACTGGTCTGGCACAACTGCGCCTGCCGCGAGAATGGCGGTCTGAAGCTTATTATTATTATTATTATTATTATTATTATTATTATTATTATTATTATTATTATTATTATTATTATTATTATTATTATTATTATTATTATTATTTATTTTTTTTCCCCGAGGTACATATGATCCCTCGGGTGTTCAAAAATTAGGGGGCATTGTTCTGGAATGGCTAGTCTTCGCAGATGGTCTTATTATTGTTATTATTATTATTATTATCTCTTATGTTATGCTTTGCGAAATAAACTAGTAGGCCCCCTATGGTCTAGTGTGATAGAGGTGGTCGCTCCTTGGCACCGGGCAGCATCGACATTATTATTATTATTATTATTATTATTATTATTATTATTATTATTATTATTATTATTATTATTATTATTATTATTATTATTATTATTATTATTATTAGGGCCTATTATGGTTACCGCGATAATAAAAATCTTGAGATCATGGTAATTATTGGTATAACAATTACTGCAGAGGATTTCGATCGACCTAATTGCGGCTCTAGCTCCTGTAAGTTTTGCACATTCTCTATAGTTTATCCCTTAATAATTCTTTAATCTCCTGAAACAAGCAATGACCCATCCGATCCACTCCTACATTGGTTTATATAAAGACTTTTGAGAAGGCAGTTGCGAATCACTTGGACCGTCGATCATATCTGACTATACCCGCTTCCGTTGCTTCCCCGTCCACTCTGTCCCCAATAAATGCAATTCCAATAGAACTGCGCACTACTACGGATGTACTTATTCGCAACGTCTTATATAATCAGCTAAGTGGACAAAAGAAAAAACTACTCTCGTTCTGTCCCTTCATATATTATAGGCGTATAGGGCCTATGCCACTTCGTTACCGTTGATCACGAAATACTCGACCGTCTTGAAAACTGGTTTGGTTTCCTGGTACCGCATTAGACTGCAGTGCGTTCATCGCATCTGCATCCTCCTCGTAATCGATCAGTTCCTATCAGCCAATTACTCACTTGAACGCTGACTAGTGGCGCTCCACTTGCACAGTAGTCTGCGAAATGGCGCGTTTCTGTTCACACACTCTGTAGCCTACTACACCATAGGAAGAGTGAGTAGGCCTATTGTGCGCTGCTACGCATCATCACTCTCAAAGCCCTGTCATGCTCATTCGCCTTAAACACCTTTACTCCCACTGCATAGAAGACGACTATTTTTATTCTCATCTGCGCCATCGAGCACTTATCTATAGGCCCTATTAGGCCTACACAGCAGTTGCCAGATATAGGCCTATATAATTTGATGTAGGCCCTAGTGTATTTTAATAAAACAATTATCTAACGCCTTCAACACCTTCCAAATGTTCCTAATTGGTTTTATGGATATTTTAGGCCCCTACTGACCTTAACACAAATTGGCCTAGCCTACGTGGATTGAGCCGAATCAACTGCAATAGTAGCCTACGTAGGCCTATATATACGTTTAGGGCCTACGTAATTAAAGCAAAATTAATTAAGAGAGAAAGAAGTTCTATGCACGAAAAAGCCCGATGAGCTCTCGCGATGATGCGCGGAAGTGAGAAAATTGTAAATCTCCCCGGGCAGAAGAACCTGCAGTTGTGATTGGCGCCCAGGCTGACTAAGCTTATAATTTGGAACACAAAGCTCTTTGAGTTTGATATAGGCCTATGCCGGCGCAGGGCTCAGCCTCGCAGATCTTTAACTGAATCGAGCTCCTTCATAGGAAGCCAGTGCGGCGTTTCTTGCATGTGCTCAGATATACAGTCTTGTTGTCAAGACCTTACACTTCAAGACCATGACCAAGACCAAGACTTTAAACCTCAAGACCAAGACCAAGACTTTAATTGAACCTCAAGACCAAGACCAAGACTTTGAACCTCAAGACCAAGACCGAGACAAAGACCCAAAAATTCACAATCAGGTCAAGACTTAATCCCGACTATATTGTCAAGTCGGAATACTCGCTATTTTAATGAAAACGGGAGTAATTCATTCAAGCAAATTACTCTAAATGCAGACTGCAGAGAATTCCGAATTCATATTTACAAAATTTCATGCAAAATGTTATTGCAAATGCCTTTTGTATTTTATAAAAACCAATTCGCTCAGAATTTTCTGACCAGAATTTTCTGTGGGGCCTCATCAAAATTCCGCCATGTGAAAAAATACTTTCCATAGGTGTCGAGTCGCTGGCACACACAGTAGCTTTTCAAGCACTGCATGTAAATGTACAAATCGCGAATGTTTTTTTTAAAATCCTCCCATGATTTATCGGACCGTTTGGTTTCAGAAACAAGTCTCGATAGGGCTTTCAGATACTGCAGATACATGTAGGCTACTTTGCTGCTGCCGATGTGTTTTCCTGACCAACAACGCAACAAGACTATAACTTTGTATCCGTCCGCAGAAAGGCCTATTATATTTGTCGTATGACGCAAACAAATTGATAAATTTTAAATTCTGTTCATATTGACAGCTGAGTCTTGGTCTTGGTCTTGCGAGACCAAGACTTTGAACCTCAAGACCAAGACTTTAAACCTCAAGACCAAGACTGTTGGTCTCAAGACCAAGACTTTTAAAAACGAACTCTAGTGACTCGAGACTAAGACCTTGGTCTCGAGGAAAACAAGACTGCAATATGTGCATCTATTTTGGCTGATTGGCCAGTATACTTGGGCCGACGTATTCTGACCTTCGACAGTCCTGCAAGGATGGAGTTACAGTAGTCAGTTTGCATCAGTGTATGACTTAGGCCTAATGAAGCAGTGCGGCTACAAGGTTGTCTTGTATGACTCGTATCTGGTGCAACTGATGAAAGCGGGTTCTGCAAAGCGAATTCAAGTGGTCAGCCATTGATAATAATTCACCGTCTAATAGCAGTATACTCCCTGCAGCTCACAAACAAGAAGCTGCATAATCCAGTCAGAGAACTTCATTGCTAGTGTTTATTCGTTGTGCTTAGACCGTGCCTGGCGTCTGCACATACGGTACAACCACATATCCTTCCCTTCTGACCTTGCTCAGCCGACGCCGCTTTGACGTCATCTATGCAAATCCGTATAATATAAGCCTACTTCCAACGATTGTTGAGTATTCAACAAAAAGGCAAGTGCGCCATTTGGATGGTATACGTTGAATATTTCTGAACATTGATTACCAGCATACAGGCGACACCATGTAGGCCTACCAAGAGCAATGATGAGCTGATTAGAGATGACTGAGCCCTATATAACCTATAATATAGGCCTACTATGGCCTCAATTACATGTATAGTCCACCCATCCGGAAAGGAGTGAATTAATCCAGCTCAAAGGTGAATTACCACCGATTCCATAAGGAATCAAGGCAGGTAAGTATATGCCATACAGGGGCAACATACAATTCCGAACATTTTGGCTGTCTATTTTGCTTAATACCTCAAATTATAGCAAAAAAAAGGGCATCAAAATGGCAGATGATTTAAAATTGCATAATTTTTAAACACAGTTTTATATTCGACAACTAAAAATTTGCTTTCAAAAGGTAGGCCTGGTCCTTGCTTTTCTCCCCAAAAATTTGCTGCAAGTTTTTCTTTAGTTGTTTACATAGTTAAATTTAATGTGAAAGAAATCCACTATATTTCTAATCATACGTTAACTAGGCCTATACTTCAGATTTTATACAGTAACAACTCCTACTTGGTCATTACCATCCCCCTATTGTTGTTTAATTACACAGACCTGAAATATTCCTCTGGTACTTACAAAATGGCAATTTATAAACAAAATGACATCAGCAGTAAGTTGGAATATAGCAGGCCTTTCCTTCACATAATATATTAGTCTGGCATCAAGAAATTAAGACTTTTGTAGAAATGATTAAGAAACCACCATAGTAGTTTCAGGCTTTCAGCTACATAAAAATCTGTTCAGCATTAATTATAACTGTATATCACATGCATTAGATCAAGTTGAAAAAGATGTTAAGAGTTGCTAGTAAATTCTAATTACTTGCAATTTATTTTTATTCAAACAATTCAGACACAGATGGAAATGACTTTTGGGAGACGGTCATGACTGGTAATTATATGTCAGGGATGGTAATGACTTTTGAGGGATGGCATATGACATATTAACCCAAGAAATGTGTTATGAGATTTAATAGTTTAAGAAAAACAACTTAGCATATCTAAATTAACTGCCTAACACAATCTCTAGCTCTAGAGCATGACACTATCATAGTAAGATAAGTATGCATAAATATGGATATTTTCCTAGTTGAAATGCAGTCTGCAGCTGTTGGCTATGCTGCCCATGCGAAAGTTAAAATTTAAGTAAGCATGACAAGGTTCTCTCAGATAATGCTCGCCCCTAATTACTTCTTGAACATTCTTTACTGGAGTTAGTGTAGCAGGTTTTGTGGCCTTCAGCATATCGGTTTGCTCTGGTCTTCATTTTCAGTAACTCCTGGTTACTTATTTGTGTTTTTTTTTATACATTTCGTTAAGACTCTTTCTTAACTTTATTTCTGATTTGTGACACATTTCTTGTACATTTGTTTCTGTTTTACCATAATCAATTTCCACATTCTGACTCAACGCTCTTCGTCGTCTATATTCTTTGGAGTTTCTCCTCCAAGCTTTGTGTTTTCTTTTTGCTGCAGATACACTTAATTGTCTGATCAGCTGTATGCTACCAGCTACGAATGATCATGATCTTTTGTATTTTGCATTTGGTTTAACTCCGGATTTTGCCGTATTCGCTCTATTTTCCGGCACTTGATCTCTTTATCCTTCTCTCTTTATTAGCATAGTTCCATCAATAATTTCGTCTTTCTTATTCCCAGACTTTCTAACCAATGATTTACTACGTAGTAGATCCTGATAATTATTTCTTGATTTTTTTTCTTGCAGATTCTTTGTTTTCATATTGATTTTTTGGAAGTGTCTTTTGATTTTTTATTTGCAGTATTGACTGTCCGTATGGTCTTTCTCCTGCTGATTTCTCTTCTATTTTGAGTTTGTTCTTTTTGTTCTGGTTGGCTACTACATACATTTCTACTTTGTTCTGATTTTTTAAAATGACTTTTTCTGCATTTAACCCTGTTTTTCGACTTCTTTTTGATTGATTTTTGGATGATTCCACTTTTCCACACAATTCTTGACTGCCTTTTTGTTCTCTTTTGAACTAATTCCAATAATCTTTTTTCCTCCTTATTTGCAGCCTTTTTCTCTTGCAATTTTGCCACTGCACATTCTCCGTCATTTCTCAGTCTCTCTTTTAATCTTATCAAACCTTCATTCATAGTTTATTCTACAATAATACAAATAGTGATAAAATACATCACTTTTTCACTTTTCCACCTGAACATTTGTGAAGTCACACTGCAAATTGCAAAATTTCTATCTTATAATGACAATGAAACTTCAAAGGAAATAACAAATGCACTGCAATACTCTTGGCATATATGTATTTTAAAATGGACTTGAATTCACTCTTAGCAATGTGTCATTACCATGATACCATCCCTGACGAGATGGAGGACGGTAATGACAAAATCGCAGAATTCTGATGTAGGGCTGGTAATGATGAAAAACAACTGGGGACAGTAATAACATAATGCTGTAATTTATAGCAGCCTGTCAAGCATTTCCAAGTGAATTACTCTGTAAGACAAGTAATTTCAATCTGTTCAACAAAAGTTGTAAATAAAATAAGTTTTCAATGTTGTAATCTACCTAAACCAGGAAATACAAAACAGGATGGTAATGATGCAGAAACTTACTTTTTTAAAATTTGCAACAAACAAACTTTAATAAGAATAAATCATTAGCAAATTAGCCAAAAATCTGTGTGATTCATTTAAGAAGTTGATCAGGTATTGTTCTTGTTATTTTAGCAAGTAAGCACATTCTCTAAAAGTTATGGGTTCAAGAAAATTGGGATGGCAATGATGCTTATTTCTATGGACAGGTTATTTAGCTTCGAAAGAAAATAAATACATGTATTACCAAAATGAGCCTAAATGTTTAATTATTGTACATGCTAGCTATTACCTTTGTTACAGATTATTATAGGATATTTACGTAGAAGCTGAATTTAATGCATTGTACACAATGTGGGATGGGGATGGTAATGAATATTTTGTATAAATTTAGTAATTTAAAAAATGTAAAAAATCAAACAGCTACAACAATTATGAAAAATGTTAATCTGTTCATTCTTGGAAAAGATAAGTAGAAAAATTTGTACAAATTATTGAGAAAACTCAACTAAAACCACACAGGACATCAATTACGCACTTTTCGGATAATGGCCAATATATATATATCTATATCCCACGTCCAATAATTAAGCCTGGCCCTTAAAGAAGAACGAGCAGTCCCTTGCGCCACCCCTGAGGCAGCCATGGGGATGAAGTGTTAGTGACTTCATCTTCTTAGCCTCAGCATACGAGTGAGAGTGGCCAATCCTCTCCCTTGCCGTCTCATCTTCCCACAGTGTACGGTCAGTGTACTCATTATAGCTCAGTTGGTGAGACAGCACAGGTGGGGCTGAAATCTGGAACCAATTTTTGCCCTGGTGGGTATTTGAATCCCCGACCTCTCGCTTGACAGTCCAACACACTAACCACTCGAGCGCCGGCCGGCCCTTAAAAGCCTGACCAAATGCAGGTCTGCACACGCCTTAGTCCAACAGCCGATGTTGAGCTACTTTTCAGCTACTGTTGTAGGTTAACGGCGTAACAAAGACCATGGAAGCGTTTCATGACGACAACTATTAAGCAGTGCTCAAGTGTCGAATCGCCCACAAACAGTCTCCCACACACAAGTTGGGAGCCTGAAGATTCTTCAGCAAGCACAAAATATCAGAATCAGACAGGAGTGAAAAAAAGCAAATTAAAAGTAGCCTTGGATCCTAAGAATTTTGTAATAATTTTCTTTTGCACGAACACTGAAATCTTTGTGGTCTTTTATTATCTCCAGTTTTCTCCATATGTGAGAGACCAGTGAGATTTCTCATTTTCAGCTGATCTTTTTTAGTTCACATCAATACCAAGTTGAAGAATTAATTCCAGAACATGACCTATTAAATAGCAGTTAACTGAACATTTGAGAGTCAGCATGCACAGGTCTCTAAGTTAGATAATCCAAACATCCATACCAAAATGAAATGTTTAACTGTGGCAACCATGCAGCCACAGTCCACAGCTGTGCACACAACCAGATCTCTGCAGCAATGCCAAAGACAAGTATATCTCTTATCTAATTAACAAACTGATAATATATAATAATATAATAATATATCCTCAAAAGATCAACAACATAATTATTCAACAAGTATCACATTTTAAATATTATGACTCTCTGCAGTGCTATTTGACAGTCAGACAGACAGAGAGACAGACAAACAGAGAGACAGACAAACAAACAGACAGACATACAGACTTTATTCATCTGGCTCTTGTATGATCTAGAACTGAACTAGACTAGTGGGAATGGAAAAGCAACATCCTACAGGTTAGCATGTTTCTTCACAGTCAATCTCGGACTCTGACTTCAGTGAATCTGGCTTCTATGAACCTGACTTCTATGAACCTGACTTCTATGAACCACTATGCTGCACTTTGATTAAAATAATTTGATATATACATTCTGTTGAATCATTAGTAATCTCTTCAGTGTTCTGTCCTTAAGCAGATCCAGGAGTTAAATGAGATGCTTAGCAATCTGTATAAATTGGTAAATACGGGATCATACAATTTAATTTTTAAGTCTTAAACGTGGAGGTTATTTCTGATGAACAGAATTGCAACAATCACACAAGCTGTCAGTCAGCACTATGCTTCTTTTCTCACAGTTCGGGCTCCTGTAAACAAGGAAAAACAAGAAACAATTAAAATGACCATTTCCAACAAGTCCAAGAAAGAACAAAACACCACATAATATTTGCTGTTCTAGTGGGTGGGTGTGGGGGTGATTATAATATTCAATTTCGGGAATTTACAGATTAATCCAGGATAGAGAGGATCAACTCCAGTGCACCGTTTTAGACAGCATGATGAAACAACTGTTGACAATCTTTGTGGCATTCATTTACATTCAGCCATGACAGTCACATCCTCTTCTTGGCTGCTTCTCTGCAATCAAATGTTTTTTATTAATTATCCAAAACCAAAACATGAAATGATATTGCTCAGAAGAGATTCACAACAGAAGAAGTGGAACAAGTTCTCGATCAACACTGTCTCTTCTGTGGCCATGCTCAGAGCCATTATATTCTGAGTTCATACGTGAATGCCACTTTGGCTGTTTAGTGATTGGTTGGCTGTTTTTGTTATAATTCCACCATCACTCATCATGACAGTGTATCTGGTAGTTGACTTTAGATCTCTTTTGTCACCAACCTAATCAGTCACTACATCCAGATTATGTCTCCAATGATTTTCCTGTACACTAGTTTCACGTTGCAAGTGGGTTGGGGGTATAGAATGATTATATTAACTGCAGCTCAATGTTCTTGTTCATAGCTGTTTTTAAATCCGATCATAACTACCACTGCAAATAAAATGTCTAAATTTTTAGCATATACTAAAACTTGAGGCTGCCTACAAAATAGAAAAGTAAACATAATTTTGGTCCTTCCAAGTCAACATAATAAATTCCTCCTGTCTGATCATATCAGAATTGGCTGAAATTGTAACCACATATTGCAAATGTTGTAGACAGAAAATTCCTAAATTTTGCTGCAATATTTAAACTACAATTTCCACAAACCCCCATCAGAAGACGTTTCGTCAAACTTTAGCTAAGAATTGAGTAGGCAAGCAGATATTTATGAAAGGTAAACTGCTGTAGAGTATCACACAGGAAGTATCATAGACGTAACAGCTCTACTGTATTGTATTGTTATACAATAAAATATATACAACCGCTCTAGCGAGGAGTCACTGCACAGATTATGGAGTGGTTGCAGAATTTGAGACTGGAGGAGGTCAAGATAGAGTAATGTATGATAAAGAAATCATAATCGTAATCTCGAGATTTCTACAGCGCCCACAGGTGCTCAGTCAAATCATAATCAATAGGTGGGAGGTGAAATTGGTTCCAAGTCAAGATCCAAAGGGGTCAATCAGATGGCCAAGGTGGGTGGTGTTTAGGGTTGAAACGACGAGGGAGGTAAGGAGAAGAGGAGGAATTGGGATAGGATTTGTGAAAGAGCAGTGTTGCAAGAGGTGAGATTTGGTGAGTTCGTACGATGGATCTGATATTTCTCGTAGTACTGGTGGGAGTTTGTTCCAGCGGGGTGGGACAGCTATGGCTATGGCTATGAGTGATGCACAAATTTTAGTGAATGAGGTGGCAGAAGGGCGTAGAAGTGAAGTGGGTTGGACCATAAACAGCTGTCAGAGATAGGAGGGCTGGGAGCATTGGAGTGTTTTGTGGGCGAGTGATATGACTATATTCTACTCGTTCAGGTATTTTAAGCCAGTGGAGAGAAGAGTGATGTGGTGGAGAAACAGTAGAGCTGGATGGTTGGATAGTGAATAGCTCGCAAATGTAAGAGGGTTGACAGATTTTAAACATAATTGTAGTATACAGATACAATTTCATAGTGGATACAGGGGCGCCCGCAGCGTGACGCACTGGACGCATGTGCGACCACCCACCAAATCAAATCCACACAATGAATAGGCTTCGCATCGATATTTTTGAAGGCAATTGAATCACCTAGGCCTACATAACATGCAAAACAAAATATATTTAAATTATTTTTAATCAGGAGCGGAAATAAATGTTCGCAGAAAACAGTATTTTGTTAAACGGCAATACGGCATGTTAGAGCACTCATGTTATCTAAATTGAAATTTTTTGTGCGTCCAATTTTTATAAGTCTGCGGGCGCCCCTGAGTGGATACACTTAGGGACTTTAAACCACTGAATAGATTTCAGAACTGGGGTTAAATGGAGGTTTTAGGAATTTTGGTGAATGCACAGTCAAAAGCAGTCAGGGTTGTTTTCATGCGTTTTAGTTGCTCAAGATGAGTGGTGTAATGAAAAAGAAGTTCCAGTAGTTACGTTTTGAGTGAACAATTGAGGAGGCTAATGTGCAGGCAGTTTAATAATCAAGTATTGGACGAAGTCAACGGAGGTCATGAATATGCATACTGCATTAAAGTGTTTGATAACTACCCGGTATAGCTATGTGGGCAATATTCTATCACCAAAGAATGTGTTATCCTTTCTATCTTTGACATTATTTATGAAAGTGAGGAGCACTTCAGAGGGGTTCACAGAGGTGCTAGACCTGTAACCTTCCAGACAAACAAATACTTGTATACCAAAGCAGTAGAAATTGCATCACGCATACCTCGGGCTGGACAGGATTCGAAGCAACACCATTCATCCGATCCACTTTATTTCCCACAGAGTTCAATCCAACCACAATGCTGCCATGATCATCCATAAACTAAAGTAAGAAAATCCATACAATGAAAATGTAAAAATGCAATTATAGTCAAAGTTGCATCCACACGAGGACAAGACTTTCCTTAGATTTTAATTTTTTGTCTTATTGTCTTTTATAGAATGTTGGCAGTACAAAAGAACGTATTTTGTAATAGCGGAATTGCAAGATTTACCGTAATTTGAGCTGACCCTCTTACCTAATTTCCTAAATAAACTCAATGGGGTTGAAATCCAAACAACAGTGGCACCTTTCCTATTTTACTGAATAGCAGGTCAAAGTTAAAAGTTTCGTTTCAAGTACATTGGTTTAAGGAATATCCATAGCTGCATTTCACTAGCATCGCAATACCTGAATCATTCTACCAACTCCCCTCAAAGTTTAACTTTATACTGGTGTGTTTTCCTTTCCATTATTATCACGTTCCTCCATATTCATACTGTAAAAAGCCTTCTAGAAGCTACTGAAACGTATGTGTTGGAGTATGAACTTGTTAATGTAAAGTTGTTGGGGACATGCCATCAAATCTTTATGTAAACCAGTAAGTAAAGTAAAGCTCCCACACCTCATGAAGAATGTCTGGATGGGGCTCATTTCCCTCAAGCAGCCCTTGAGCAGGCAAGGTCCTGGACACGGGATAATGCATTGCCGCTTACTTCCCAGCTTACGCCGGTCCCAGATTATGCTGCTTGGTGACAGAGGCACATGTGTGTTGAATTTGCAACTGCACGATCAGTGACCAAGAGTGTTACCAACAGACCATTGTGTTATTAGCAACTGTAGGTAAACCAGGTCGTGTGTAAAACAGGACACAGTTGAAATAATCTAGAATATTCTCCAATACCATAAAATATTCTCTAACCTATAAATATATAATATAAAATAACCTAGAATATTCTCCAATACCATAAAATATTCTCTAACCTATAAATATATAATATAAAATAACCTAGAATATTCTCCAATACCTTAAAATATTCCCTAACCTAGAAATATATAATATAAAATAACATAGAAATAACTTAGAATATTCTCCAATACCATAAAATATTCTCGAACCTAGAAATATATATATATAATATTCTCTAACCTAGAGATTATTATCCAATACCTAAAATATTCTCTAACCTAGAAATATATATAACTAGCTGGTTTACCCGGCGTTGCCCGGGTAAAGGAGGTTTTGGGCCGGGACACAATGGTAGCGGTCAAAACGGGGGACGCGAAACTGCTTAACACGGCGTTTTGGGTGTTTCAATCCCTCTAGCGAATAAGCAACAAAACAGTGCTTAACCCGGGGTTGCCCGGGTTTAGTTCAGTGAAAGTTTCAATCCCTCTAGCGAATTCGTACTGTAGCTGCTTAACCCGGCGGCGCCATCTGGCAAGTGAAAATAGGTTGAGTGTAAGTTTTTTTGAGCAGCTAAAAACGCATTGCCCGGGTAGGTTTTGGCCCGGGACACCATGGTAGTGGTGAAAACGGGGGACGCGAAGCTGACCACTGGGTGTGTAATGCCCACCCCGACACAGTAATGAAAGTTTCGAGTAAAAAGCTGCAAAACTGTAGAAATGCATGCCGGTCAAATAGACACACACACACAGAATCTTCTCTTTATTTATATAGATGATGGTCTGAAGCAGGGGCGCCGCCAGCGTGACGCACTGGACGCACGTGCGTCCACCCACCAAATCAAATCCACACAAGGATTAGCCATCGCATCGATATTTTTCACAATTTCAATGTGTAATTTTTGTTTAACATACAGTATGTATAAATAATATCATATGATATCATATGCATGTGTTATAATGTACTTTTATGAGTCACTCTGAGTCATTTTCAGTGTATGACTACGAGTGGCAGCCAGGGGACGGGTGTGGCTGGGAGGAGACAGGAGGGGTGTGCGTCCAATTTTTTAAAGCCTGGCGGCGCCCCTGGTCTGAAGTGCATTATCTGCAATTCAGAAATACTTATATGTGGTGTGAACACGATTTGCGGTACAAAGTTCTTTAAAGAGAAATCGCTCTATCAATATCTGATAATTTCCAAGTTGTAATAACACTAATGTAAGTTTTAATTTTGTTTTCTGAACGTGTTATATTCTGCAAAATAAGGTTAGGGCTGTTTTTGAAAATATGAATAGCTAAATGTAGATATAAATTTCAATCCCTCTAGCGAATAAGCTAGACGGGGAGGAAATAGAGGTGGTAGAGAGCTTCACATTCCTAGGATCACTGGTTGGAAAGGAGGGAAAGTGTGATCCAGAAATAAAACGAAGGATTGCTACAGGGAAAGCTGCAATGACCGGACTGGAAAAGATATGGAAAGACAAACATGTGAGCATAGAAACAAAAAAAAGGCTCGTGAGAGCACTAATCTTTCCCACGGTACTGTACGTTTGCGAGACGTGGACAATGACAAAGAACATGGAGAATAAGGTTAACGCTTGTGAAATGTGGATATGGAGGAAGATGCTGAGAATATCTTGGACTGAGAAAAGAACGAACGAATCAATACGAGAGGAGATTGGAGTTGAGAATGAAGAGTCGTTAAAACAAACTGCGACAAGAATGAAGCTAAGGTTCTTTGGACATGTTATGCGATCTGATGGTCTGGAGAAGGAAATGATGCTGGCGTGTGGTGAGGGGAGGAGAAGACGGGGTCGCCCAAGGAGGAGATGGATGGATGAGATACAAGATGTAACTGGTATGAATTTGGCGGAATTAAGGGACTTGTCATCGAATAGGAAACAATGGAGAGTGTTCACCAAGACGATCGCTAGAGCTCCACGAGCTGACAGCACAAGGTGACAAGGTGAGCGAATAAGCAAAAGAACTGTGAAATCAGAAAAATAACGCTGCTTAAACCGCGGCGCCATCTGGCGAATGAGAATGAAAATAGGTTGAGTTGAATTTTTTGGGGCGTTTCGGACAGTTTTTGGGCCGGGACACCATGGAAGCGGTGAAAACGGGGACGCGAAGCCTCACACTGGGTGTGTAATGCCGACCCCGAGACAGTAGTGAAGGTTTGGAGTGAAAAGGTCCAAAGGTGTAGAAATGCATCCCGGTCAAAGATCGCTGTGACAGACAGACAGAGTCTTCTCTTTATTTATATAGATATAAAAATAACATAGAAATAACCTAGAATATTCTTCAATACCCTAAAATATTCTATAACCTAGAAATATGTATAATATAAAATAACATAGAAATAACCTAGAATATTCTCCAATACCATAAAATATTCACTAACTAAACCATATACAATATGCCCTCTAATGTGAACAGTCACAACTTCATTTGACTGAGAAAAATTAAAAACATGTTACATGTGATCTAATTTAAACACACAAAAACATGAAAATACTGGAACTTGAAAACCTTATTGAATAAAATTTAGTAACATTTTAGTAAATTCAAATTTACATTTAAAACACAATTTTATATTATATATTTATTGGTCTATTTTTGAAAATTCTCAGCAAATGCATCATTATACAACACAGTGTCAAAACAGTTCATATTCCATGAGCCACCCTTAAATAAACTTAGATTTGTCTAGTTCATAGGGAGCTTTACAGAGTACAGTGCTATTTTCTTCTGTTCCTGGCCTTAGCTCTATTTTTCTTTACAGAAGCATTTCTTTTGCTTAAGTTGAAAATGTTTACACTCCTTAATATAGGCCAAGTAACTATAACTGTCTTCAGCAGATGGCAGCTGCAATTAGTTACATCGTGGGAATGTTTTTCCTCATAAGGCTTTACAACACTATACACTTGTTTTCTCTCTGATCCAACTTTGAATTTACATTCAGCACAATTTGCACAGCTCCATTTCATCGTTTACCTTACTTCATATAATTTGGCAATACCAAGACCTCTAGAAATGTTGGCTTGCATTTCACCACTACGTAACTGATCTGTAACTGCTACTACGTGAATGCAGATACCTGATTAATGCCATTACAGTATATAATGCATATTAAAAATATCTAAATAGAGGTAGTGTGACTAAGCACAAAACGTTTAACCAATGAGCACTGAAAAGAAAATAAGCCTTAAAGACCCTGTTCCTATGATTTAATTAGCCCTACTTGACACACCTTAAAGAGCATGTTCCTATGATTTGATTAGCCCTACTTCACACACACACATAGTCAATCATCAATGCGTCTTCATTCATTCATCGTGATGTGAACGGAGCTCATAGATTTCTCTCTTGTAATTGACCTCTCTCTTGAAACTTTGTTGGCTGAATAGAAGTATTGCTTTGTTTGACTGAAGACCGACAGAGAATGAATAGTTGCAGTTAGCTAAATATGTACCATGTATTTATACGCAGAGCTTTCAAGACATTCTTTACAGAATGCCTTGATATACAACAGATTCTCAACAAACTTCAATATGATATCAAATTAAACTAACCTTTAAATCCACAGCTTAAAAACTACTTCAGGGTTAAAATCAACCACAATCATACAGCTATTCTTCTGAAGAATGAAATGGTCAGAAGCACTGAAAACTGTTACCTGCTGTTGAATCCCTGAATCTTGTTCAACAGCAGCCATCACTGCATCCTGAACAGTTGGAAATATCTTCGGCTTTTCTTTCAGTGTTATCGTACTGTCAATATCCTTACCGACAGTTGGTGCGAAAGTTTTCAGTATCTCGTATATTTCTTCTAAAACAGATTGAAGAGTGGGCATCTTGAGATGATTAATGGTTCTATGTTGAGGTTATTGGAAAAAAATTGTATTGTAAAGAACTAATATTGATGCCTTATTATCTATTTAGTTTTAATTATTTCTTTAGTTTTAGTTTTCATGATAGTTAACTTTCGCTTCGTATTCACTTCGGGGCCGAATAGTGGGCCAAATAGCTATTCGGTATTCGGCCGAATAGTAGTGGTCAGACCGAATACGAATAGTGGTCACGTGACATCTGTTTCTGCATATGCGGCTGCTATAGCGAGTGGACTGAAGTAACTCTCTCAACATAGTATATGCTGTGGTTGCAGCCAGGCGTTGCCTACTGCCTGGACCGCGCATGCTGATGACATGATGACACTAGTGTGGCAGGATGTAACAGAGTAACAAGTCTCTCTGCGGTTCATACAAACAATAACTGGACATCCTTTTCCAGTCAGATATGAGGACATGAAATACAAGCAGGTCTATGTGATTTTATAAGGAAGAGGCTGAAAAATAGTGTCACCAAAGTATCATATGTTGCAAACAGTGTGACTTACAGATAGATGCGATTGATAGCCTTGAAGGATATCATACGATTCAAAATTATCACATATAGAGTGATATCTGGTCTGCATATGTTGTCAAACATTAAACATACATTTTCCATTATCAAAGAAAAATGCAGTTTTGATATCTAACAAAAAATTAAGGACGTTTCAAAAAAATATTCAGCCTACAGCACTTATAAAAAATTACTTAGCCTCGAAAGAGTTAAATGTCTCATTCACACAAATGAAAAAGGCAAATAAAAAATATTTAAAGACTAAACATGCAAGTATGCTAAAAATTTCTCAAATTTTTTTAGACTAAAGGTTCAGGATAGAAACTCACCATTACACCGGGCAAAGGAAACACGAACACCGACAGAATGATAGTTATCAACAATCTATAATAAACAGATATTAAATATAAATAAACTGCTAAATAGGAGGACCATATTCAAATCCATGACCATAAAGAGTTTAGCTTCTAACTCTCTATTTCTGAATCTGTCTGTCATTCCTGGAACCTTTGTGAAATTAGCCATGGAATGAGGTCATAACGACAAGTTGTGTAATACTGAAAGATGAAGTACTTTGCGTAATGCTCTCCATTTGTTAGAGGCATGCTAGGGTAAATTTGTGTGGCACGGTGGCCAATTGGTCAGAGCACTTGGCCTGTGATGCGGAGAGTAAGGGTTCGAGCCTCTCCAGAGGCAGTTACTGTCTAGGGACCGTGAGCAGGTCCTTCACTCACAATTGCTCTGCAACATCAGTGTTCTGTCGTATGGTCATGTGTGCACTTCTGAATTTTGGAAGGAGGGCAATACATCAAATACAGTTGTATTGTAAATTTCTCAAAATCAGGACATGCTTTCAAGGCCCATAGCTAATGGGAAGCAACAGGGCATTTCGCTCAAAGGGAAACTGCTGAACTAGCATGCAAATGCTCTGAAGAGGAGAGGCTAATGATTGCTCTGTCATAAGAGTACAAAGACCATGTGCCCATGACAGATCACCATTAATTCAGTTGGTTCAACATATGTCATATGGTGTCTAACCATCTAGGAAGTGACCAATAGTCCTGGCAGTTAGGCAAAGGTTGTCAAATCAGATCAGGTCTGCCTGCATGTCTGTCCTTAACAAGTGTTTAGCTGGATAGGATGTAAAAGCACAGTTTCAAATTCACCTGGTTTAATGTAGTGACACCAACGGCATCTGCAAATACCATTGACGTACAATCGATGATAACATGAGCAAGACTTGCATGTGGCAGAGCAAGTTCTCCTCCTTCAATAACAGTTTCATTTGCTCTCATAGGCTGTAATTCCTGAAAGCAGAAACACTCTCCTTAAAAACATATTATAATAACTTAAATTATAAAACTAATTATGACATTGCTGTCCTGCTCTACAGTCACGAGACATCATCAACAATGCAAAAGGCCAGAAATAAGAAAGAAGTCAGACAGTTTCAGTACGTGGCACCTTAGGAAGGAGGAGGACGAAACAAAAGTTATGCCATCACCTGCGTTAATTATAAACTCATAAGCATATGGAACACTTTAAGATCATACCAAAGTATAGCTTCATAATAATTGGTATGTATGTATGTCTTTATACATGCATGTATCTGGACCTTTAATATTGTGCCTTTTAAGTACCTCACTGGACATTTGTAGTTACAGTTTATTAAAAGCAAAAAGTTAACCTTTAGGTAAATAATGCCCTTGTAACTTGTATCCCAAAACATGAGTCTAGGATAATCCATGGGAACCAATGACACGGACAATAGGCCCTGAGCTAATTGTACTACATCTCCACCCAACAGTAACTGAATGGAGAAAATCTCATTGTTTTCCACATGCAATGACCTCCCTCTATACTGGACTTGAAGTGAAGCAGAGCTAGTCGTGAAAATCTGAGACACTTGCTATAAGATTCAGAAGTTTATAAAATTATAATGAAAACATTACTGTTACAGTATATAAATTTTTTACATTTGGGTTCATTTATTCTAGTGCCCTGAGCTAGATTTATGCATGTAAAATGTAAATATTCTTGCGTTTTTATTACGAAGATCATCAAATCAAATAACTTCACATTCCTTTAAAATAGCTTCTATAACTAATCATAAAATACAGTGTCAATAGACAATAGCACTCACAAATAAGGCTTCAAGCTCAACTTCGTGGGTTTCTGCATATGATAAGCTAAACACCACCAGAGTCTCAGACTTTCAGTCTACAAGTTCAGAAGGGCCCCAAAAATGTTTTGCGCCTAGGGCCCTGTTTTCTGTAAATGTGCCTCTGACAACAGGAATTTCCAATACTGGTACTTTGTCCACAAAATAGATTTATGCGATTAAGGGATTTAAAAAAAAATTATCATACTACAAGTGCTTTTATGTGTACATATCAGCTGAGTTATTAAAAAACAGAAATAATTAAGACGTTATATTGACATCATGACATAAACTTAAACTGAACTGTACAGTGTATAGGCAGGGCTTTAAAATTAATTTAGACCCGAGTGTTAAACATTAATTGATGTTCTATGCAGATGATGATTTCTTAACTTAAATGATGATTAGTTAACTTAATGACAATGACTTAATAATAATGCCTTCTTTGTACTGGTTGTCCACACATTTCAACACATTTACTTAATTGTTCTGAAGAACAACTGTTTCAGTCTGTTTCATAGTAGCTTAGGTAGGCAGCAACACTGTTGTATTTGTACAGCTAATAAAACAACTATAATAAATTTTAAACTCCACAATATAGAATGGCAGATATCTTAATATTTCTGCAATTGATTCAATATTCAAACTGAATAATCAAGCAAGTTGTCTGCATTAGAGAGAAAATAAAATCGAGTACCACTGAAGCATTTGGTTCTGAGCCCCTTGCAGCTGCAATCAAAGATTTACGAGCGGCTTTAATCTCAACTGGATTGCACAACGTCTTCATATACAGTTTTTCCATAAAATTATCCGTATTCGTGTAACAAAGTGAAGCATCAAATCGAAATATCTTAATTCCGTTGATTTCCTTTGCCTGAAACCCAATAACATAACATTCTGCAAATTGTGTTTCACTGTTTTATAACAATATATCAATATTTAACCAATGTCATTGAGATAAACCTATATACTACTCAGTACAAATGTTCATTAACATATGTTCATAATGAGTGATCTTGGTTTGAAATGTTGAAACCCAAGAAGGACAGCTAGTCCCAATGGTTGGGTTGTAAAATATCTATTACACTCTTGATTTGCATGCTGGTACTTACATACATTACAAAGTCTGAACACAAGACATAATTTGGTCAAACGTGTTTGAAGACAACCCAGTACTTCATATATAATAACTGTAGAAGAAACTTCAACACATTCAGAAGCACAATGGAATCAGAATATCTTCTTCCCATAAATATATCAGCAACAGTTTTAAGAACAATAGGTTTGCCATTATATGACCATCCAGGACTCTCTGGCACTTAGTGGCTAGTTGCATAGCTCATGGTAGCAAATGCAACCTTGACTACTGACAATCTTATACTATAGCTTAACTAAACACCAAGAAATTATGTATTTTGCAGACACTGCACCACTGGTGACAATTTTAAGAATTTCAGTTGACTTACAAAATATACTGATCCTGATTTATGCTAATCCAAAATACCGTAATTATACAAGTCAGAAGCAGTCGGCCGCCTCACTAAGCTCCATACCAGTTCTTATCTCAAACGGACGCCACTGCCAATCAGTCAGGTCAAATTCTGCTTCTGCTATAACAGTACGATATTTATGTGGACTTATACCCTGACAACAGGAAGTATGGCTGACAGTGTAGAAATACTGAGAATCAACAGCAGAAGCTTAAGACTGACACCAACGAACAGAAAAACAACGGATGTGGTCCATTTGCTCAGTCACTTATGCCATTTCATGTTCAACTTAAAACTGATCTGTTTTAGATTGCTTCTCCACCATAGGTTGTCTCTCTGTCTCAACTTAATGATTTCCTGGATGTCGAACTGATTACGGCTTGGCTTTGGTGTGCCATCGGTTGATGCCTTTTGCATTAGACACCGGTGCTATAGAAGTTACTAACAAAATAATTAATAATACTTTTGCATAGCAAAATACATCATAAGCCATTTGCTAATAAATCATATGCCATTTGTAAACTAGGTCTTGGTGTCTGAATTTTCTGCAGTCAAAACCACTTCACTTTCATCGCTTAATTCACCAGACAGCTTTCGTTGCCACATCCATCAAAACTGTCATCTTATACCAATTCCTCACACATCTGCCAAAGTCCATCATCACAAAGACCATGCTTTGCCAACTTGTTTCACATTTTTAAAATATGCAATTTAAATTTTCAATTTAATTGGTTGAGTTTTTAGGCCAATTCTAAAACTACCGGTACCTCCCACTTATTCACATGCATAATTATATTACCTTGGCCTAAATGACGTAAAGCTTCAATACAAAACTTAACCAAACTTTTTGTCATAATACTGACCACAATAAACTAGATCAAGATACAAAATAAAGTACAATGGAAAAAATTCAAGCTGAAGCATGATCCTGCTACAAACTTACAGAATGATATTTCTTGATATCTTCATAAACATCTGTGTTTGGTATACGACCAAGAATACATGAGTGCACTCTGAAATTAAAAATTACAAGACAATCTAACGTTGAAAAAAAATCAGTTAATCCAGATACTCATTTGGTAGAACTGTACTTAGCATGGTAACACACATTTCCAACAGCCATTAGCATGCCACTAATGAAACATTGCCATTCATAAAAAAGCATAAATTTAGCACATGGCTTGAAATATGGAATGCTAGAAATCTTTCTGGCTAATTGTTAACTACATTTCTTATTCCTTCATGAGGTCACACTGAACATGGTTGCTCAAGTGGCACTAGGTTATAACCAATGACCTAGGTTATGACCTATGCAGTGACTTTTATTACTGTTACTGTGGGGGTTTGCTTCTAATCATTAGAACTGTAATCTCTGAATTTTTAAGGCACTACTTGAAGCCAAGCGCAAAGGAGGGCAGTGACAGAGATGTCAAACCAGGAAGATAATTGCAGAAATAGGTCATGATCACTGGTGTCAGAAGCAGCAGATATGCAGAGAGTATAGAAGAGAGAGAGACTTGCTGATGACTAATGAAAGATACCAGTTTATTGTACAGAGGCCCAATTTCAGTAGTGGTATTTAGTTAATCCAGATTGGTGTGTGGGTTGATTTGGACAGATTTGTTTGTTAAGATATTATGAAATGTTCATCTTATGTTTGATGTTTATTTGATGTAGGTTACTCACTGTAGTTTAACTTATTCCTTTCAGCCATGTTTGATGAGGTTATAGTTTTAAAACCCTACACACCTTTCCAGTATCGATAGATAAGATGTTGTCCAGCATAAAGGCAAGTGCAATTTCAGTGGAGCAGCCTTCATGGTAAGCTAATTAGTCTGTGGTTAGGAGAGCTAGTCTAATCTATCATAGTTTTTGTAAATGCTAAACTCTGCTTGAGAATATCATGGACAGAGAAAAGGACGAATGAATCAATACGAGTGGAGATTGGTGTCGAGAATGAAGAGTCATTAAAACAAAAGGCGACAAGATTGAAGCTAGGATTCTTTGGTCATGTTATGCGATCTGATGGGCTAGAAAAGGAAATGATGTTGGCTTGTGGGGAGGGAAAAAAAGACGGGGTCGACCAAGGAAGAAATGGATGGATGAGATTCACGATGTAACTGGCATGAATTTGGAAGAACTAAGAGACCTGACTTCGAACAGGAAGCAATGGAAAATGTGTATCATGACGGTCGCTAGAGCTCCACGAGTTGACAGCACAAGGTGACAAGGTGAAACTCTGCTTGGCCTAACCTTTGTGTTCTGAAGACAACTGTGAAGAGAGCAAATACGACTCCGATTAACAATCCCAGATCAACATCGGTCAGAACAACAGCTGTAAACGTCACCACCCAAATCATCTACAAAGTCAGACATAACAGATTCAGAACAGCAACAGGGCACAAAATGACTCTGTAATCCTGAAACCACACAAATATAAACAATGGTTACATACTGATCCTTCACAGATAACATAACATAACATAACAAGGGTTTTAAGTGGTGCAGAAGACGTGTAGTCTGTGTTAGAACCACTGCAAATTAATCTCGAACGCTTAATAGCCCAATTTCCCTAGCTTCTTCTTAAAAGCTGTTATTGTGTCTACTGAGACAGTACTATCATCCAAACCATTCCACAAGTCTACAACTCTTGCACTGAAAAATTTCTGCCCTAAAGTTCCTTTTGGCTTCTTAAATACTTTATATCTGTGCCTCCGAGTTGCCTTGTTTGGTGCTAATTCAAAGAACCTCTCCCACTGCAGTGCTTCCTTTCCAGTGATAATCTTATAAGCTTCAATTAGATCTCCTCTGCTCCTCCTTCTCTCCAATGTTGTTAGTCCACACTTTTTCAACCTTTCTTCATAGCTCAGATCCTTGTAGCCCCAAATCATTTTTGTAGCCCTTCTTTGCACTTTCTCCAGTTTTTCAATGTCCTGTTTTAGGTATGGACTCCATACCTGGATGCAGTATTCCAACTGGCAGTGATTTGTACAGCCTTATTATTGTATCTTTGTCTCTGGTGACTATTGTCCTTTTTACCATACCTAAAGTTGAATTATAATTAAGTCTCTAACAACATTTGAATGGCTTCCTAAAGTTGTGCATGCCTTTATCTTTGCCAGATGAATATAATTGACTGTGGCTTATAATTATTCAAAAGTCGACAGGAGGCAGTATTGAGTGTTTGTAAGAATTGCTCTGGACAGCAGGTTCATCAAATACGTCACCCTAAAAATCTCTTAAAATCTGTAAAGTCATGTGCCATGCATGACTGGAAAAGTTGCAAGTTTCATAGTAATGGTTTTCACATACATGTAGAGACAACTGTGTGCACATTTTTGAGCATGTGTGAGCGACTGTGTTTGTGCAAGCATGTTTATTCATCATATAATTAAGTCTCTAACAACATTTGAATGGCTTCCTACAGTTGTGCATGCCTTTATCTTTGCCAGATGAATATAATTGACTGTGGCTGATAATTCAAAAGTCGACAGGAGGCAGCATTGAGTGACTTGACAGAGCTATCCAGCTGGTCATTTTAATGAATGACTGTTGAGTCCTCTAACTGCTCAGTTCTCACCAGTGCATCAACACTGTTCCAACAATCAGCTTCAACTGCAAGAAGATGAGATGTCAAGGGGTAAACTTCACAGAGATTAAGTGGTCGTAGGACAGTAGGTGCTTTCCAGCACTCGTATACTTACTCAATGGATGTAATAATATTTTAAATTGACAATCAGGACCTGGAATGCCTCTATGAGGTCAGGGTCAAACACGTAAAGACTGCTCAGAGACCAGAAATGCTATGAGTATCAATTGTCATCCTTGCGAGTAAGAGACTTGGTCCAGAGACTCTTAAGCATGATGCTATCTTTGAACTATAGATGGGAATCCATTGACTGGCTCCACGTGTGTGTGTGTGTGTGTGTTTGGGCGCTCCATTGATGACTCTTTGGCTTTCTGTGCATTATTTTGCTCGCTATGACATTTAACATCTTACTAAGAACATGTCACAAACCATAGCCATTCCCTTGTTTCCTCTCGCCTTGATTATGCTAATTCTGTTTTTGTTGGTCTCTCTGACCATGAACTCAACAGGTTGCAACGCATTCAAAGCTCCTTAGCTCATGTTCCACTATGAACAAGCTCCTCGGTCCTACTCCATCAGCTGCATTGGCTTCCTGTTGAGTTCAGAATAAAATTCAAATTGCCTGTTTGACATATAAAGCCCACAACACCAGCAAACCTCCCTACCTTCAATCACTACTAACTCCTTACATCCCTCCCCATTGCTTGCGATCATCAAGTATGGGCCTTTTAGCTGAGCCATGATGCAGAACAGTTATGGGCTCGTGTGCATTCCAAGTCTCTACTCCCAAGGAATGGAATCGACTGCCACTTTCTCTTCGTAGCTCAAATTCACTTTCTACCTTCAAAAAGAGGCTCAAAACTCCCTATTTCTCCTTGGCTTTCAAACACTTGGATATCTAACTGCATCTTCTCCTGGCGGCTGACTATCCGCGCCTCAGATTCACATTTCGGTGTGACCATGCACACGTTACAAATTTTATTAATAATAATAATAATAGACTGATGCAGGCAGCAATTTTTTATGAGGTACTGAAAAGGCACAATATTAAGTGTCCAGATATAAACATGCATACATCGCTTCACCAAATCCAGGATTACCCCACCACAAAAAACATATATGTGACTTGCTCTGGCAAAAGGAGGCTGAAGTCGCCAATGATAAAACAAGAGAAATTAGCCAAATCACCAATCAGATGTAAAATTTTCAATTATCGGTTTTTTGCATATATCAATAAATAAGATCTTATATTATATGAAAAAATAATGATTTAATAATATTTCACCTATTTCATGAGAAATTTAATAAGTTTGTGTGATTGATGAAAATTATCCGAGAATTGAAAATTTTGGGAGCACCAGTTTCAAAAGTATTTTACGGCCTTCAGCCTGTTAGGAATACCATGTGTAATACGTCATTGGAAAGTTTATTCATTCAGCTTGCTAAAAAATAACACCATTTGACGAGTTTCCCATAGTGGTTTCCATAATGCTAAGGTTAGAAACACTGAAACTTTGCGATATATGTTTAGTTTGTATTAAGATAATAAACTTCGCATGCGTTTTTCTCGAAATTGTACTTCCGAGTAGCAAAACATTTTAAAATTCATATCTCTGGAACCAATAGAGATAGAATAATAATTTTTTCCACATTTTAAACAGAAATTATTATTTATCATTTTAAGCCCAAAATATACAAAACTAAATTTTTTGACAACAGCCTCTTTTTGCCAGAGCAAGTCACATATGTAAGTTTTGGTCTAGATAAAGTCCAGGTAGAATGTTTTAGAATGGTGGTCGGGCACGAAATCTGAAGCAAACTTAAGAAATAACTCTGAACAGACACTCAGACACAGCAGACATCTCGTCATAACAGCATTAACCCTTTCCCTTGGGAAGCCGTATATATATACTTGTCCCTCGCACAAGGACTTCGATGGCTCAGCATCGTTCTTTTGCCATCCTTGGCCCTTCCCTATGGAATGACCTGCCCCCCTATCTCTGTAGCAAGATATTGCTTGGGATCTCGCCCTCTTCTCTCCGCTGCCTAAAGACCTTTCTTTTCCCTCGGGTCTGACACGCTGGGAGCGCCTCTGAATAGTCTATACTGTGAGAGGCACTTTATAAATAATCATATAAGATAAGATAAGATACATCCAGAAATAAGCTTAAAACATAGAAATTCCTCAGGAAAGGGGTTAACAATATAACTCTGTGCATGCAACCAAATGTAATTTGCAACTTCTGTTGTGCAACTGTAAAGACATCAATTGATGGTGCACCCAAATCGTGCAGCAATCAGGTCAAAAATCCAAATGATCAGTCAACTTGGCCTTGGACATGCACAATAATGTCATTTAATGATGCATAAATGCGTTTCCAGTTTTTGGTATAGGTTTTGCCCATACTCGTTTTTCGAGCGTTGGGACCGGTGCTGATCCCCAGTGTTAGGCAATCTTGTTGTCAAGACCTTAAACCTCGAGACCAAGACCAAGACCAAGACCTTGAACCTCAAGACCAAGACCAAGACCAAGACTTTGAACCTCAAGACCAAGACCAAGACCAAGACCTTGAACCTCAAGACCAAGACCCAAAAAATCGCAATCAGGTCAAGACTTCTTAAATTGTCAAGTCGGAATATTCGCTATTTTAATGAAAACATGAGTCTTTTATTTTATTCAAGCAAAACAACTCTAAATGCAAACTGCAGAGAAATCCGAATTTGTATTAAAAAGTCCTTCATGCAAACTATTATTCCAAATGCCTTTTTGTATTTTATAAAAACCAATTCGCTCAGAATTTTCTGACCAAGACGTGCCTGGTGGGCCTCATAAAAATTCCACCATGTGGAAATATACGTTCTACAGGTGCTGAAGTCGCTGACACACACACACAGAAGCTTTCAAGCACTGGATGTAAATGTACAGGGTATGCGGACGATTCGTCCCAGGACGATTCATCCCGAGGACGATTCGTCCCGAGGATGTTTCGTCCCAGGACGATTCGTCCCGAGGACGTTTCGTCCCCGGACGAATCGTCCCGGACGATTCGTCCCGGGACGAATCGTCCCAGGATATCATTTAGCGATTTGTGATTGGTGATGATTGCCTATTTGAGGAGTGATTTTAATTTGGTATATGGGGTTCCCTTCTAGCGGGACTTGTCCCTTTTGAGCTGTTGAAAAAACTGTTGCCTGGCAAACTGTTCTGTATTACTAGTTATAAACTGTTTGAAGTCTTCTAATAAATGGATTTTTAATGTTAAAACTCAACAAAACATCGATTGTCAGAGGATAAAACTCCACTAATGTTAACAGTCAACAAAAGATCGATTGTGACAACCTAAAAAAGACTAATACGATAGATTGTCAGAGGATAAAACTCCACTAATGTTAACAGTCAACCCTTTTGATTCCACCCTTTTGATTTTCGCCCCTTTGATAATAAACCCATTTACACAACCATCGTGACGAACAGTCCGTGACGAATAGACCCGAGTTGAGTTTTATCCTATGACGAATCGTTCTGGGACGAATCGTTCTGGGACGAATCGTCCTCGGGACGAATCGTCCTGGGACGAATCGTCCGGGGACGAAACGTCCCCAAATCAATGTACAGATAGTGAGTCCTTTGGAAATCATACCGTCTGATACAGAATAACTGTTGCTGCTGCCAATGGGTTTTCCTGACCAACATGACTTGTATCCATCCATACATATTGGTCGTATGATGCAAGCAGGCCCCTTGATACAGAGTTCTGTTAAATGACTGTTCATATTGACAGCCGGTCTTGGTCTTCGTCTTGCGAGACCAAGACCAAGACTTTGAACCTCAAGACCAAGACCAAGACCAAGACCTTGAACCTCAAGACCAAGACCAAGACCTTGAACCTCAAGACCAAGACCAAGACTTTTGAAAACGAACTCGAGTGCACTCGAGACCAGGACCTTGGTCTCGAGGACAACAAGACTGGTGTTAGGCCATCAGCCCTTAGTGGCATTGCCATACATTAGCGGTAGGTGGCCACGTCTTTCCACTGAAACCAATGTTACCTGCGCAGTGAAACTGCTACTCATTTTACTGCTGCCCTTTAGGGAGTAGAAGGCTGAGTTGACCTTTGTAGGGCTAGTGGATTTTGAACCCGCTACCTGGCTCTTCGTGCCAGTGTCTTACCAATCAGCCATCGCCCCGCCTCCTTCCAGTTTTTTCCCAAGTTTCTTCCAGTTTGTAGGAAACTATAAATTTCTATATCATAGCTGAATATTTACAGAAGTTTTATATTGTAATCTTAAGTGCTTAATGATCAGGCACATCAAAGGTGCTCCCGACCTGACCTTTACACAAGACCACGATCTGTCAGAATGGGTTTCAACCGCTTGCAAACTAGAGTCATGGAAACTAAAAGAAGCTCATATTGCTTATTTGGTTGTGAGGCACCCTTGTAACGGCAAGGCTGTGTTATGGCACCATAAAAATCATTGTTGTAATTATTATTATTATTATTCTGAAACTGCCATGTCTTTTAAAATGCAAATAATCTCTACAATTATGTTTTGCTACTAATCAAATAAACATCTTAAATATATACCATGTCGATTATAGAGATCCTCCACAACTTAGGGAGATCTGTGATTTGAAGAAAGACTCCTCTCAGGTTAACAATAATAATGGCGGCCAAAACGCACTGAAAAACACAGGTTAAAAAATTGTTAGTGCTGCTGGATATTGATTTCATAACTAAACTTACAAAGCCTAACTAACATGTTATCATTACTATTTATGTGGGCCTTCAAATTTCTGACGTTTCAGCTTTAACTGGTCACTAGCTTCAATAAGGAACAACTTCTTGCTGTTCTACATCTGACATATTGAAACTCTGCACAATAAATTTGTTTCTGCTATCAGTCATAGACATTATCTCCCATCAGGTTGCTTAGCTGCTCAGGTTGCTTTCATACAGAGATCAAAACTTTTAAAATAAAAACATTATAATGAATTTTTTTAATTTGAAAATAATGCACAGCCAATGAAGCAATCTGCTTCATTTTCGAAAATCAAATAATAACTCAAAAAACAAAAAAACACATAAAACAACTTTGAACTCCAACCTTAGTGTGGAACATAAATTCAATTGAAAATGCTTCCAATATAATAGAATTTGAAACTTGGGGGAAATCTGATATTGGTTAAATACTCACATTGGGTAGTTCTCTAAAAAGTGGACCAACTGCGAGAAGTACGACCAAAAGCAAGCAGCACGAGACAAGACCAGCCACCTTCAAAACACAACCAACCAATATGAAATGAGAGCAGATGAACAAAGAAATACTCCAGGTATCATAAAATCTTGTTTGTATTTTTTCATTTCTTATTAGCAGAAGAAGAAGAGCAGTTCTTTAAGCTAGTCCTGAGGCACAAATGGGTATGAAGTGTTAGCGACTTCATTTTCTTAGCCTTGGCATATGAGGGCTGGTGGCCAGACTTCTCCCTCACCATGTCATCTTCCCACCAAAAGCACATGATCACTGGAGCTGGGGCACTAGCGGTTTTTCGTTTTGCTGACTGACACTCACAGTGTGATAGAAAGTGAAGTTCAAGACTCCAAGCAGAACAGTACCCGGTAACTGAATTTCAGTACTATTGTGTTGCTAGTCAGTTACCTTTTACGGCTGATTGATTGATTGCCTATGACATTGATATTTACTTGCTTATAAAGTTGAAAAGTGAACAAATAATAAAATTTGTTGCCATGGAAAAGAATTCTATTATTTTATTATTTCATGAATTTTACCAAATTTTAAAACTGCAGTTTTAAAATTTGTAAAATGCGAATTCTCAAACTATGAGCTATGGTATACAACTTGGATTGGCTTTCTTGTTTTCACTTAGCAGGATCATCTGCCAATTGTATTGAGTAAGCACAGAATTACAGTGGGTTCAGTAAGTCCCAGACATTGTCACAGCAAATATGCCTGAATGTATCAAGCATGTGTTATAATCACTTCACTGGCTACCATATGAAGATTTGATCCAGGGTGTAATAACAAGACAGCATAATAACAGGACATCTGGAAAAGAGGAGAGAATGTATTGAAAAACAATTGAGATGACATACTGACATAGAAAGACACAGGTATCAACTGTCCCTACCAACAGAAGCCAAAAAATCACATGATCATCAATAGAACAAACAGGAAACAATCATAGCTACCTGTGTTTTCCCTCCAACAGCCTCCTGCACAACACTACGAGAAAGTGATGCTGTGCTCATGTAAGCATTAAATATTGACGATACAAAATTAGTTATTCCATATGCCATCAGCTCCTAAATAACAAAATACAGCCAATAAAACACAAAGTTCAACTTAAAAATTATTCTGGTATCCTTAAATGACTAGACAGATTTCTTAAAAAATAATTCTTCCCATGGCTCATTACAAAATATTGAATGCCAAAATAGTTTTGACTCCTATGACTGGTCTGCTTCTTAAATACTGCAAATGTAGCTGCAAATTGTGTGAGCTTGCTGTTGGCCAGCACAATGCTTTGCCACTACTAAATTATCGTCCTATATCTGTAATATTTTACATTATTTCAAACATTTTCAGAATGCATTACGGTATACACTTCTACAACTTAGGGGGCCAATACATAAATACATACACAATTGAATAATCTCAACAATATTGGAGTAGGCTGATTGTCTCAACAAACTCTACAACAAAATAATAGCTGTAAAAGTCATAATCATCCACAAAATCAACCTGATTTGAATGTAGAGAATATGCATGTTTCTTGGCAAACATTTTTGCCATTGAGATGTTGATGGCGAAAGACACAATAGATATTCCAATAGCATCAACGGCAACTTTATGAAATCTATTAAGAGGTGGAAAAGCTGGTGGTGGAAACCTACAAACACAAAACACAGTTGGTAGATATTGATATTGATATAGTGTGGACTCGTAATAACGCGCTCCTGGATAACATGCTGTTCTGCTTAATGCGAAGTGATGTTACATTCCCCAAGGCTATTAACATAACATGCTGTATCAGTTAACGCTCCGGATAGACAGTTGGATGGACAGTGAACCGAATAGAGGAACGGTTGGATGGACTTTCGGACAAACAGGCTAACAGTCGCCTAGGATGGACTGATGGTCAGCTAGGATGAACTGATGGCTGAATGGATGGACTGACGTATTCATTCATTCATTCATTCGAGGATTTGTACAGCGCCTCTTCAAGGGAACTACTCAGAGAGGTATGGATGGACTGATGGATGGATGGTCGGATGGGTTAGGAGAGTTGCCAGTTGGTGCCATTATAAGACGCATCCTTAATGATATGATGAATGGGGTTTAGGACACTTGAATATTAAATAACATTACATGGTGTCAAAAGAAACGGAAAATGGAAAGTGACGCCAAAAATAAAATGGAATAATGATAATGTGATTCAGACAACATGCGTAATTCGTGTGTGCAGGACCGTTAAGCAGTAATACAGGGCTGAATAGTGCAGCTATTTGTTGTTGTGGGTTTTTAAAGGTCGGAAGAGATATCTATAATATGTGGCATTTAACACAAGAACAACGAAAATCATTCATTGTTGACGGAATTACTCACATGGTTTCAAAAGCTGTTTGTCAGGTATTGGTTTAATAGGACTAAACAGTTGGAGACAGAGACAGAAGAACATTTTATCACTGAATTAAAGAAACTCGCCCGCGATTGTGTGTGCAGGTCAACAATGATGATATCAAAAAGGAATTGGTAAGAGATAGGATAGCAATAGGCATGAACAACATCCAACAAATACACAGATAACGCTCTGTCTACAAACGCACAAGGTCCTGAGTTTTTTACCACAGGCCAGGAGTCAGAAATGTACAGAGTACTGAAGCAATGGTGGAACTGAGGTAATGAAGTATCAAATTGTGAATACCGCCGAACCACCATGGTAGCAGAACAATGGGCCTGTGAGCGACGTGGTCAAGTCCATATCAGAGGAAATGCCCCAGCGTGGGGTCAAAGGTATCGAAGATTTGGCTGAAGTAACCATTTTCCATCCATCTATAATTCGAAAAGAGCAACTCTGTTGAAAACAATTGGATGATCCAAGAAAAAGCATCGGAACAGTCGCAGTGGGTGACCACCAATAATTCGACGTTCACTCAAGGAAAATCAAGCAAGGATTGGCAGGTAACAACAATTCACAGCAGGCCTGTTCAAAGTCTTTAAGAGGGGATACCAGAGCACAATGTAATTTAATTTCAAGGACCATACTGGAGTGTCTAGATCTCCAAAAGCAGATGCAAAACTCATAAATGAAACTGCCATCCTGTTAATCAACTCAATTAGTAAGATCAATATAAATATCCAATACAAAAGAATACAGTTTCCAGTCGAATTCGAGGCAATTGAAGAACAGCATACACCCATATTAGGTTTTAAATCCTCTCTTGTATTACGCTTGGTGCAAAGACTCAATGAAGTAGGCCAAAAGCAGAGTAGGACGAAGACAGCAGAGCAAACCATCCGAGAGTTTGATGATATATTCGACGGGTTGGACTGTTTCAGGGGAGTGCCGATTAAAAGTTGACAGCAGCATCTATCCAGTAGTACATCCAGCAAGACGAATTTTGGAAGCAGTACAAGCAAAAGTTCAGAAAGAGCTTGAGAGAATGGAGCAGTTGAGAGTGATCGAACAAGTCCAGCATCCAATACACTGGGCGAGTTTAGTGGTCATTGTAGAAAACCACAAAAGGTGAGACTGTTTGGATCCACAATTTCACATGATCTTAAAAAAGTGCTGAAATGGGAACAGTATCCAATGAAAATAGTAAAACAGATTGCAACGAAATTGGTGGGATCCTCAGTTTGAACCATCCTAGATGCTGGACAGATCAAACTGGCCAAATATCGTCCAATATTGAACAGTTGAGGGATTTGACTTCAATCCAAGCGCCAGGATAGCAGAGGATAGCAAAGATTTTACATGTTTTAACACACCCTTTGGTAGATTTCGATATAACCGACTGGTGCTTGGATTGAAGCCAAGTCCAGAAATATGGCAAAGAACAATTGATCAGATGTTAGAAGTTATGGAAGGAGCTGTTTCGATAAAGGGCGATATTCTGATTTGGGGTAGAAACATGAAAGAACATATAATCTTCAATTGAAGAAGTCCTAAGGTGAATGAGACACTGGAGTATTAAGTTACACCGACATAAACAAAAAATAGCATCGTCAAAAGTCAGGTGTATCGTGGTGTGGTATGAACCAGCGTATAGACAGTACTTTTTCAGAAAACTTTCAAAATAATGCTTGAAATGCTAACCCTGTAGGAATGTTGCCAACAACTTTCATTCCAAACAAACTTTTGCTGGAGAACTTCGCCAGAAATGAAATGAGAGTAGTAAAAATCAGCTAAAATACACAAACAACACAAGAAAGATAAGTACAGAATTCAAAGTATCAGATTTTCTTTCACGGTGGTATTATGCTATGTAATAATGGGAACGGTGATCAATAGCATAGTTATTATTTCATTTGAATGTTTAAAAAACCACTTTATTCTAATGCCCTCATTACTTATTCTTAAATCCAGATGAATTTCGTACAATATCTGCTGTTTATTCCCTCAAACATGCACGTATGCTACTGCCCAACTTCAGTATCGATAATATGAATAATATTATGCTGATCCATTTCATCCTATTCCTGCTGGATGTGCTTTTGTCTGCTTAGTGTCCATCAGGATTTATCTGAAAATCCCTTAAGGAAATATGTTGCACCACACTTTTTATTTTGATGTTAAAACTCAAAGCATTCTGTCTTTCTTTGCTGAATGTCATTACGGGTTAGGGTTGTGGACTTTGAAAGTGTCAATCAACCAGGCTTCGAACACTTGACTGGCAAGATTTGATGCACAGCAATAACTTCAGATAAGGCACAGTCTTGGATTTTCTTACAAGTAATTAATTAACAAACAGTTCAATGACAATAGTACTTCAGAGATTGACACAACATTCTATACAAGCCCAAATCTATTGACAACATTTGTTACTCAAACACTAGGGTGTGATCAACACGTGCAAATAGAATTAAACAACCACAAGACTAAAGCATTTTTCGTGCAATCTTAACAATGCATAAAAGCATTTTTATATGCAGTCTTTCCTATTTAGACAGCAGGCCAGATCAAACTGGTTTAGACCAGTCCTTGACTCACTCCTACTGCACAAGCATGGGGTTTCCAAAAAACTGTTCACTCATCACAATGCATGCGTGACATTTTCTCACACAAGCATGTGGGTGCTTGCATGCAAAACAGCCAAGACCTTACTACCCAACAGGCATTCAATGCATGGTTGCAAGATACATCGAGCAAGCCAAGGCAGGTGATCCATGCGTGTCGGTCAGGCACACTGAGGAGTAACTGCTATGGTTGATCAACAAATGCAAATAGAATTAAACAACCCCATGACTCATCAGTGTGACATCAAAGAAATGTCCAATACAAATGTGTGCTTAAAACCTGCTGACTAGTCAGCACAATACTACATTGATGGTAGAAATAGCATACACAATTACACAAAAATGGGATGTCATTTAAAAAGGACTCTTCATAAACTAAAAAATTTATTGCTATTAAATAAGACAAGAAATTTTTTTTTGTTTAATTTAAATTTTAAAAACTTTGAGATAATAATAGGTGCAAAGAAGGTATTTTTAACCACTATTAGGACAATCTGATGCCTTCATTATCAAAGCCATTTGACCTTTATTGTCAAAGATTAATATCTTAGTATCAGTGAGGCCAGAAGAGAAGTTCTCAGTCCAAGACAGGTTCAATGGGTTGTGGAAATCCAACAGAGTCATAATCAACATCGCATGACCATCAAATGTTCTTGTGGCTCAACCAGATTTGCCCTGCTGTGGTTAACTTTTCGTTTCACAGGAACTACAAACTTGTGTTACTTCATGTCATTTCATTGTTTTAGGGGTCGCGGAATCCAAAAAGGTTTACACAACATTGTATGACCATCAGACGATGTCATACTTCAAGGTCCCTTGACCCGTTATGGTTAACCTTTGGCTTTGCAGAAACTGTAAGTGTTAGAATGGTGTTCCTAGTGTCTATTTAAAAGTTTCTTGGGGTGTCGAAATCCAAAGAAGGTATATATGACATTGTACAGCCATCGGAAGACCTTGTAGTTCAGGGTCATATGACATGTTATGGTTGACCTTTGGTTTCTCAGGAACTGCAAACAATGGAATTGTGATTATGGTTTTTCCATTGTAGAAGGATTACTGCACTTTTCACAAATTGAGATTAGTCTTCATATGCTGATTTATAGAAGAACAGGTACAGCAAACGTTCTATGACAATTGACTTACCTTGAAAGTCAAGGTCATTTGAACTGTTACAGTCCCGATAACCTTTTACTGATGTTATAGATGATGAAATGCAATTACAGCGGAGCGGCAGGTATGTGTATTTCGAATTCCTTGTAGTCGAAAACCCTAGTCTGGACAACGATATCACCTTTCTAAGACTTTTGGCTTTGGAGATATAAATGGCCAGTTTAAATGCCACAGTGAGTGATGTCATGGTTGTGTTCCAAAGAAATAATTGCCAAAGGGTGTCAAAAATATGTTTTCCATATTCCTCCCTCCTAAAAATCATAACTTGACACTAATATTAATTTTATTCTTTTATAAACAATACTTTAAAAGAAACCATTGATCCAATGCAATTTCAACTGTGATGTTTGATGTCTTGTCACACGACGTCACTCAAGAGTAACTTTATGAAACCAAAACCATTTTGTAGGAAAACATATTCAGGAAAACTTGCCAAATGAACTTTGAATATTTCTTCCAGTTTAAAAGTTATGCTGAAAACTGCTCAGGGGTTAATTACCCCCCCCTCCCCGACTGTGGCATGAGGGTGAGAGCTGTTCGCAAAAAGAGAAATTTTTAGCTTATCTGAACACTCAGAGGTAGAAAAAGATCGAGAAAACCCAGCCATCTCATCAAATCATTTATGGGTTTTGGACTTTAAGGGAAGCAATATGCGGTTTCTTCTAATTTAGCAAATGGTCATCAACCCTTTGATTCCCAAGCGCAGGTTCACCCGCGGTTTCAGATAGCATTTATGTTCTGAGCGCGGATGTATATGCCACACATCACCACTGCATAAAACGTTTTAGAAATGTGTTAGGTACTTACTGGCCCTTCTGGGTGTTAGTTGGACCGGAAGTTTTGGTTGTTGTGACTCTGTTTAAGTCAGGAAACTAAGGTAAAAGTTTCCAATAGTTTCCAATCTTGAGTACAAGTTTACACCTAGCAAAAAAATCGAAACAAATCGTGGAATTGCTTAGGACTGGACACGCATAGGTTTTATGGAATGCAAAGTGGATTGTATAGACAGCACTTACGTTTTATAGTTTCGCATGACTTACTGAAGGATGTTAAAAGAAACGATAATGGAGATGACGATAGCACTGATGATGAATGGAGTTGTGAATGGTGTGGTTCCAGTGCAGAGAGCAGTGACCTAGAAAATGTTGACAGTGATAACAATGCCTGTAGTGCACAAGAAGGGGCAACTACGTTCCAGTCAACAAGTCTACCCAAGCAGTTTCCAGCAGATGAAGGATCCCTAGTTGTGCACCACTTGATTCCACAGCTTCACAGTACTTTGACCAGCTTTTCCTGCTACCATTTGGAGACAATTGGTTACAGAAACAAACAGATAGGCAGAGAAGAAAGGCAAGTCTAATGATGAAACACGTGATGCTGAAATGAAAGCATTCATTGGGATGTGTTTAGCCATGGATGAGTATTCACAAACTACCACAAATCAGAGACTACTGGAACAGCAACTGGGTTCTAGGAGTTCCATAGTTTGCACAGGTCTTTACAAGGAGCAGATTCTGGTTTATGCGGTCACATCTTCATCTTGTAAACAATAGTGACCGTCTTCCAAGAGAAGGTCCAAAGCACGACAAGCTGTTCAAGATGTATATATATACCAGTGTATATATTTGAAAACTGTACCAGATATGCACAGCAGGTGTATGACTCACACCAAATCTTGACACCTGTCTTGAATGGCTTCATTGGCAAATATTGCCTCATGAGCAGATCTACCTTTGAAATGAACCATGTTTTCGTCAACAGAAATGTTCTGATATGGTGTGTAGCTCGCAGCAAATGTATCTGCTGGAACTATGCCCGTGGAGAATGAGGAGTTAATAATACCTGCCAACGGTTGGGTTATGGACTGAACTGTGGCCCTAGCCACAGTTCAGTCCATATCATGAATCCCACAGCCAGAAGAGACCCGTAGTTGGTTTGTAACATCAATAACATCCTTCTCCCTACTGCAATAACATCCTTCTCAGTAATGATCAGCAAGCCCATTGAAAAGTAAGAGTAGTTGGTTAGAAACTTGTCAAATATGAGATCGGTTCATGTGGTGTCTATATTTTGAGGCCATGTTAGAATCAATGTTCACAACATATTGTTGGCAATCTCAGATTTATGAGAAATGCTTGCATCATTTAAGATAAAAATGTCAGAACTGAGGAAGTAATTAGCACATTTCTCCAGATTTTTCTCAAGTCTTTTCACATTTAGAAAACCTAAATGGCATAGTACAATTTCTCCACAGCAATTTTAGTTTTTTCAACTATTGTGAAATTTAGTGAGTTTTTTTTATCAATATCAGTGGGATTTTTTAAGTAGTTTAGATAAAACCTAGATTTCTCCTTACAAGATTTCGGTAATCCATAGGTCATCCAAATTTGTTTTGTACTGCAGGTGCAGTATTTGCACGATACTATGATATAAAAAAAATTGTAAACTGCATCTCTATGGATATAAAGCTCTACCCTTGGTGTGATTTTAAGTTGCACTTTCTAAACTTCTAAATTTTTTAAAACTAAGTATGCTAAAAGTTTTTAGACATGTACTCAATCATATAGGACAGTACTCAAGTAAAAAGTTGGTGGACAGTACTCAAGTAAAAAGTTGGTCATTATGATTTTAATTACATATACTGACTGAGCCCAGAGTCTTAATTCTCTAGAATAGGGCATGCTAGGGAACAACACTACGGTATATTACAAGAGCCTACCATTATGAGCTCCACTGGCAAAGGTATCCTGAGCTTCTTTTGAAATCTTGGACTGACCCATCGCTGTGAGCAGTAGATAATAACGATGCATATAACAGCCATAACAAGAGATGCAGGATTTGTCTGAGTAATTCGTTTGAAGAAATCAATGTAAGTCTAAAACAAAATTCATCATTTCAGTCAAAAGACAACTTGATATTTAACGAGTACACAAGGACAAATTAGTTTCTAAAGAAGGGATGAAGGGTGAAGGAAGAGAAACTGGCAGAAACAGCTGTACTACTCTCAGTATTGGGATGCTATACAACTGCACTTGATATAGCCTTCCTTCTAAAGCCCAAAGTGCAAACATGACATAGGACAGAGCACTGCTGGCGCTGAGCAACTGTGCATGAGGAGGAGGAAGACCAAGCGTTTAACGATACCTCATGGCAGTGCTGTCCAACCTTTTTGACATCGTGGGCCACTGAAAAATTATTCCTAAAGCTGATGGCCGCACCAGTAAACTTAAAGGCAACAACTAAAATTTAATTATTAACTGTGGAAAATCGTAGGCCTAAGTTTTAAAACTTTAAACAAATTTAATGCGTTGTGGAAACTATATTTTGTCTTCACACTGTTATATGATAATCCAAGTTACAAACGAATAGCTATTCAAGTAGGCCAGTGACTTGTCTTTTACTTAATTTTTTACACAAATTGCAAAAATTTAGCGAGCTCTGGCAGGCCACTTAAAATCAGCCCGCGGGCTGATGGACAGCACGACCTTATGGCAACAAAGACCATTGACATTTTAAATTACTTTCAACAGTTCTCACTATTCCTTTGGCCTTATACAGCGTATTATATTATTAGCTCATTGTATAATTAACATATTATTAGCTAATTATACAGCTTATAAACTGTGCGTGAAGGACTTACTCAAGGTCCCTACATAGTAATTGCCTTGGGAAGGGGCTCACACCCGTAAAATATATATATATATATATATATACACACATATATATATATATATATATGACTCAGGAGCTGAGTTAGTGGTTAGAGTGCTTACCTTGTAATGTGGAGAATACGGGTTCCAGCCCTCCATGAGATAACTATACTGAGTAGGGACCATGAGCAAGTCCTTCACTCACAACTGCTCAGTGCCACTGATTGATGGTTGGTCACTGGTGGTGCTTAATAAATGCATACTAGATAAAAACTAAATGACAAAATAAACATAACAAAGAGGGATCATAGAATTTATTATATCTGCCTCTTAACTTGTTTCTACATTCTTGACGTAGTCACTGTGAATACCATTTGTTCTATTTATTACCAATTAGGTGTAGCATGGTGGCTGATTGGTTACAGGTGCTCTGCCTGTAATGCAGAGAGTATGGTGTGAGCCCCTTCCCAAGGCAATTACTATGTAGGGACCTTCAGTAAGTCCTTCACGCACAGTTTATAAGCTGTATAATAAGCTAATAATATGTTAATTATATATATATATACTTAGTTTATCATCCAAAGATGCATTGAACTCATTGCATTGGCACTTCAGTTTTCTGAATAGATCAGATAAATAAGTAAGTAGTCTTTTATTAATGTACGACAAATGCTCACATAATAGACGGTTGATGTAAAATGTTGCTGGATCAGGAAAAGCTAAAAACTGTTGTTGGATCAGAAAAAGCTCAAAACAGCTAGGGCATAACCGAAACTCGGATCGGCAAACCGATTTTGCCGATTTTGGACTATCCGGAATTATCCATACTCGGAATGTCTAACCCGCCGATTTTAATAAAATCATTTTTCGCTGCTTTCGCTATGAACTACTGTATATGCTCGGGCCCTTAAATCAGTTCCCGGGACCAGACTGTCATTGTCTGTTAGGTGTGAAGCTGTGCAGTTGACGCTACTGTGGCCAGTTTACCAAGTCACCGGCGCTGGGGGCGAATGGCCTGCTATGCCTGTACCAGCCAAACAATAGGCACCTATGTTTCCTGCCCACAATCTACCCTCAGTACCCTGTATCAATCTACCAGTGTATGAGCTACAGGCCAAATGAGGCCATGGTACAGGGAAGAAGGTCGACCCACTGGCTTGTACTTCAGTAAACAAGCCTGTGTAGGGTGTGCTGATCAAAAGAGACAACTCTGTTCCTTGTACAAAAGCTACCCTGTATCATCTACCAGCATTGAAGAGAAGAGGTTTCGCCTATGAGGGACTAAAAACAATGTATAGACCACTGCCATATAATTATAATTGTTACTACTTACTTCGGCTGTAGACGGCCCAGAATAGACACTCTCTCTCCGTTTCCATCTCTCTCTCTGTATCTCTCCCTCTTTCCCACAGTCATATAACCTTTAATTACTCAATAGGCGGCATGAATACAGAGTTACAGACCTCCCCCAGAGGAGATAATGACTCCATCCACAGCCGTATAGATATAGGAATTATATATATAGGCACACGTTTAAATACATACTACTATAGAGGCATACTATATAATATATATATATAGGGGTGTATAATTGTATATGTATATAAAGTTATCTATGGGCATGCATGTATGTATATATGTATGTATATATATATATATATATATATGTATAGGTAGGGGGATATGAACTATTTAAAATTGGAATCGGAACCGGCAAATAACGGCCTATACTATCCGGTATCCGGAATCGGCAGAAAAAACAAAATCGGTTATGCCCTAAAAACAGCCATCAGCTACTAGCAGCTACTAGGAGTGATTCTATTCACTATGATAAATTGTTCGAAGCCGATTGTAGCTGATGCTGCAAAGTTTACATTATTTGAAATATAGTGCTTGATATTCTTGGCAACAGATGCTGTGTTGCTAGAATTTTTATTGTACAGTTGTGAAGGAGAAGGACTTGGAAATTCCAGACTGTTCTTTGGTAGTTGGCATGCGGTGCTGATGTTAGTAAAATCATCGAAAAAATGAGAAAATTCCATACAGTTGACTTGGCAAGCATTACAGAAATGGGTTCAAATGCCAGACGAAACATTTAAGCAAACAGCTTAAAACTCAGCTAAAGTTTGCATTTTTCTTAACACATTTTGTGGCAAGCGGATGTGCCGCCAGCGAGATCTCTCTCCATGATATGTTAATGAATGATAGAACTCACGTAAATGAGTTTCAGTGGTCCTCCAAACCTTCCAGTTGTTATAGCAAACACATGCTTTATTTGACTGGTAAAGACATGAACAGCTGCACCTGTTGTCAGTGCTCTTGTCAATGGATCCGACAGGTAGATTGTGATAAAACCAATTCTACACAGGCCCAGGAGAAACTACAAGAACAAAAAGTCAAATATTTCTATATGAAAAGACCAATTTTTTCTATCAACAATAAATGTAATGTAATGTAATAAAACATTTATAGAGCGCTTCTTAAGAACCTCTCAGAGGTGCTAGACACGTGCCATCAGTCTGTGAACAATGCGTTTTTAGCAGCTGAGTAAATGTGAGAAAGTCTTTAGTGGGAGTGGAAGTCTGTTCCAAAGCAACGGTACTGCCACAAACAAGCCTTGTTGTGAACACATTGCGGTAAGAGACAGTGGAACCATCAGGTCCTTCTTTGCAGCCGATCGAAGCATCCGATGCCCCGGCTGTATCGAGACTGGCTGACACAGCTTGGAGATGTAGTCCGGAGCAACTCCAGCCATAGCTTTCCAGACCAGCATAGTGATCTTGTAACTGATTCTGCTCTTTACTATTTAGTGGTGTACAAGTGGTGTACACTGTACAAGCAGGGTAGTGTACATCCTTACATGCCTTGACAAACCATTGCAGGCAAAAACTTTCATGTAGACCCTGCATATGGGTGTGATTTATTCAAAACAGTTCACATAAACCAAAATTTGTAACAGGGTTTTCTATGAGCCTGCATTATCCTTGTTTGTGGGACACATACAATAAAATTCAAAAAAGCATTTTCTTTTCTTGTTAGACTAAAGTAATTACAAGTTAATTAAAACTGAATACGTTAAACTTAAAGCTATTTAAAAAAGAAAACAGTCACCTGATAAATGCCACCCATCATTGAAACAGCCATTACATAGCCAACTTTACACATCATTAAGTCATGCTTCAAGGCAGCATCCGCATCATGCGTTACATTATTCATGTGGTCCACGTTGCCTGCAATATTCGTTTCTGGAAATGCCTCACTATGTGACGAGGAGTTCTGGTCAACTGGATGCGGAGGAAAACAGTCGGACTTGTCGACCACTCCACCAAGCATTAGACTTACAACTGCAAATGTTCCTGTAAGACAACATAGAAAAGTTCCCTTACAGTTGAATGTTATTAGTGACATCTTAAATAAATCTACAACTGTAACTGTGCATCAACAATTTAAACATGAATAGCTTGCATAACATTATTCAAGAACATGACAAGTACTCACTGGTCTGCATGTCTGACAGTCATGATGGACTGTGTTTTCGCTGTTTATCATTTCACCTTAAAGTTCGTCTCAAAGCAGAATCTGTTTGATAATTCTTTAGTCTTCAGATTACTACTGTGATTGAGTTAGCATTTTGAGGTCATTTACGTATATGTTTTCTTTTGACCTCACAGGAATAGTCCATTTCTACTCCAGAGGAAGATAGGCTTATCCGATGCTCAAGCTCTTTAAAATAAATCACCTCAGAATTTTCTTTTTTCATTCAATCATCATCAGTCAATACTTTATTCATTCATTCATTCATTCATTTGAAGATTTATATAGCGCCCCTTCAAGGTAACTACTCAGAGGCGCTCCCGACACCAGCACGTTCATATAAGACAGTTTTCAGATTTGCAAGAAATAGGCCAGGGGTAGCCCCAGGGCACATGCGGAGCTCTAAGTGAAGTCTATTCCAGACTGCCGGGCCCACCACTGAAAAAGCTCGACTTTGCATAGTCGTGGAACGAGCAAATGGAAATAAAAGTACCCCTTTTCCCGAAATTATTGAAATATTGCCTTTCACACATCTGGATATCTAAATGTTCTTCACCTGGTGACCTGGTAACTGCACCTCAGATTCGCATTTCTGTGTGATTTTGCACATGTTAAAATGTTCACAATTCAGTAACAGTACAGACAGTTGCATCTCACACGTATAGACCTACCTACGCTGTTGAAACACAGGCAGCGAATTTTTAGTAGCATGATCATCTACTAGAAGGGGATTCCAACAGAAACAGAGTGGCTGTCCAGCACAGTTGACTTGGTGGCCTGTTCAGTTTGGGCCATTGAGTTATATGTTTTTCTGGCCTAGTTTAAGAGTGATCTGTTATTACTAGTTGGTACTAATTACTAATGGACCATTATTTAATGCATTCACTTATTCTTTAAGTAGTTAAAGGAGTGCTAAATTTCATGGATATGCTTAACTAATTCCTGAAAATGAGAACTGGCTCATACGATTTCTTAACAAACATTTGCTCATATTTTCTTGCTTTCATAATTGAATTACATCCTATACCACATGTCCTACATCTATCCCTAAATTAAATTTATGCTAATAACACCAGTTCAACTCTAAGTCATTGAAGAAATGCCAAAACTGAGCCACCCAACACCACCTTAATACAAAATGCATAGATGTAAAATGGTAGAAACACCAAACTGCAACTATGATGAAATGTTTAGTAAGTAAGTGAAAAAATGATCATGTACGAGTTTTTGTTTTTGTTGTGGTTTTTATGTATACATTTCGTTATTATTGCAACAGCTTGTTTCGCATTAGTTGTTGTTATAGTTTTGTCTCTTGAGCTTTATTATTTACTAGCTGGTTTACCCGGCGTTGCCTGGGGTTATAAGTTTCAATCCCTGTAGCGAATAAGCAACAAATTTAGGTATAAGTTTAAATGCGTGTAGCGAATAAGGAAGAAATTTAGGCGACCTGTGGGGGAGACTGCTTCGCAGTCTAGGCATGGACTGACTGCTTCGCAGTCGAAGAGGGTGAACCCGGCGTTGGCGGGTTCAAGAAAACGCCATAAATCTAGCCGTCACTGCCCTTAGTAAAGAAGAGTCTTTGAAGATAGAATTTTGCTGTAAAACGATGAATATAGTTCGAATCGATCGTAATTAAATTTTGTGCGAAAGTAAACAACGTCGTTATGCGCATTATTAACGACGTTGGGGAATACCCGCGCCATAAATAGAAGCGCTTGGCAGTGGAAGAGGCGAGCTGGGGTGTGAGCGACAGTGTCGTTATGCGCATTATTAATGACGTTGGGGAATACCGGCGCCATAAATAGAACCGCTTTGCAGTGGAACAGGCGAGCTGCGGCATGAGGGACGGTCGCTTGGGTAGAGTTTTTGGGGATTTTCACCATGTTAGCGGTAAAAAGGGGTACGCGAACCCCTCCACTGGGTGTCCGATGCCGAGGCCGACACAGTAGTGAAGGTTTCGAGTGAAAAGGTGCAAAATTTTAGAAGTTAAGCCCGGTCAAACAGACAGACAGACACACAGAATTCTCGCTTTATTTATATAGATTTTGTTAGAATTGCTGCCTGAGTTTTAGTTGCAGTTATAGTTATCATTAAAGAAACTGTAAATTTTCTTTAGCAGTAAGTAAATGTAAAGTAACAGTTTGGGCCACTCTGACATCACAGACCATCACTTGATGAGAGTGATGGAGTCTGTGGTATGGCACTAAATTCATCAGTTTTAGCAGCATTGACGTTCCATAGGCAGCCACACAATGTCCAACTACAATATCCGCTTGCAGTACATCTCGAGCATCAAATCATTTTGTCTTCTACAATGAATAATGATTTTTGCAGGATATCACCTGAAAAGGCCATCAGTTGAACAACTGATGTCTGGATCATTTTGACACTGGTGCTATAGAGTCATCAGAGTAGAGTCAGTAGACAATATTAGACTGGGTGGCTCTTGGTATGCCAGCCTGATGATGGACGTGTCACACTTACACTGATGATCCTATATGAACATCCTATGAATGCTGTTGCCATGCTATGTGTTTACCTTGGATATAGCGCTCATACAAAACCACCTCTTACGTGTCACATGGCCTTCAAGGCCCAACACTCTATCAGCATGACCACATTATGGGAGGGGAATACATGAATGGTAAGTTGGTAACACTCTTGCTCGAAGAACATAAGATCCTGAAAGACATGGTTCAATACCCTTAAGCTCCCTATAAGTCAACTCAGCCTTCCACTGCCTAGAGGGCAGCTGTAAAATGAGCGGGCGCCTAATAGGCTGCCAAGACGTGTATTCTATAAGATCTTGATAACTGTACTGTCATATGTTTCAAAGTTACTTACTGCGATTTGTTAGTGAGCTTGTCAATAAACGCGAATATATTATATATAATTATTACATCCAGTTTGTATTTTTATGGTAAAACTTTTAGAAATGCTATTTTTGGCTATGCTTGATTTAAGAATGTACACCATGAGGTGCATTAATTAATTATTTTTACTGTTTCACATCTAAGCCTGTTAATGATAATGCAAATGTATTGCTACAAAACCTTCAAAGAACTAAACTCACACTCCAGGGGTAAAAACTTCTAAATATCGACGCATCAGTTCAGTTTTGCAATCCTCATATGGGTTCCCAACTGAAAGAAAAGTGTGATTGACAGTTTCAAGGTCCGGCACCTGCCACAAATTAGCCTACTTACTTTTATTGATGCTCACCTGTCCGACTCACAAAATAGCTTAACTCATCACTTGGATAAGTTCACTCACTTCCAGTTTCTCTAACTTTTCAAAAGTTGACCTTGTTTATGTCTCTTGACAAGGACAATGATATTATAACTTCAAATTAACTATCAACTGATGCCATGTTAATTAAATAGTGGTGGTATAGAGGCATCCCTGGATTAGAAACAACAAAATGACAATCTTCTGATTAAGGTAGATTTTACTTATCATTCACAATTGATTTAATTCAACTGAATTCATTATTGATTACTGAAACACCTGTTAAATTCTGAATAATTTCTTATGCATACATTCTGCAAGTTACAGTAACATCTCAAAAGTATTCAAATGAAGAAACTCACCCATTGATATGTGCAGTGAAGTCCCCAAGAAGAAATAGATAATCACAGGAAAAAATGATGTATACAGACCATACACTGGATCTATATTCGCTAACATTCCATATGCCATACCTAATAAGAAATAAGAAAGAAAGTTTGTCAACCAACTGGTCATCAACCAGTTTTGGGAAATATCCCCACTTTACCACCTGAGATTTTTAGGATTTTTGGCTAGTATGTAGATATTATATGGTCTGCACAGTCTTCACAAATTAATACACAGCAGTTTCCTAAGATACAATGGGCACTTACAACACACCTGGCATAGCCCAATATTTGCACTGAAAATAAAGCTACTCAAGTTGTTTGGGTACACTTTGGTTACATATTTGTTTTTACGTTTTCAAGTCGCTGGATTTTGTTCTCCCATTCCACTGCCTAGCTTCAGTTTGTGGTCCAGTTTCAGGAAATGTAAAACCCTTAGCTCTGTCCAACACAGTTAGACAGAGTTAAGTGTTATTATTAGACAACACTAAGCATTATCATTTGTATTACTATTATTTCTTACTATGTTGCATTCATTATGCATACAAGGTTTGTAAATATGAATCCAAGGCATGAAACTATTTATGAGTGAAGGACTTGCTCAAGGTCCCTACACACTAACTATCTCATGGGACACTAAAACCTGTAAGTCTCTGCTATCTGAACAATCAGCTATCGTGAACTCTACCGAGTAGTTTTACCTGTGACCTAAGATATGCCATGTGTTAGTAATGTATATTAACTCAAAACATCATCAGAATGTAACAGACAATGCGTTTGTCTCATCTCTCATACAAATAGACTGAGACTTCGATCAATAGCCACTGTAACTCTTGATGTGCATTTTTGGCTGTTGGTCTGAAGCTATGGAATTCACTGCCCAATTCAGTTCCTGCTATCAATTCTTTGATGTAATTCAGGTCCAAACTTAAAACTCATCTCTTTCAACTTACATGCCCACCATAGTCTGCTTCTGGCTTCCCTGCTCCACCAGATTTCAATCTGGCCCCCTCCAGTAGATCATAATTTTTATTGCAATTTTACTCAAAGCAGCCACTGACTGGTGTCTCGGACACCAGAATAACAGTACTACAGTACTATAGGATTAGATTAGATTAGTGGTGGATACTTTTTACTTTTTCATTTCTAAAAAATACAAGTACATACAAACAATTAATGACACCTGCAATATAATGTAACAAAACATCTAGATAGTGTCTTTCAAGTGCCTCCAAAAAGTGCTGCTTACATGACTTACATGACAAGTGTAATTTAATGTAACCAGCATTTGTGTTGAGCTCACTCAATTGAAACAGTATGTATATTTAACGGAAGATTGTTCCAAGAGGAAGATACAATTCAAGAAAAAACCGCAAGAGTTCGTAATGATGTACGGAAGCAAAGAAAATTTCCACTAGCAGCAGAGCGCAAAGTTTGGTGCTCAGGCTGGTTCGAACTGGAACACTAAAATCTCTTATGTATGCCGACGCATTGCCTCCATTTGCAGAATGTCCAAGTAGGAGAACTTGAATTGAATCTGCCATCACATAGGAAGCCAGTGCACCATTCTTACATATATTCAGATGCAAGTTCTTGGCTGGTTGGTCATTACACAGGCAGCAGAGTTGAGGATCAACCAGATCCAACATATTTTGACTATTGCAGTGCTGCTAGGATGGATTATTAAGGAGCTTTTATATAGCGCCTCTTCAAGGTGATCTACCCAGGAGCGATTACCAGTTGTCAATCCATGACAGTGTGACTGATGAATCGAGGAAAAGTCCTGTCACTTACCTCATACAACTATTGTGCAAAGTGAGCCAACATGGCTAGCTATTGATAATTCACTGTTCAATAGCATATCCATTACTATGCAAATGTTTCTTCGTCGATTTTTTATTGTATCTGGCACATACCCAACCACATGTACAACTTCTTGACTTTTTTCCGCCAAAGTTGATCTGAAACCTTCTCTTGATGCCCGTCTATCTGTCTGTCTGCCTCTGTCTAACTACAAACCCATCACAACTTTGAGTTTTGTATCTTAACTTCTGCTGGAGACTCAAAGGAAAATGCTTTCTTTTGCAGCATATTGTTACAACAATCCAACAGTTCAAGACAATCACTTTCCAGGGTATGTTTAAGAAGACAGGCATAGATCTGTGAAGATTCGCCATTCCACAGATTCACTCTCCATTGCACAGAATAGTTTTCTACATCCTCTGGCTTTGGATAAAACATAATAATAGCAATAAAAGGGAGTCTGACCTACCATCCTACATTCTGTAAAGTCTGGGTTATACCTGAAATGAGTCCAGAGAATAAACAAGGTCATGCAGCAAAAAGTCACATGTCAAATATTATAAGAAAAATTCAGAAAATGCTGTGAGATACATACCCTGCGGTATATGCATTACACCAACGGTCAGCCCAGAGGCAATATCACTCAGCAAGTCTCTGCGGATTTTATATCTCTTCATGATCCGAATAAATGGAAAAAAAGACAGCACAGCCTTTTTGAAACAATCGTGAGAAGGTGAGCAACATTCTTTAACTTTATTTCCCAAATTCTCCCAAACAGTTAATTTTTCCTTTTCACAGTTATTCAGCAGATCAAAGTTGGACTGAGTGTAGTGTCGTCGCTTAATCACCGTGCACAATTCTTGTTGAACCGTTTGAGATTCCATTTTGTACAAGTAAATAAGACCTTTCACCGGCTCAGTAGAAACATTTCCGTCACTTTCTACAGATAATATCTTGTGCTGAAGAGTCTACACAACCTGAAACACCAATATTTCACATCTCAAAATGAACTCTTAGCTCTTTCACTGCTGTGTAAGTCACTAAACACGAAAACGGATAGGCAGGGCCGTAGCCAGGATTTTGTTTCGGGGGGTGTTTTCTGTTTCGGGGGGTGTTTTCTCGTCCTTCATCAAGCCGAAGTGCAACAAAGTCAAGCGACCAAGGGGTTTGTAGTTAGTAAATGCATTATTTCATTTTTACATTATTTAATTTGGGGGGATGTTTAAACACCAAAAACACCGCCCTTGCGGATAGGGGTCATCCATAAAGGACGTCTGCAATGAGGGGACGGAGGGGTCATCGAAATGCGGACAAATACGGACAAGGGGAGGGAAGAGGTCATGACCAGTGCGGACGTCCTCATCTAAAGTTTTAAATTTGATACACCACCTGGTTTCAAACTTATCCAAAAGAAAAAAGGTCAGTGATTGCCTAAAACCTCATGTATGGTATAACCTTTACTGCGCCATTAAAGAGGCTTCGATTACTGCACATCCTGCTATTAAACCCAAACTGTCACTTAAACATGCAAAGCAACTGTGGAATAATTGTATAATAACGATGATGACATTAAAAATTGGCTCTGGCGTACGGATGTCCGCAAATGCGGATAAGGGGAGGGTGGGGTCCAAAGTAGGTCATATTTTGCGTACGTCCTTGATGGACGACCCCATACGATGAAATATCGTTTGTTACGAAATGAGATAGCATAAAGGTTTCATCCTCGCAGGTATACAACTGCTGTTGATTGACATCGTTGGTCTTTGATAAATATCGCCACTCAATTAACGAGGTAGCATACACATTTAAAGATAGATGATAAGGTTGAAAGACCACAGCATCAAATTCCTCATAGTCAAAAAAGCACTTCACTAGATAGCAAACTTTGCCAAGGAAATTCGGAGAAGTCACAACAGTAGATGCAAGGCAACCATCTTTTTAACTAACATCACAACGCAATGGTGCATTAGATCATAGATATCATACATTACTACAATGATGCCTATGAATTGGAAGTAGACTTTTAGGCAGTCTTTTCATCAGCTAGTTTCTCCAATGAACGTACGTCATACGGCTCTAGGACAATCGCTCAAAGGACGATCGCTCATAGGACGATCGCTCATAGGACGATCGCTCATAAGACGATCGCTCATAGGACGATCACTCATATGGACTATTGCTCATACGCACCATACATGTATATAAGCATAAAACATTTCATAAATATTTATAAAGTCATTTGGAACATTTGACAAGTTTTATAATGGCTAGCCAATTGGAAGTTTATTTAATAATTGCTAGCTAATTGGAAGCTAACAACAAACAGCATGGAAGGATGGCACCACGGACTTCAGGCACTTTTCCAGTGCAGTCACCCGACAATGTGGAAGTTCTTCTCAGGACTCCAGAGCGATTGCATGAAGCATAAAGCATTAAAGCAACCTTCCTCCAAGGTGTTACTGGCGTCGAGCAACCGAGCGCCAAGCACTATCGCATCCTGAAAGATCGTGTCATGAGGGCAGTGGCAACATACGATCAAACTGATATTCTTACGTATTTACATGCGGTTTCTTTCTTATCGTTCAAGTAGTGAAGAATCTTAAGCAGTGGCAAGTTACGATAACACTGACATTCTTACGTATTTAAGTGGTTTTCTTTCTTAGCGTAGTGAACAATCTTCTAGAGTTTTTCGATCACATTAAATGGATCCATAAACTATGGTCTCAGTGTATTATCGATAACTGTACTTTTCCTATGGTCATATGAGTGATCGTCCTATGAGCGATAGTCGGTATACCCGTCGTACAGCGTCTTTGCCCCTACTCTAGCCTGGCAAGAGTGGTATGTTACCAGTTTCTTTTGATTCAAAGTGATATTTTATTAAACTTCACAGTCAGTGTTACAATACAGCATAATTATTCTGATAAGTCAGTATATAATCCACCGTATCTCTGTCTACAATGGACGTATCTATTTAATTCCAATCTGTTCCATCTCTCCACGGCCCAAGCATAAATACACCTGTACGCCGATTCAAGAAATTTCTACATTGTTCAGCAGTCTGTTGAAACTTAGTGATATAATTTTCTATACTGTATTCATGTCTGTTGTGTGCTAGTACAGCGGTTCTCAACCTTTTGAGATTCAAGGACCACTTCACAATTTTGTGTCTCGGTCGCAGACCACCACTAAAAGTTGTGCCAAAAACCAAAATTAATACAAAAGAAATTTTTTGCCATAAATCCGTGTATTATTAGTTTCCTGCTGCTATCTAGCCGATTCTGGCGATTGAAATAAAACAAAAATTTACACAATTTGTCTGTTTGCATGTTGTAAATTGTAAAAATATAAATTGTAGGCCTTGCTCGCGGACCACCAGACAGATGGCCGCGGACCACCGGTGGTCCGCGGACCACAGGTTGAGAACCGCTGTGCTAGTAGACACTGGTTGGCGTCGGAATTTTCCTGAATGTTCTTGGTGATAATCTGTAGAAACAATACTTGGTTTCCTTTTATGGATGGATTAGAACCACCATAGCTTCTATAGTTCTGTCGTTTATGTCGTATGAAAGTCTATGGGAATCCTTAACAAAAATTTTAATCAAATGTAGGCTACAACAATAATACATGGGAATTTCGCAAATATTCGTTAAGCTTTAGCGAGATGGGAACAGCTCCATGCATAAAACGAAACATTTAGTCATCAAACAGAAAAATGTCAGGTGCAGTGCAAAAAACCAAACAACATGAGAAGAACAAGGCCACTAATATGTATCTCTGCTGTATACTATATTATGATGGTTGTAATTTTAAACATTCATTTCTGAATATGCACTAAATAACCCAGAACTAGAACAAGCTGTGGTAGGACTCTACAAAATGTTTAAGTCAGTTTCAGTTTAAGTCCAAACTGGGACCTCTCATGTGTAATATGGGGAGGGGAATAGAGTAATGGTAACAATCAAGGCCAGGAGAGCATTAGGTTCGTGGATCGATTCCCGTAACCCCCCTCTAGCGCGGCACCTTGTATGCTGCTAAACCGCATGTTTAATTAAGATCTTGATTGTACTTTCACGTTTCAATGTAAACTTACAGCGTCTGTCAGTTTGAAATAATAAAGTATATATTGTAAAATTTATTCATTTAAAGTCTTTGATGACTGTTTTTAAGTGGAATAAAATTAACAAATATTAATTCATGTTAGCAGCCTATCGTAATCATCTGGAATGCTGCATTTACCATTGCCTGATGGTTAATATGAAATATGGTTAAGACAAAATATTTACCTGTGGTTCTTTTGTCTTATCTGATTTGCACTGTATATGTTACTGACATCAAGAAATTCAGTGATGACATGTTTTAGAAACTGTGAGATCTCAATTAGTAATCAATCTAAATGCTTGCCAATATTGTAGTTACAGGTTGAGCCATTAATTTATCATCATATGATTTGTTGACTTTTGCAGGAACTGTGCTGGTGAAACCAAGGAGAGAAGGAAAAAAAAATGTCAAGAAGACGATTCTGTCCCGCATAGCTGATTGGAGATTGAAGGGGCAAAACCATTTGATCAACGATGGACTGGATTTTACAGTAAAACCCAAAGCAACAAAAGACCAGTGATGGGCACTATAGTATTTTGAAATTAGATTTCTATTTTCAAAATAGAAAATACTATCTTATTTTGTATTTTCAAAATACTCATGAAAAGTATTTTGTACAAGTATTTTCAAAATAGTTTTTAAAAGTATTTTTGAAGAATTCAAAATACTTTTCCAAAATACTTTTCTAACGTCCTTTTCAAAAATAAATTTTAAAATCTTTCTGCCAAAATTATTGTTTCAATCTTATAAGGTTTAAGACCTCGACTCTACATGTAGATGACACTTTAAAAAATTAATAATCTTCTGGTCACCCCAAATACGTGTAAATCTGTGGTATCAGGATAAATATTTAATCAATGCTTCAATATACACCATGATGTAAGAGACACCCAGACCATAGATTATAATGACTAGGAATCTAAACCTTGTAGGAGTAAAGGTGCCATTAGCGGCTGCCATAGCCAATGCTAAATATCGCTCTCTTCTCGACTCTACCAATGCCAAATTGTCAGGTATATGGAACAAGGTAAATAATCCACAATCCAATGAAATAATTCAGACGGTTTTGGGGTGCCAAACTGTCACTCCTGTGCCCTGTGGCCACTCGCTGGAAGTTACTATATGATGCTTGTAGAAGTCTTGACACATTCTCCAGCCAAATTGGATCAATAATTGTGCACATCACTCCACTTGCCAGTATTAAAGGATGTTGAAATCACTTTCATCAAGGAAGACATCGAGGTTTTCTCCCACTTAGCTCAAGGCCTTGGCCACCTTGATCGTCTTCAAGGTGACTTGAACCCCGAGAATTACTTGGATTTTCTTTTTCCCACTTTACTTCAGCTGCAACCTTATTCGCTAGGCACAGTAAGCACTGTGCCTAGGGCCTACGAAACTTTCAGGGACCTACGAAAGTCTGAAAATCTGAAAATGAGATATTGAATGATTGACCCGGAAAATGGAAAAAGGAAAATTGCAAATAACAGCCAGTTCAAATTTAATAACTTTTATACCGCAACAGTTTAAGTTAAGCTGTGCCAGCCTACTTTATGTGAACTTTGCGAAGTTGGAGCTGACAGTTGACTTTGGGTCTACAAATGCAAGAGTGCCTAGGGCCTACGATGACCTTAAAACGGCCCTGGCTGCAGCACATCGCATAGTAATGGTTTAAAATTTTGCATGCGGTTGGCATCTGCCATTTTGGCTGACATCAATAAGCGCTTTAGTCACTATTTCACGTTCTCAGATTCCACTCAGTCAGCTGCACTGGCATCTATGACGCACCCAGCTTTCAAGCTTCGATGGATTAAACCGGCAAATATGGAGCAAATGAAAAACTTCGTTCTCAACACGTTACAATGTTAAGCTGATAGGGAACATCAGCAAGATGCTATGAAGCCCGGTCGTTCTGGTGAAGTGGTAGACTCCAAAACTTTGGATTTATTTACCACTTTACCTTTATGGATGATGCTGATGGAGAGCCAAGAACGACTCTTCATTCGCTTTTGTTGAGATTTTTAAACCTGTTGTACACTGGCAGGCTGGCAGCACTTTAGCGTGTTCTAGTTAAAACAAACTGCTAAAACTGGTCAGAACAGTAACTGTTGCCCCATGTCTGTGTAGAACAGCTACACAGTGAAAGTGTAACATCTTTCTTAGTTAAATTTATCTTTTCCATTGCTCTTAATTACTATCAAGAGTCGAAGTTGAGCCTACTGAATGTTTATGAAGACTACTTCTTCAGACAAGTCATAAGAAACTACAGATCACTGTGAGCGTCAAGTGTACGTACGCAGGGGGGGGTGTGGAAGAAAGTACGCTTGCGAACAGGGGGGAGGGGGTCCAATTTTCCTGGAATTTTGCGTACATAATATATGGATGGCCCCTAATGTTGATTGCTCAAAAGTATTTTGAAAAACTATTTTCAACAGTATTTTCAAAATACTATTTTATTTTGTATTTTCAAAATACTTTTGAAAAGTATTTTATTTTGTATTTTCAAAATACTTTTGAAACGTATTTTGCCCATCACTGCAAAAGATATTTACTAGTTTATTCTAAAATTTTCTAATGAACTTACAATATATACTTTTCTATTATCACTCATGCAAGCATTTCTGCGTTTTTGTCAGATTGTTTCTTTCTTCTCAATAAACGAATATATATATAAGACGAAACCTGCTTAGTATTTGGCGTTGACAGTTGCCAGCAAGCTTGAAGAAGGCAACTTCAAAGCAGAGTGAGACATAAGCTGGCCCTGGACATATTGGAAACTACGGCTGCGCTTAAGCATAAGCACCCGCAAGTGCCTGTGGACAGGAGAACACCGTGTGATCCAGACAGCTCAGAGCGCTTCATCGCTGTGCAGGTTTCGAAAGAAGAAATCACCAGGGCAATCTCTTTCCCATCGGGTTCTGCTGGTGGCCCCAATGGGATCACCCCACAGCACCTTAAGGATCTTGTGGCCTTTCGAATAGATGATAACATCGGCCAACATCTATCCGACCTTGTCAATCTGCTTTTAAAGGGAGGTTTACATGAAGAGGTGAATGAAGTCATCTATGGCAGTGCTTCCCAAACTGTGGTCCGCGGACCGGTGCTGGTCCGCGAGCCCTCAGTTGCCGGTCCGCAAGCAAGTCAAGAAAGTTTGAACAAACTGGACAAAAATGTCTATAAACGTTCTCCATTGGGTCTCGCTTTGAACTATCTTTAAAAATAATGATTGTCTCACAATCAAAACCATATTTTTCCTATAAATTAAACAAATTTCTTTCCGGGAGCAAACGTATTTCAGTTAGGCCTATTGTGAACGAAAACTGCCGAAGAAATAAGTTATTCAACAAATTGCTGATAGATCAAATAGAAGTTGTTGTTCGTCTTTACTAGAAATTTCGATCGTAACATTTTGCGGTTTTTTGACCGGCAATTAGAAACCGGATGTGGCATTTGTCTCTTTCGTCTTTAATAACCTGGTCAGTGGTCACTGCTTCCGTCAACAGAAAACAAACACATATACTTCTATATTCGATATGGTAAGTACAACAGGCCTATATTATGAATTTGAAAATTCTAACAATTAAAAATAATAAAAAGAAAATATTAATAAACAGCACTGGCAAGTATATTTATCAAATTTTTTTACAATTTTTTTTATTCATATGAGATCACTACAAAAGTATTCAGTTGATAATTATTTAGTACTGAATTATATACCCGTGCTACTATTAAAAAACAATTTCACTTTTTTGACCCAATTTATAGAGGCCCACCGTTCACTTTACTTAATCACTTTTAGTCATTGTTAATGACTATGATTTTATTTTACATAACATTAAATTGTTTAACGCTTGTTTTATAATTAGAACTGTAGTTGAATTTGTGATGCTTTCCCAACAATATCCGGTCCTTCCAATGCAACTATAGGCTATAATTTTATACCAAATTCCAAGATTTCTTTTACATTCTCATTTCTTAAATCTTATAATTAATCCATATGTAAAATAATCGAAAAAGAAATATAATTAATAAATTGGGCACCGGTACTGCCGCAATGGGAAAATTCTTGCCAGTCCGTCAAACTGAAAGTAAATTCCTGCCGGTCCGTCACACTGAAAAGTTTGGGAAGCGCTGATCTATGAAGTATAAGACCAATCGCAGTTGGCTACATACACGGTGACAACTCAGCTTGGGGTAGGAATTCCAGGAGGTGTGGAGGCATTCATGCGACAAGTCGTTGGGCAACCACTATGCCTGAAGATAGCGTCCTGGTGAAGCTTGATTTCACTAACGCCTTACACTCTGTGTAGAGAGTAGCTTCGAGAGAAATCCCAGAGCTCCACCAATTTCCTCACACCACCTATTCCCACTGTTCACTGTTGCATTATGACTCGAATATCATATGGCTCTTGGAGCATGGAAGGACTGCAGGTAATATCAGAGTTGGGAAGCCGGATAACAGACACAATCCATGATCCACTAGCAACCACGTAATTACTGCAGCAGGTTTCGGTGGTTCTTCAACAGGGAATGCCATTTGGCTATCCAGGACATTGTCACCACTGTCTGAGTTCTGCTGAGAAGGCACATCAATAATAACAATCATAGCTATAATAATACTAATAATAACAACAATAATAATAATAATAATAATCAAACAATATAATTTCGGTTGTACATCTGTCGCGCGAATTTGATGTATCAGCTACTGCAGGCAAAGCCCACCCCAGCCAGCTGACCTCTCTCTCTCTCTCTCTCTCTCTCTCTCTCTCTCTCTCTCTCTCTCTCTCTCTCTCTCTCTCTCTCTCTCTCTCTCTCTCTTCTCTCTCTCTGTCTCTCTCTCTCTCTCTCACTCACTCACTCACTCACTCACTCACTCTCTCTCTCCAAAGGAAGTTGTTTAGACAGCCCAACGATAGATATTGAACGTTTACAAAAATTTTTGTCATCAAACATTTATTGCAATGATAACAATTTAGCCTAGATATTTTCTAAAGTTTCTAAACTACATTTCATACCACGATTGTTTTCACGCGTTACAGCTAATGATAATGATAATAATAATAATAACCTTTTGATTATCTGGTAGGGCAAGTGGGCAATATCTGAAAGGGAAAAGTGGGAGAGTTTAAAGTGGCACAGCCTGTCAATTACAGAGCAGTTTTATAACCAATTGGCTGGCTGCTGAGGAATGTACATACATCATGGCATGGCCCAAGGGATATCTGGATGTTGTGCCTGCCTTCTACCATTTCTGAGGGACTAATGGACAGCAGGGTAAGTGTGTGCTGCAAACTTCAGACAGATTCGTCGTTCTCATTTCTCAGATTCGTTGTTTTCACGCGTTACAGCTAATGATAATGATAATAATAATAATAACCTTTTGATTATCTGGTAGGGCAAGTGGGCAATATCTGAAAGGGAAAAGTGGGAGAGTTTAAAGTGGCACAGCCTGTCAATTACAGAGCAGTTTTATAACCAATTGGCTGGCTGCTGAGGAATGTACATACATCATGGCATGGCCCAAGGGATATCTGGATGTTGTGCCTGCCTTCTACCATTTCTGAGGGACTAATGGACAGCAGGGTAAGTGTGTGCTGCAAACTTCAGACAGATTCGTCGTTCTCATCCAGTGCAAAGTGGTCCAGGAATCATGACGATATAGCGACTTTCCCATAATGCCAGTTGTGACTTTTCTAGTTATCCGACCGGATATTTGCGGTAATCTCTCGTTCCGCCCACCGAAATTGTGTTATGCATAACACTGCCGATTCTTGTGGATATATAAAACTAAACAAATAAAGGTCACTTTGTACTGATGTGTATAAATGTGTGGCCAAATTGGCGAATTTGCTCGCAAACTGCGCGATTTCCTTTGTTTGTCCTCGTTTGGAAGTGTGCGTGTGATAAACTATCATAATGATTAATGATGCAAATTATACACAAAATTAAGTCACGCCCCTTTATGTAGCCCGAGTCCACAACGCTGCGTTTTAAAAGTCAACACTTACCTGTGTACGCCAAATCACTATATAACGGCAGTCACTTTTCTGTGGCACCAACAATTAAAAATATTTCATATACGCAGCCATTGTCAGGTTCCCCAAATTACTACTGGCTTCGAAATTTCTCATAAGACCGCCCACTATTGACGCCATTCCTTCACAGTTTGAGCGATAATAACAACTTCTGCACCAAGGATTCTATACGAAAGGTCCTTGCGCTTACATCATGCTTTTGCACAAGAGACACCTTCACAGCATGTTTATCCATACCGGCGATATCTATATTTAGACTATAGCTATCGATACATGTAAAGGACTATATATTTTTTAGGATGTTCGCATCCAGCCAACCTGCGCGCCAAGGAATCCGCGCTAAACCATACTGTGGCTAAACTATTAAAATAATGTAAATATACGAGATTTTCTATAGCGACCGTGAAATTGATCGGGTGAAAATCCGTCACGCCGCCATGCCATTTAAGGTCCCCGTGTACGGACCGTGCTAGCCCGAGATTTAAATCTCTAAAAGAAGCCACATGTACACGGCCGCACGGGAAGCGAACCGCGATCCGTATGCTCTCAAACACAGAGGCGCAAGAGACGCAGCCTACTCTCACAGTATAGATAATTACACAGTACGTCGACTCGCATTGCTAACTGTTGACTAGTTTTTGGGGTGACGCCATTTTGAAACTGAGCTTTTGAATTATAGATTTAAGCTGAAATTAACGTTAAAATAATATTGTTAATTCTAATGAAGTCCTCGATATTGTTGTAACGTGTAAAAAATATTTTATGTGATGGATTCCGGTGTATCGGCGTGTAGTCCTCAATGCAGAGGCGTAGCTAGGGGGGGAGCAGGGGGAGCGGGCCGCTCCCCCTGAGACCATTTTCCAAGATGTGGGGCCTTTTCCACAGTTTATTTATTCCACTCGTTCAAAATTTATTTATTCCAATCGTTCAATTTTTTTTATTCCAATCTTTTGATCGACATTTTTTTTCTGGAACTCAGAAAGACTTTGCGATACCAGATGGGCATTCAGAAAATCAGCAGTACATGTACTCTTGCAGAATTTGCCAGAACTAATAGTTGCCCTGCATATATAGTTATATACTCATGGATGGTGAGATTAAAAGCTGCACTACGAAACAGCTGACTGAGGCAAAAGGTATGCTTGTAACTCTTGATACGTTCGAATTCTTATAGTTCTTCTAATATTCTGGAAAAAGTGCTAGAGAAGGCTTTCAGTGTATCCACATATTTACAGAGAAGTAGCATTGATTTGGTATCACCTTCTCATTTGATTCAACTTTATGAAAACGATATTAAAATATGCGAAATGAATTAAAATTTAAGTTTGAACGGTTGAGAAAAAAGCAACCGAGCTGGTTCAAAGATGTGATATTACTACTGACTATAAGCAACACAGAGTTCGAAAAAGAAAGAGATTCCATGAGTGGATAATCGAATATCTGATTCAAGGTTGAAACCTAAATAGTGTCACTAGATTGTGTCACAAATCTTGACTTGAGTACTGTTCCTCACTCTA